>JAHHUM010002330.1:363085-732441 GCA_036173005.1 Crenichthys baileyi
AAACCGCTGTCAATATAACTGATAGTGTAAACTACATTTAGCTAACATGCTTTTCTCTTTGCCAACAACTAAAACTACTTTTAGCAAATTGGGTCGAGATGCTTGGCCTGCTTTGATCACAACTTCCTCAATGGTTTTCTGCTCCAGTTTCAGCATCTACCATCCAGAAACCATCTAATCCAATTCTTCAACATGTTGTTGAAAATAAGTGGCCTTCAAGAAGCATTTCAGCATCAGATCAGCTTCGCCAGCAGATCATTTTTAGCTCTCTGCTTTCCTCCAGAAACACACTGTGAATGCAGAGATCATTTTTAGCTTTCTGCATTCACAGTGTGTTTCTGGAGGAAAGGATAATTTGTTAAGATTAGGATATGAAGAGAGGTGTCAGATAACTTCCAGAGGAAATTAGCTTTGTCTGCTTTTTATTGTCCACATGTGATCCAGCACCATCCACACTTACTAGCACTACTGTTGAAGGCTGGTTAAAGCTTGAAAATAGTCAAATCATTTATTGCAGCACCATGATCTTACAAGAATATTTATGTAAATTGATTTAGAAAGGAAAAAGATCCTATGATAAATGTTTTTTACCCAGTGGTGCAACACTTATTGGAACACCTGGTGTTAAAATGTTTGCAATCCTCTTTTGCCAACATAACAGCACCTATTCCACTCCTATTGCATTTCCCAGTGTTGGAATAATCTTTGTCAATCCTTCTTGTAAAATCTCTCCAGATCATCCAGATTCCTGGGTCTTCTCATATGATATTTTCTCTTCAGATCACCCTGCAGGTTGAGATAAGTTAAGATTTAGGTCTGGGAACTGAGATGATTATTGAAGAAGGTTGATTTTGTGACCCATTTCTGTGTTGATTTGACAACATATTTTTTATTATTGTTGTGTTAAAACGTCCATTTTCAGGGTTAAAGAAATACCTTTCATTTTTTTTATCTTCTGGAATTTAAAAGAGGTTACGATGGCTTCCAGAACCTTTAGGATAAAAACTGATCTCCACCATCTCACATCCTCCACCATGCCAAACAGCAGATGTCAAGTTTTTTTCTTTTACACCTGAAGTATTTGTTACCAAAACGCTTTAGCAAACTCATGCCTCCCAAATAACATGCTGGAATGCAGATTGCTGGAGACTTGGAGACCGCAAGATCTTACTTGTTGCTACAGTTCTTTAACGGTGAGCTTTTACATTATTGCTCTGACCATGGATAGACAGATTATGGCATAGTAGCTATTATTTCGGGGCTCTTGCAGCTTTTACTTACGAAGATCAACACACATCTGGCTTACTTTAAAAGACATGCTTTCTTGTTTTTCCCATTTTCCCATAAATTTTCCCATAAATTAAAAAGATATGTTTAATTCATAGACATTATTAGGAGTGTCAATAAGTGCAGTGATGTTTATTTTTAATTCCATAAAAATTGTTATTAAAACCAAAATTAAAGGTTGCATTTTCCCAGATGTTCATGTGACTTGACATCTACTGCAATAAAAGTGAATTTATTTTAAGGTTTTTACACATCTTTGCGACGTATGCCAGTATGTATAAAGGTGTTGTTTGTATTCTCTTACTTGGCAGCGGTTTGTCGAGACGGTGGGTCTGCAGGATTGCAGAAGCAGCTCCATCCAGAAGTCCATTGTATCCTGTTTGGGCGACCGCACCTCAGGCGCCTTGACAAACTGGTGGTACAGGATGTACGTCTCCATAATGGATGCCAGATACCTGAAAGAAACACACAATAATGATTGGTCAACATGGAGGTACAGCTAATGTTTGCTAAACACTTTGTGCTTCTCACCAAACAGGAGCGTTGAGTCTGTAGAGCTTCTCAGAAGCTTCTATGACTTTCCTGAACTCTTTAGCGAGGATGTTGGCTCCGAGGTAGAAACCTACATCCCAGTAGTCCGTCATCTTCTCCAAACTGCCCTTTCTGCCGAGCAGCGTGCTTATAGTAACACCTAAATATTACAACATCACCAACCAAAGCATATTATCAACATATCAACAGTGATGATCCTATGCACAGCTACAAACTCATGCATCATCCAAGCAGACAGTGATTGTTATCAGAGTACTGTGTAAAAGTTTCAAACCACTTTAATTTCTTCACTTTCTTAAAACACGTTCAAAAGAAAACAAAATCTGATATAAGCTACTGTTTATACATCATATCCTTTTTTTCTTATGTAGAAACTGTGAGTCATTTATGACACTAATTGTGCATGAAGAAAACACAAAAAAGTCCTGAAATTCTTAAAGACGATTATCTTTGCACCTATTTTGCGCAGCTCAATAGAAGTCTCAAATTCATGTCCAGCTGCCATGAGGAGGACCACGCTGTTGATCCCAGAGTGGAGGGTTGGCTCTGCTTCAAACGCTTTTCCATACCTAGGGAAGCACAAAAACCGTTTCTAAAGTCAAGCAGGGAGTATACATTATACTAGTGAAGCACTGAAAATGCAAACTTTGAATTGAATCTCATTGGGATTGTTTGCAGGTGGAGTTCAAGAAATTAGAAAATCATTGCAAATTTAGTTCAGTAATTCAATACATAAAAAGAAAATTAAATATTTTATAAATTTATTACACAATGATGTATTCGAAGTGATTTTTATTCTGGTGGTTATGGATACAGCTAACGATAACTCAAAATTAATTTAGTCTGAGGTTACAAATATTACAGATCAGAAAAAAGGATCTTTAATAAAGAAATGCCACAGTAATAAAAATATATAAATACTTTTACCAGGGTGTCACTCTTCATACTGCATCCATGTGATGCAGTATGAAGAGTGACACCCTGGCCATTAAAACAAGTCGTTTTTAGTGCTTTTGTGAGTGTTTGCAGGTGTCCCTCAATTTTCCAGCACTCTGAACAGCCAGCTTCTTGAGCAAAGACCTTTTGTGACTTACCCTCCTTGTGGAGGATGTTAATAAGTATCTGCTGGACAACTATCAAGTGAGAAGATCTCCCTGTGATTGTACTGGCCATAACATAACATTTCTCCATTAAAAAAATCCTGGTTTAGGTCTAATGCAATAATTTCATCTTCTGAGTAACAGAATTTTCGGTTTTCATTAACTGTGAGCTATAATCATCCAAATTTCCAGAAATAAAAGCTTGAAATATATAACTCTGTGTTGTAATGAATCTCTGTATGAAATTAGTTTTTTATGCTTATTCTAATATACTGAGAACCATCAGTGTATGACCAGATGCACAAACACGCAAACTGGATGTACCAAAAGCAGGCCTGGTCTCTGCTAGATACGTCAGTGAAGCCCGAGCTCATGAAAATGTCCTTGTAGATCCGTCCACACAGGCAGTAGACGTCCGATGCCACCTTGTCTGCCGACTCCACGACGGGCAGGATTAACTTCAGAGCATTTACTCGATCGCCGGGATGATTCCTCCTAAAAACGGGACAATGGGATCATATTAGCAGCCAGGCAGCTATGGCTAAGTCCTTTAGAGGACTGAATGCAGACAAAGCCAATAAAAGTTACGCGCAAGGAATACAACAAAACACATGGCAGAAACCAGAGAGGAGGAGATTACAAACGTTTAATTATGTAGATTACACTAAGATGTGTGTACCTGCTTAGAGCAAATATATAATGAAACTTGATATTCTGGTGCCTTGCAGCCTGGCACATCGGCAGGTTATTCAGAGTCTCCACCAGTTTGATCATGGCATTGTAATCCTAAGGAAAAGTAAGAGAGTTAGAACAAAAATTATTGTTAAGGATAGTTTTTTTGTCAATTGCATAGGAACTTTGGGCACAGCGTGCTAAGAACAAGTCAACTTTTCTATTACAGACCTTTTTATATTTTAGGACAAATATGCATTTATGATCAGTTAAATAAATACATCTATTCATTGATCTTTTTTAAAGGAAACATTAGTGACCCTACTCAAGTTTATTCAAAATCAAACAAAACCATTTTTAATTTGTTCAAATGTGGCAAAACTGATAAAGCGATCACCTGAGCATCTCTATAGGACAGCAGCAGGTTCATGACTATATCAGGCGTGAGCAGATCTACACTATCCAGGCGACTCTGGATGTGATTCAGTTCCTCGCTCAGGGCTTTTCCACTGAATCGCTCTCGTGCCATCCGGATCTCTTGCCTGAGCGACTCCCGGTGGTACTCACTGTTGGTAAAGATACAAAATAAGGCTGACACCATTCCACTGTTTCACAATCTTCAATAAACCCAAACAGGTAATATTTGAAGTTTGGAAATGTTTGACTGACCTGGACTGAATGTGCACGTTGTTCAGCAGGTGCACCAGTCTATCCACCAGCGGGGTGAGAAGGGGGTCCAGCTGCAAATTGGGCTGCATCAGCTCCTTGATGCAGGTCATCATGGTGGTGTCACAGGCGAACACTTTGCCCTGAGGTGACACTACGTATGGGATGAAGGTATAACTCCCACACTGCTCCTAAACACACAACACAGGCATCAGTAAGCGCTAAGAGAGCGTTCATGGCTTTAGGCGACAGCTTTATGTCTGTGCCTGCCTGATGGCTTTTGATTGGAAAATATATGGCGAAATTATTCCAAGAACAGATAGAAGCCTTTAATAGATTACATTATAGTTACAATAAAACACCAAAATATCAGATTATGCTACTAAATAGTTGATTTAACAATTTTATACAACCAAAAAAAATGTATTTTTATGTATATGTATTTCTGACATATTAGAAATTAGACGAGTCAATCAGTCATTCAGTTCAAAAAACTGAAAATGAAACTCATATTACAGATGTATTACTAAAACTCTTAAATCCAGTTTTCCTGGAAATTTAGAATATTATATAAGACCGATAAGACAAGGATTATATATGCAGAAATGTTATGTTACACAATAATTGGAAAACTGCTCATTTCATGAGGCGATGGTCCTGTAACCGGTGGGTTGCCGGTTTAAATCCGCTCTCTGTCTGTCTCAGTTGTTGTGTCCTTAGGCAAGGCATGAAGTGCTGATGGTGGTCAGAGGGCTCAGGCCGATTGGATGGGAGCCTCGTTTCTGGCAGTCAGCCCAAGGCAGCTGTGGCCACAGTGTAGCGCACCACTGTCAGCATAGCTGAGGTGCTGATTTCATTTTCTCACAGGACTTGACAACTATGACTGTCCTTAACTGGCAGAAGTGCATTGATATAGAAATTCATGCTAAAAGCGTCCCGACTAAGTATTGCGTGCATACAGAATACTGTACATGAACATACTTTAATTCTTAGTAGGCCGACAGATCTGTATGAAAAAAAATTGATTGTATTGTTCTTTTAGTTTTCTGAGAAACTACTTTGGGTTTTTATTGGCTATAGACCAATAAAGCAATAGAATTACTTAAAATAAATAAACTTTCCCGTGGTATTCTGATTTAATGAGATGCACCTGCACCCTAAAACACGCAGACCAACCACACATTTTCTAGGAAAAGCTATTCAGGGGTTTCATAATGAACATAATTGGATTTTGGACCCTCCAGAATCAGGACCAAGGGTTAGCCAGTAAATAATAACACACATCCCTTATAACCTAAATCATCATGCACTCCACTAAATGTGTCTTTGGCCTGTCTTGTATGACAGCCAACAGTGTTGTAATCCATCATGGCTGCAGGACTAGTTAAAGTTTTACCCAGATTTTAAACAACATAGACGCATGCTACCTTAAGAGACTGCAGATCACTATCCTGCTTGTAACAATACAGGATAGTGTTATTAGTCATACTGAAGCTCTCTCTCACTCCCAGATGGTAGAAAAGAGACGGCTGGCAGAAAGAGTCGCTCATCTCCATCACTGCTACATCTGCAGAGAGATTTAACATGGAGGTTTACTGATCAGCATAATAACTTATTTTCTCCTCCATTCAGCATGCCTGCACTTGCCTGCATTGTAGAAACTGTCCAGGATGTCTGTGGTTCCCACTGATATTTCATCAAATGAAATGGTTTTCAGAGAGGCGTGCGCGTCTGCGCAGGCCTTCTTCAAACATTTCAGTGACAAGTTCTCCTCTGAGTGTGGCACAGACGCGTCCTCGCTGACAATATAAGCCACTGATACCGCTCGGGTCCGACTTCGCGGGGAAACGATCTGTTTACTCGAGCCGCCGCTGTTGGCAGTGAGCTCCAGCACCGAGGAGTCCTGCCACAAACTTCCAGCGGACACCCACACGGGATCCTTCCTCATTGCTTCGCGTAGGCTCATCCGCCTGCGCTCCGTCGTGTACATTTTCCATCCGATTGCGTCGGAAACTTAGTGCATGACCTGGGTTTGGGAGTTCTGTGGTAAAAAAGTGAGGACACGATTGCTTGTTCCTGTGAATTCCCAGGTGCGCCGCCGCCTCCTCCGCTTGTCCCACATCCCGACAAAACACACCCACAGTGCTCCTCTCCACAGGAACCGCCCTCCTAATGTGGTCTCCTCCCCTGCTCCTGAGACCGAAACTGTACAGGCGCTCCATGTTCAAAGACTTGCGTGAATTTGCTACTTAAAACTGGCGTTCATTGAAATCAAGAAAACTACGTACGCACAAACACTCCAGGGGCCACAAAACGACGGGCGACCAGGTCCATGACTTTGCGTACGCAGGTTTCTACAGTTTTTGGCCTCTTTGGCGGCCCCTAAAGGCTATGCAGCGAAACTCTCAATGATGTGAAACCAATTAAAACATCATCAGAGACACGACGAACAATTAATTTCTCCATGTGTTGGCAATACATTAAATTAAATTTAAGCATGCTAAAAGTTGGGCAGAAAATACAATGATTGGCATTATTTGTGTTGTTGTTTAGGGTATGTAAATATGATCAGAGTTTTTAGAGACTGATGTTTTCAGGCCCAAAATGAAGGCTGGCCCATTATGGTGCTTGGAGCTGCGACTGATCTTAGAGAGCAAAAGTGTTTTCCTGATGTAACTGAAACTATTAAATGCACATATGTGGCTATGAAAGCTCCATCATCGAGAGAGGACGTTTTTATGAACAGAAACAGTCAGTCTACACCCTTTTGAGATGCGCAAATGCTTTGGGCCAACGAAGTGGCATGATAGGATTCTTCCAAAAGGTTTGGAACTGATAACAAGCTGGCAAAATACTGGAGCGATTGAGTCTTGGTGCGTAAATGTGTTTAATTGTCCCAATATGAAACTCCGTGATGCCAGGGAGGCTGTGTGTATCAGAGATGACCCGAAGACATCATCTTGTTTTTCTGGTTTTAAACTAGAGTTTCAGAGGGTTGTACAAAGGCTCTTATATTTACACTAGTAAGGTGAATCACCGTGTGTTTGAAAGACGTGCACATAAACTGTTTAATGATTTTGAATTTTTGGTTGTTCAGAAACTCTTAAAACCCTGAATTCAGACTTCTTTGGAGCCCTTTGTTAGGTTTCACAACTTCACCTAGGAAATTTCAACTTCCGAGTAAAGTCGAACACAAATCCACTGTGTATTTATATCAGTCGTGTGGAGAAAACTGGTATTTGTTTGTTCAGGTTTTCCTGACATCACAACTAATTTAAAAAGGTCTAAATCTTGTTGCCGTAAAGTTTTAACTTGTCTGTTGGTATGGTGGTACTTGTAAAGTACTTTTTCCTGAAAAGTTATTGAATAACTGATATTTGTTCTCAATAATTAAGTGCAATCGGACCTCTGTTTAGCTCACAGTATCTTTAAAAATGCTGTTTTTGTCCCATTCTAACAAAAAACAAAAAAGATTCAACAGTTCTTAGCAGTTCGACATATCTATTTCTAATATTCCTTTTTCTCACCAAAATGAGTGAGAGTTGATAAAACATTGATCCTAAAGTCACAATATACACTACATGAACACTTTTGTTTTTGCCACCATTATTCATGAGCTGAACTCAAAGATTTAAAACTTTTTTATATACACAAAAGGCTTATTTCTCATAAATGTTCACAAATCTGTATTAGTGAGCCCTAATCCAGCCGCCTCACAGGTGTGGCATATCAAGATGCTGAACAGACAGCATGATTATTGCACAGGTGGGCCTTAGGCTGGCCACAATAAAAGGCCACTCTAAAATGTGTAGTTTTACTTTATTGGGGGGTCCGCAAACCAGTCAGCAACTGGTGTGACCCCAATTTGCCCCATGAAGTACAACACATCTCCTTCGCATAGAGTTGATCAGGTTGTTGGATTGTGAAAAGTGGAAGGTTGGTCCACTCCTCTTCAATGGCTCTCCAAAGTGCCAGACGGCATCAAATGTGAGCATTTGCCCAATTAGGTCCGTTACATCAACGAACTGCAGTCAGATTGAGACCTCTGAAGCTGGCCAGAAGTGTAAGAAAGGCCCCAAGTTCAACAAAGTGGGATGGCAAGGAGTGTGCATCAGGGAAAATCAAACAGGGCAGTCAGAGGGGATTAGAGGGGACTGTGGAACTCTAATAGACAAGATAGCTGATTTAAAAAACTGAATCCCAAAACGTGGACAAGGAAGGGCAAGGCAGAAACATGTGAGTGTGATTAGCTGGAGCTTGCACAGTTAGTCAGTACCAGGGAAAACCTGGGCTGATTTCCACATTGAGTTCCTCGGACCAGGCAGTGCAACGATAATCAGGTGTTACGGAGAAGTTATAGATTTTGAATATTGCGTTTTTTGGAAAACGTTTGATTTCATTATAGTATCAATCATAGTGGTGGGAGGGACATTGGGAGAGCCAGGGAAGTGCCTACTGATAAAGTTTCTGGCCTGCAAATACCTGAGGAAATGCATGTTGGGCTGATTAAAATTTGAAGAAAATTGGACAAATGAAGCCCAAATAACATCAACAAAAAAATCCTCCACAGAGACAAGTCTGCAACACTTCCTCATTGAAAGGTTCTATCAATTAGTGATGGACATAAAGGATTTGAACCAAATGGTTTAAGAGGTATAGTTTCTGTCAGTTTGTACAAACATTTTTTGGTAATGCAAACCAATTGTAGCAGCAGCTGTTCGGGTGGCTCATCTCAGACAGTCTTGAAAGAAGATCCTGGTGTGGGTTACAAGTCTGCCATTGTGAGGCTGGTTGGATGTACTGCCAAATTCTCTGAAACGTGCTTGGAGACAGCTTATGGTAAAGCAATGAACAACAGCTCTGGTGGACATTTCTGCAGCCACCATGTCAATTGCAAGCACCCTCAAAACTTGCAACACTCGTACTTGTCCGGGACCGGGTCGCAGGGGCAGCAGACTCAGCAGAGACACCCAGACGTCCCTCTCCCTAGACACCTCCTCCAGCTCCTCCGGGGAGAGCCCAAGGCGTTCCCAGGCCAGCCGAGAGACATAGACCCTCCAGTGTGTCCTGGGCCGTCCCCTGGGCCTCCTCCCAGTGGGACGTGCCTGGAACACCTCCCGAGGAAGGCATCCAGGAGGCATCCTATATAGATGCACGAGCCACCTCAACTGGCTTCTCACGATGTGGAGGAGCAGCAGCTGTACTCCGAGCCCCTCTCGGATGGCCGAGCTCCTCACTCTATCTCTAAGGGAGTGCCCGGCCACTCCATGGAGGAAGCTCATTTCAGCCTCTTGTATCCAGGATCTCGTTCTTTCGGTCATGACCAGAAGTTCATGACCATAGGTGAGAGTAATAACTCTCCCTTCACCAAAAGGACCGGCACAGTGCCCCCATTACTGCGGCAGCCGCACCGATCCGTCTGTCGATCACTCGCTCCATTCTTCCCTCTCTCGTGAACAAGACCTCGAGATATTTGAACTCCTCCACTTGAGGCAAGATCTCCCCTCCCACCTGAAGAGGGAAAGCCACCCTTTTCCGGTCGAGAACCATTGCCTTAGACTTGGAGGAGCTGATCTTCATCCCAGCCGCTTCACACTCGGCTGCGAACCACCCCAGCGCATGCTGTAGGTCTTGGCTAGAGGGAGCCAGCAGGACCACGTCATCTGCAAAAAGAAGAGACGAAATCCAATCGTCCCCAAACCAGACCCCCCCCAAAATCCTGTCCATAAAAGTTATGAACAGGAACGGTGACAAAGGGCAGCCCTGCTGGAGTCCAACATGCACCGGGAACAGATCCGACTTAGTGCCTGCAACGCGGACGAAACTCCTGCTCCGCTTGTACAGAGGAACCTTCAAGTAGCACCTTGCAACACCTGTGGCAATAATCATGCTGTCTAATCAGCATTTTGATGTCACACCTGTGAGGTGGATGGATTATTTTGGCAAGAAGAGAGAGAAGCACTCACGAACACAGGTTTGTGAACAATATTTGAGAGAAATAAGCCTTGTGTAGATTATTGTGTTCAGCTCATGAAAAATAGCAACAAAAACAAATGTCGCATTTATATTTGTGTTCAGAGTAAATAGTTTCCTAACTTAATACCACTGTATAATCAACATCTACTTTTCTGGTGATACAAATGATTACTTATTTTACAGAATTTTGACTCAAAAAAGGCTTTGATGTCTATTTGAACCTCTTCCATCTCTTACCTCCTACTGAATCCACATCATCATTAAGTTTGAACCAAAACGGTTACGGTGACCTGTGGAGTACCACAGGGGTCCATTCTTGGCTTGCTCGTTTTGTGTTCAGGCTGCCTCTCAGTCAAGTTTGTGATTTGCAACACTTTAAAACAGCAACCGTTGAAATCCCCAAAATTAACAGTTGAACATCACACCCTTCCATAGTCCTGATAAATTGAGACGAGGCAGCAGGGGACTAGAAGTAATAACGTTTCATACATCTCTAACTGCCACTGCCACCGTTTTTGATTCAAGGAAGAGCAGGCTTTTGACAACAGAGCAGCCAGCTCATGAGACTTTCTGCTCACCGAAGTTACAAGTGTTTTCACACTTCTACTTTGGAGTGCCTTCTTAAACATGTATCCTGTTCCTTTCATCAACTAATCTGCCTTATTCCTTTTTAAAACGGATATAAGAACATGTGTACACTAATGAAGCCTACATTTTAATCATTCTTAATGTATAACAGGAATGTAAACAATAACAAATTGGCCACAACTCTTAAAATTTTTAGATTTTATTTACAGTACAAAACTTAACACTATAAATGCATCTGAACTGAAAAAAAAGAAATGGCAAGTCTTTAAATACACATTGTAGTAGTGCAATGACACGTCAAATATTTTCTCTGTGCTTGCTCTACAAAAGATTTCAAAAGAAAAATAGATGTAATCTATAGGTCTGTTTATTCTGTCAATAAGAAATCTTTATTTAAGAGTCCAGGGTGCACACTGCAGTAATGTTACGTACCCTGGCATTTCATGAGATCAGTAAGATCACTCATGCATCGCGCAAACCTGAGAATTGGAGGTCTACTTTGACACAACTGTGGCAGATTTAAGCAAGACTTCATTACTTGGAAAATATGTACAACATTCCCACTCACTTTCAGTATATAAATTCCTGCATTTACCAGTTAGTAGGTCCGTTTTCAGCTGACAGCTCTGTATTTTAACAACTTCAGTGATCTTGCCTGAATGTATGTGGACAACAAAAGTATGCGGTAATTACTCATCAAGTCCCTCGTCTTCTTCCTCTTCCTGCTTCGCATCTACCTCGCTCGTGTCTGAGAACTCGTGTAGCAGGACGTACTCGCGGCTACTGAAGCCAAACTTCAGAACATCTTTTTCTTTGAGCTCATAGTAGCGCTGGGACTCGATCCGCTGATTGTTCAGGTAGGTGCCATTACCAGAACCAAGGTCAATAATGTAAGGCCTTACCCTGCGGCCAGTGGTGCCATCTGCTCGAGTATACTCCATCAATCTGCAAAACACAAAACCACGGATCTTTTACATTTATCATTAAGTAAAACAGAATCATGACAGTGGCCTAAAAATAAAGCATTTGTCAAAAACATCCTAAGAAAAACAATGCTGCTGTCAGGTATTCTTCCCACCTGTACTGGAATACTGCATGTTGCTTGGAGCAGGACGGGTGGTCAATGGGGATATCAGCGATTCTCCTCTGCCGCCCCAACAAATAGGCACTCTGTCTGTGGATGTACATAACAGGAAGTGGTTCATCATTCTTAAAGGGGTACAATCTCCACCTGCGCTTTGGAATGCGAGCCTCGGCCGGCTCGTTGTACTTGATCACCACTCCCCGGAATGTGTTGGTGTCTTCCGTGAGCGCCCCTGACAGTTCAAAGCTGGGCTTCTCTTTCTCAGCAGGAGGAGCCCTGGAGTCGTCACTCCCTCCTTCAGATGTTCCAAAATTCTGTTCTTCGCCTTCTTCTTCACGCCGCTGACGATTTTCCCTGCGCCGCTCATCATGCTGCCGACGCTCCTCTTGCTGAGAAGCCAGGGAGCTTCGTTCGCGATTCCTGTCTCTGTTGCGTTCTCGGTCCCGCGACCTGTCTGATTCCCACCTGCTCCGTCTATCCTCCGATTGCACATTCCTTCTTCTCCGCTCATCACCACCTGCTCTATGTTCATCCTTTTCCTGTTGGATTTAAAACGAACGTATTTACAAAGCAAATATGATGAGATGTAGTGATATCATCATATTTAAGAATTAAAGCATGATCCCAGAGTGCTCTGGGATATGACACTGTTTACTATGTTTATGCTTTATGTCAACAGAATACTGTTAAATGTTTAATTACTTTAGTTATAGTAACTTTATAAACAAAAAACAAGATAGTCATGCAACTATAATACTTGCAGGTAACTAACTCACTATTTTTGCAACCTTTGACACCAGAACCCAAATATTGTCTCAATAACAACTATAAGAAATAACTAAATGGAAAAAAAAAAAACATTTCAACTAAACGTATTTTACACATTTAAGTATATTGTTCATACATCTAACTTTTTCATATTTTTCATTACAACTACAAACTTCAGTGAATTTAACTGGGAATTTATCGGATAAACCAACACAGTAGTGCATAATTGTGCAGCGGGCAAAAAAAAAAATCAGACGTTTTTAAAAAATGCTTTACAAAAAAGTATGAAAAATGTGTCGTGCATTTCTATTTGATCCCATCAGACTCAATACTTTCTAAAACTACCCTTAACTGCAAATCTTTTAAGCATTGTTTCTAACAATGGTGTAGAATTTTTTCCTTATTGTAAAATTGCTCAACATATACAGGACAGAGAGAATCTGTGAACATCAATTTGAAACTGAGTTGGATTTAGTTCTCGGCTTTTATCAGGACATTCATGAAGACATGAATAGGTTTTAATCTAATTCATTCAATTGTAGCTCTGGCTGCATGCTTCAGGTTGTTGTCCTGCTGCAAGGTGAACCTCCTCTCATCTCAAGTCACTTGCAGCCTTCAACAGTTTTTCTTACAGTATTTCCCTGTATTTATATTGATCTGTCTTCTCTCCAGCACTGACTAGCTTTCCTTCACTTGCTGTGGAAACCAGAAAGATTCCCAAAGGCTGAGGCTGCCAGCACCATGCTTCACGGTGAGAATGGTCTGAGAGTTTGTTAGTAAATGGAGGTGGACTCCATTTACTAACAAACATTATATCAATTCTTGGACTGAATTTTATTTGAAGGTTTCATATTAAAAGGGGGTTAAATACTTGCACACATCACACCTTTTAGGTTTTTATTGAATGAATCCTTTTTTCCAACTTCATTTATGTGCTACTTTTTGTTGTTATCGTTCGAAAACTGAAACCTAATTACCCGCTTTATTTTGAAAGCGCCGCCACGATGAGGACTGCGACTTTTTCGGTTTCGGGGAGATCTGCTGCTTGCTCCAACAGGAGAGGTTTCCCTTCTGTCTGGTGAGCGCTGCCTTGCCCTGGCTGGTGATCTACATGAAATGCAAAAGAGACTCTTCAGTAACAGTACAGAGATTTTTTTTACATAATTCACCTAGAAATGAATCATAGATTAACAATCTATGATTGGTTGCAAGTATATTGTCACTGAAGCATCAGTCTGTGCAATATTAATGCCACAAGAGCTGTTTGGCATGCAATATTTGATATTTCAAATGTCAGAAATTCCACTTTTGCATACCAACAACATATAAGCATCGTAATAGCATATAAGAAAGTGAAGAGTGAGTAAATGCAAATGATATTTTATTATTTACCAATGAGATCACCATTTCATTATTTTCAAAATACTGTACAGTCTAAGTTCGTACTATATTTCTGTTGGTGAAACTGACAAAACAGAGACTGAGTCTCAGCTCACCAGGTAGCCATGAGAAAATGTTACTGATAAAAGATGGGAGAATGTAGCTCAAGGTAAAAATAGCCATATAATCTAGGGATAATTTGGGAAATTATTTGAAACTTTGGGAATCGACAGTGGAATATAATGGTTGTAGAGTTGCAATTTAGTGCTAATAATAAAGTAATAGAAAAGAAGGAGAAGAGGAGGTATGCTTTTATGCGTTTTAACAGAAGCCCCAGGTGATTACATCAATCCCTGAAAGGTCTCACTGGAAAATGTTCTCTATATCCATTGTATGGCTGAATAAATATACCTCTTGGCACCTTACTGTCTCCAAACGATCATGTTTGCCCCCCTAGCCCTTCTTTTCTACATTGACTCATCAAAACAATAATTCAAAGTATCTTATTGTTGTCTAAATAATTCCAGATCCACAAGAACTCAAGTGTCAGAGAGTAATAATGTCCAACCACGGGGTCATGCCATGAAAATGATTCCATGGCTGCAAAGTAATTTTGAAAAAAAAAATGTATCTGTTATTTAAATAAAAAATATCCATATGTTCGTTCATATGACCGAATCCTTACGCATTCAGAGACAGATTTCCAGTAATTCAACAAGCTGCAGCATACAGTGTAGCAACAGGTAACGCACACAAGTAACTATTAACCTGCCTCTACATTTATGTAATCAACTATTACGAGAAAAGGCAAAATTACTTACTACAAGGTAGCAGGTTAGATCAATTAGTTATCATTAAATATTAATATACAGTTTCACGAATGGAACCCCCCTTCAGCAGCACCAACATGCCTGTCCTGGTAGATCCAGGCCTACACCCCACAAGTTAAATTCTAGTTTACAAAGTACAAGGGAAATTTGCCCTCCTAACCCTATCTGAAACACCCACTGGGGTAATATAAAAACATGTACCTGCTCGCTCTTCTCCTTGGTGGACTCGAGGTTCCGGTGGATCTGGACCTTGAGCGGCGAGATTTTTGTGGCCTACTGGGGCTCAGTTCCTCCTGTTTTATCTTTACTTCGGTCTCCCGCAACGGGGATTCCTTTCGTCGGTGTCGTTTTTCTTTCGCCATTCTTTTAGAGAAAATGAATGTAGCAGTACAAGTTTAACGCGACTAAATGCACATCTTTACGCAGTAGCAAATAAAGAAACAACAAACAGCTTTAAACCATCACTAAACTTCTGGTACTGCGTCGTAATCACCACTTCCGGTTCCTGTGGTTCACAAAGACAATCTCGATGGTGCACTTGTCTTCTTTCGTTATAGGTTCCGCTACAACGCCACCCAAGCGCCAAGATCGTACGCATGCGTCGCCGTCATATTGTGATTGGCATTGTTGATGTAATATGAAAATATAAGGTGATACTACGTTATCAGCACAAGGCTCTAAAGTTTCACACTAAGTAGCAAATAAATACATATAAAAACTAATAATAAAATACACACAAAAAAAAAACACTGTAGAAAATGTATAACGGAATTTTACACTAATTAAAAAATTATACATGAAAAGAAAAAGGGGTTTCACATCCAGATATTAAATTATTTATTAATTGACAGATCAAATGACACAATACAATTTTATTACTAGAAATAATCCTAAATTAAAGTTTAGTATATTTTCATAGGTAAATTAAGGTCAATTTAAGCGTCAGTTTTGCCTTAGTGTTCACCTTTAACAATGTTAAAAATGAACATATAATATTGTATATAAAATAACAAAAATTAACTCAATATAAACTTTAGTGTTTCTTCTGTTTGCGATAAACCATATTTGCACTAATTTCCGGGGATACCTGCCACTCACAAAATGGCGAACGCACTGACGTATCGTTCCCAGGGCTCTCCGACGTCAACTTGTCGTCTACGTCTCCAAATCTTCATCAGAAACGATCCAATATTGTTTTTTCCCCCTAAAATACAGCCTGATTGACATGTAATTTAAAAACACGACACTTCGTAGACCGTCTTCTTTTTGTTATACGATTTAAAACAAATATTGTGCTAAAAGCAGGGAAGAACGTGAAAACATTGTTACTATGACAACGTAATCAACAGTGAAGAACTTTTAACGGGCATAGAAATTTTCGTGTCTGAAGACTAAACTAACTTCATTTCTGCCTTACTTTAAAAAGGAAAGAAAAAATGATTCCGCCAGCTGATTCTCTTCTAAAATACGATACTCCAATATTGGTCAAAACAGGCTCGGTAAAATCTCCAAAGGTGAGTCGTCAATAACACTGAGATGGTAGTAGCAACTATCAAGAAGCGAAAATTAATATTTGATGAACTCAAACATTAAGAAGTTGCAGCGTGACAACAAAAGCATGGCATGTAAGTGCATCTGAATAAATTAGAGTATAATTGAAAAGTTTATTTACAAAAAAAAGAGAAAAGAAATTATGTTCCAAAAATGTATATAATGATTACATAGTGATATATGTTAGGTTTCATGTTTACTTTGATGATTATAACTCACAGCTACAATAAAACCCAAAACTCAGTTTGCCAAAAAAGAACTTCTGAGTTGTCTGCTTTAGGAGTGTCATACAAGGAACATTGCCAAAATTAGAAATATCCTGTCCAGGATTGATGCTGAAAAACTAGTCCATGCATTTGTTACTTCAAGGCTGGACTATTGTAATTCTTTACTATCAGGATGTCCACAAAATGCAGTTAAAAGCCTTCAGCTGATTCAAAATGCTGCAGCAAGAGTTCTGATGAAAATTAAAAAGAGAGATCATATTTCCCCTATTTTAGCTTCCCTTCATTGGCTCCCTGTTAAATCCAGAATAGAATTTAAAATTCTCCTCCTCACATATAAAGCCCTTAATGATCTAGCTCCATCATACATCAGAGATCTGATTGTTCCATATATTCCTAACAGAGCACTTCGTTCTCAGACTGCAGGTTTACTGGTGGTTCCTAGAGTCTCTAGAAGTAGAATGGGAGGCAGATCCTTTAGTTATCAGGCTCCTCTCCTGTGGAACCAGCTCCCAGTTTTAGTCCGTGAGGCAGACACCCTGTCTACTTTTAAGGCTAGGCTTAAAACTTTCCTTTTTGATAAAGCTTATAGTTAGAGTAGCTTAGGTTATCCTGAGCTATCTCTGTAGTTATGCTGCTATAGGCTTAGGCTGCTGGAGGACATAATGACCACTTTCACCCTCTTCGCTACTTTCTCACGCTACTCTTCAATTTTGTATTATTTGCTGTTATTTTAGCTTTTAACTTTGTTCTCTCTCTTTTCTCTTCCTAGAAGCTACACCTGGCCTGACTCTGTGTCTACCTGTAACACCTTTCTGGAGAGGGGCATTGTCCGAGCTTCTGCTGGCAACAACTTAATGCTCACCCTCTACCGATGATCCACATGTCCGTCTTTAAGTGTTTAACCCTTTCTCTCTCCTAGACATGGCGATTGACTGAGCTTCTACTGTAACTAACTCTATGTGCTCTCTTCAGACTCTAAACTTGAAAACTGGCTCAGAGTTTATCTGTTCCTTCTTTCTAGATGAAACGACTAAAGGAGCTACATCCATTAACATTTACTTTTCCTTCCCATAGAAAGTACTCCTGGATCAGTGCTTCTTTATTCTCTTTGTGTCTCTGCTCTGTTCTCTCAAACCCCCAGTCGGTCGTGGCAGATGGCCGCTCACACTGAGCCTGGTTCTGCTGGAGGTTTCTTCCTGTTAAAAGGGAGTTTTTCCTCTCCACTGTCGCTACATGCATGCTCAGTATGAGGGATCGTTGCAAAGTCAACGCCAGTGACTGTCCACTGTCTCTACATGCTCATCCGGGAGGAGTGAATGCTGCAAGTCACTGACTGGATGCAATCTGCTGGGTTTCCTTAGATAGAAAAACTTTTTATCCAATTTGAATAAATAACAGAATCTGACTGCACTGTTCAATGATTAAGATTAATCGGAATGTATGTACCTGAGTTTTGTGAAGTGCCTTGAGACGACGTGTTGTGAATTGGTGCTATATGAAAAAACTGAACTGAATTGTTACATCATCTGTCCGATGTAATGAGTGTGGTTCTGAATGTGACATTTTGTTAAAAAGCACGTCTCCAAAGGATGGGGAGCTGTCACCCTGAGATGAAAGGAACACTTAAATCAAATGAACTCTTTAAAGTTGATTTAGGATCAATCCATAGTGAGTTTTTTTATTTTTACCCAGATTCTAATTAAACCTTTTTAATCAGTGAATTTGCATTTAATTTTTCAATTATCTGGCATCTTTTCAATGCATTTCCTGCACATCTGGAATGTCAAAGTATTCCTGAATCATGAATAATAACCTCAATGCAGAAAATGCCCCATAACAGGTGCGCCAAGTAAGAATGATCCCTCAGCCGTTCACTGACTCCATACCAATTCCACCACCTCCTAAATCAAAATATGCAACCAGTGAAGGCAACAAGCTGGAAAATGAGGAGATCCTGGATGCCATCCTTCCACCCAGGTATACCTGTGCTCTTACTTAGTTAACTGGTTCATCAAGTTCAAACTTCTCAGCCATTAATGTTGCAGGGAATGGACAGAAGGAAACCAGCTGTGGGTGCAGAAGGTATCCAGTGCACCTTGTACAAGAGCAGACATTATCCACCTGAAGGAACAGCTGGACACAAAGCTGGAGCAGAGACAGGCCAGACACACAGGCATCTGTCCTATTCGCAGAGAGCTCTATTCTCAGTGTTTCGGTAAGGAGGCAGCGGAGATCCTGCTATCATGAAACTCATTGTTGTACTCTTCCAGTGAAAAGTTTACATACACAGGCATGAATGTTATATCAATTTTTGCCCCTTCTTGGTGCAACCTAAGGGACTCATTTCCAGGGTGGAATGATTATACAACCGCTTTAATTTTAGTAAGAACTGAGTGCTCAAGTTCGAATTTATTGGGAAGTTCTCTAATCCACAGTCAAAATTACAAAAAGCTTGAGGTATGCAGATAGACCTCTACTAATATTTTGGGTAAAGGTCTCTTAGCAAGTTGCTGCTCAATCACACTTTGGAGTCATCAAGCTTTTGGCATAATTCTGACTGGATATTTGACCAACTGTCTTGACAAAAATGGCAATGTTCATTTGTACTTGCAGGTTTCCTGGGATGGACCCAACTTTAAAAAAATAGTCTACAAATGTTTCCTAGAGCTGTGGGCAGGTCTTTAGGGAGGCTATTCAGGAACATTAGCCTTCTAAAACAGATTTTCATGTCTGTTATCGAACATCTTATTGGAACACTCTGTTGTCTCCAAGTCCCAACCATCTGACCCAAACTTTCACCCTCAGATTAAAGGGAATTGGTTTAGATGTTCAGGAACCATCAAGGTACGTCTATCATAAACTGGGATATGATCACTATGAACTGGGAATGTCCTGACAGAAAAAAAAGTGTTTGTTCCAAAATCAACACCTTCAAGAATGGCTGAAATTTGTAGCTGCTCACATAGAAAAGCCAAATGCCTTCTGGAGAAAAGATTTATTACAAGAGGAGAAAATGACTGAACTGTTTGGCCATGATGTTAAGACAAATGTTTGGAGGAGTTAAGATGAGGCTTTTAAACCTCAAAATACTGAAATAACTGTCAAGTATGTGGGTGGTGGCATCATGCTGAGGCAGTACTGGTGTACTGCACAAAACAGATGGAAAAATAAGGACTAGTTTCACATTCTCACCTCAAATCAACATTAGTTGAGCAATGGACACAACAGGGCAAACCCAAATCAAAGCTGGTTTTGGAATGGATAAAGCAGACGAAGGCACTGCCCAACCTAAACCCATTAGAACTGTTACATGCTTTGCTTAAATACCAGGTCTGTGCCACTTTACCATATATTTTAAATGTCAATGGATACAATATTGTATATGGTTTCTCCAAAACTTGCACAGGAACATTCATTCCAATATTCATGGAGCTGTATATATTTCAACTGGTAGGTATAATTATTACTTTGTGGATTACAGAAAATCTACAAGAAATTCAAACTTGTAATCCCAATTCATAGAAAAATATGTATTTTGTGTAGTCCCTGCCACCACCCCAAAACTGTTCATGTAAATCATGAAAAGGGCAAAATTAATTACATTCATGCTGTTTATGATTGTATGTAAACCTTCCTGACATTTCTAGTAAATACATTTAGGAGATCTACATTGCTGGATTTTAAATTTCTCAATTTTATACAGATGGGTTCATATTTTATCTCAACAATAACTTAAATCCCATCTCTCTCCAAAGATGAATTAATTAGACAGGTAACCATCATCTGTGCTGAGAGGGGTCTGCTTCTGCTGCGAGTCAGAGATGAGATTAAAATGACCATCGCAACCTACCAGACGCTGTACGAAAGCAGCATCGCTTTTGGCATGAGAAAGGCACTGCAGGCTGAACAGGGAAAGATGGACATGGAAAAAAGAGTAAGGAAATCAATTTATCATTATTTACCGACTGAAAAAAAAAACACTGGGGGAAAAAAACTTGTTTGAACATTTCCCCCTATTAGCTTAAGAAACTGCTATATTGCACTGTAGGTACAAATGCAGCAGAGAGGCCCATTTCTTCACAGATGCTGCAGTAGACCAGGGACTTCCTCCTGTGATTTTCTATCTTTTAGATTGCCGATATGGAGAGTGAGAAGCAGGATCTGATGAAACAATTGGATGAACAGAAGGCAAAATGCGATGCAATTGAGAAGAGAGAAACTGAGAAGAGACAAGTGGAGGAAAGGAAGTATAACAAGGAGATTCAGTTTTTGAAGAAAGCCAATCAACAGCTCAAGGTGACATTTTAAATCTGTGACCTGCAAAGAAAATTACACAAATGTGTGTGATGTGTAGGATGTTCAAACATTTATAGTAAAATTGTTTATTGTTTGCAGACACAACTGGAAGGAATGATTACTCCAAGGAAGTGAAACTTTTCAAGCAGGACAGCAGATTTAATACACAATGTTTTTTTTTCTCTATTGGATAAATGAATGAGCAGACAGTCTGAAATTTAGCATTTTATTTTAAGAGCATGGCTGCAATATTTAAGCATTTAACAGATCGCACATTTCTCTTGAATGTCAAGAGATTGGCTCACTTTGTGCATGATAAATTACATGCAGTTAAAAGGAGTTGAGAGGGAAAGGTGCAGCCATTTGCTTGAAGTCAAAACAAGGTGACCACTGGAAAAAGACACGTCGATGTTTAGCTCTTTTCTGCCAATTTGTCATTTCAATAAAATGTAGCCAATTGGGCTCATTTAAATACATACGTGTGTGTGTGTGTGTGTGTGTGTGTTTATTGCCAGTCTAGTGCTTTGATCTTTTAGTCCCACGACTTTCTGCAGCTGGTGCCGGAGCCTTTCTGTTCTTGTTCTTGTTTTTCACATTGTGCGTTTCATAGTAACGCACACCAACTTTCTTCACCTTCTTAGCACGGTCCTGCGCTCTTCTCTGTGTACATGTAAATAGGAACAAAAAGGGCATCAGAAACATAAAACTGTTTTTATCATTAAATATCAGGCAGATTTGCCCACCATGCCTTGCAAAAATATTCATACCCCTTAAACTCTTCCACCTGTTGTCACATAACCAAATTTCAAGGTATTTTGTTGTAAGTTTAAATGACAGACCAGCACAAAGTAGGACATAATTAAGTGGAATGAAAAAGATTTTCTTTTTAATAAAAATTGTGCCTTTGTATTCAACCTCTCTCAGTCAATAATTTGTAGGCACACCTTTCAAAGCATGTGCAGCTGCAAGTGTTCTGGTGAATGTCTATTAGGTCTGCACCATGTTAGAAGACAGGCGATTATGTTGGTGAACAACGCAATAAAAGTGTAGCTTGTAAAAAATAAAAAATTCTCATTTCAGCATGTTTTTCTGCTACTGGTTCATTGCAAACATAGACCCCAGACTCGTAGTAGTCCATGTCAATAACAAAGTTGCTTCTGGCCTATATCAGCTGCATTAAACAACAAGCATCACCAAATATACTACAGCCAAAGAGCTTGACTGCATGATACTAAAATAATGATTAAATATTTAATGCCGTCTAAGCAGTTCCTTGCGACAGTGATGTTGCAGCAACGATAAATTTGAGATGCATTGTGCAGCTTGAGTCTCTACCAGCATTGCACATATTGAGAGTGAAATTTCTGCTCATTCTTCCCGGTGAAATAGCTCAAACTCATTCAGATTAGACGGTAATCATCTGTGAGCTGCAACGTTCAAGTCATGCCACAAATTCTTACCTGTATTTACGTTTGGACTTTAACTGGAGCATAATGTGTTCAGTGTGATGTGTCATCGCAGTTTGTCTCCACACAGTGTTTTGCATGCAGGCCAAAAGGTTCAATCTCAGCATCATCCATTTAGAGCACCCATTCCACCTATTTGTTTTGTCAAGTAATGGCGTGAGGCAAACTTTAAATGGGATGTCTCAGGGCTTTCATTTCATTTGCTGTTGGTCTTTCACAAAGGCCAGATTTGTTGTCCCATCAACTGATCGTCCTACCTGAGCTGTGGATCTCTACAGCTCCACCAGAGGTAACATGGGCCTCTTGGCTACTTTTGTCATTTTATGTGGGTGACTATTTCTTGGCAGGCTTGCAGGTTTGCCATACTCTATTTTCAGATGATGGATCGAAACCTGTTCTGTGAGATGTTTAAAGTTTGGGATATTGTTTTCCTAACCCTGCCCTAAACTTTAAACCTAATCCAATTTATTTAAAAAACACACTAAAAACAACAAATTGTTGAGCAAAGTTCTGCACATTAAGAGATAAAAAAATAACAGCAGAAAGATGTATGAATAGTTAAGTAAGGCACATTATTTGACATAAGGCAAACAAAAGCTCCAAACCTGTTTAGATGTAAGCCTGTGCTGCTCCATAGACTCAACATCCTCCTCAGTTTTCCTCTTGGTGATCTTCTGTTTTGTAGCTAAAATCACAGACAGATAAAAGAGAACAAAAACAGCCTTCAGCACTTGAATGTCAACCTGACTGAGCCAAACAGTTGCACTGTTGAAAACGTTTGGACATCCACCACATCCTACATATTTTTTAAAACCCATATCCAAACTCAGAGTGATAAATTGGCATACCTGCTGACTCATTCTCTCTCTTCTGTGCTTGTTTAGCTGCTGCTTCTTGTTTGGTCTTGATGTCTGTAAACACTTTGTCAGAAAGTGCCTTTGGTATTCTGTCCAAACAGATGAAGAAAGAGCGAACTGTTAAGTTTTCCAAGCAAAGCAAACTGTTTATTTCTTCAAAGACTTGCAGATTTTGATTTATTTATTAAAGTGTCATGCACCATGGTATGGTGCCCAGCCTACAAGACACTAAAACAACAACTACACAAAGAGGAAAACCAAGATGGCCACCAAACAAGAATCACAGAACAGGACAAACATTTACAAAAGCTAATTTGCATAACAAACGTACATTAGAGAAGGATACAAAACTCTGCCCTTGCTGCCAAGCCTTTTCAGAAAGTTTTGCTAAAACAGAAGCCAGCTTAACATACCTGCCTCTGTCAACCAAAACAAACAGGGATTTTTCTATTGCATTTTCATAAATTATTTTAGATTATAATACAGAGGACATTGAATTAAAAAAATGAAATTCATCCTAAACCACATTAAGTTCACATAACATAAATGTTGGTCTTCAGGAAGCCCTTTGAACCAGTCCACTTCAACTGCCAGAGGAAGAGTAGCTCTTAATTGACCACCCAGCAACCTTCATCTTCTTTTCATATTTAGCTTTATAAATAACTTGGTTTGAAACACATCCTTATTTTAAATATAGGCTGGATTTTCCTGACACACCTGAATTTCCCCACTGTGGGACAATAAAGGGAATTTCTATTCTAGTCATTGTGGGAACAGGCTACTGATTGGTTAAATGAGCTGTCAGTCCAGGGCATCTCTCCGCCGGCCAACATCTTATGACAGGCAAAAACAAAAACACAGACAGATTACTGTCCAAGAGAAACGAAACAGTTAATAAGAAATTTGAACATCAGAACTTACCGAATTGCAGAGAAGCGCTTGGATTTGGCTCGGTCCAGGAAATGCTTGTACTTGGCAATTTTCTCATCGTGCTCACGGATCACCTCCCGTAAACTCTTTTTGTCTTTCGTACTGCGAGTCTGAGGTGATGTCTCCTCTGAGACATCAGCATCTCCATCAGCTGGCTCTACACTGGGCTGATCTTCCTCCCTGCCCTTGTCTTCGTCAACATCTTCATCAACATCCGAGCCAGAAAAGTCAGACACGTCTAGGTCTGGCAACTCCACTGGGATTAAATCTTCCTCGGTGAACTCTGGCGCCACGTTGATCTTGCCAAAGTTCTGTCGGACATTAGTGAGGATCTTCTGGACCTGCTCTTTCTGTCCCTGATGCTGCTCCTCCTGTTCTCCTGAGACTGTGTTCAGATTTTCCGTCTGTTCATCCTGAACGATCTCCACTGCAGCTGGTGGTCCTTCTATGGGCACTGGTTTTTCATCCTACAGAAGTCATACTAATTCAGTAATTTACACAAAAAACAGACTTTTAATGCAAAAGTGAAAGATTTTGAAAACTCTTACATAAGGATCTCCCTCAGGTCCAGGAGGCTTCACAAAGAAAGGGATCCGTCCTCTCTGCCAGTCATTTAACACCATTTTGGAGACTGTACTAAGATCGGGCTCACCTCCCTGTAATCGCAGATAAAACAAACTGTTTATAATTTAAATTCTGAAGCCTGATGGCATTTTTTAATATGCAAAGAAGATCAAAATTATAGATAAAATAATATATAAGTAAAATCTGTTGAAATCCGAAAAGAAATGAAGGGATGACCTTTAGAAGCTTCCCAGTACGAAATGCCAGCTTCTCAAGAAAGTCTTCAGCCGAACTCCATGTTGGGATACGGTAGGTCTTCTGGATGTACTCTGGTTTGGCTCGTTCCAGTACCGCACCGATGTGCTCTTCTGGGTTTTTAATCTTCTCCACTTGAACCTTACCAAAGAAGAGGAAGAGAAGAAATGTAACAAATGAACTTCCAAACTTGAAATTATGGGGACTGCATTGCTAAACTGATATTTCTAGATGTTTCCATCAAAATTATCTGCCTTGCTGGATTTAATTATCTGTACGTTTAACCAACCCAGTGCTGAGGTTGGCTTTCCATTAAGCAGTGTAATAAATGGATTTTTCCAGGTTGCCAGTCCTGCGATGGACTGGTGACCCGTCCAGAGTGTACCCCGCCTCCCGCCCATAGACTGCTGGGTATAGGCATAGGCTTCTCTGCGACCCACTATGTGGAATAACCTTGCTCCATTTAAAAAAATTAAAATAATAGGTGCACCGAAAAAAAAACAGCTGCCAGCCGGAATCAGACGACTCTCTCACCATGATTCACCCTGACCACTATAGATGGAAATTCAAAAATCCAATCCTTTTGGGATCAGTGAACACACGACAACAAGACTTACCAGGAAGTGGCACCAACAACACACTTTGGAGTGAAAGTTGTTAGTAAAAAAAAAAAAAAGACTCAAGGTTAGCTGTTTTCTGTGAGACATGTGTGCTATTTAAAAGGCAACTGCATTTTCTCCAAAGTGCAGAGACATGTCTGAGTTTCATTGTGGCTGTTAGAGACCGACACTTTCAGCAGGAAACAGTATTGTTCCTGTTTTATCCGTCCAAGCTTTTATGGATCCTCTGCCAGGGAATGTGCTGTATTTGAAGAATGTTTCTGGAAGTCTCAGCGTCAAGGTAATCATCTACTGAGACTGCTATTTACGTTCAGCAACGATAATAAAATAAAATTTGTAATGCACTTTGCATTTTAAAAATCTCTATGTGTTGAACAAACAAAAAGAGTCACAAAAACATTCATAAAAGAATAGAATCTGTAATGCTAAGATGCTGAAGACCTTTGAAAATGCCAACTCAGTAAACACTAGTTATTTTTACAATAATAAAGCCCTGTTGTTGAGTGATTACTCCCTCAAACACACACACAACAGTGTGTGTGTGTGTGGTGTGTGTGTGTGTGTGTGTGTGTGTGTGTGTATGTGTGAGAGCAGTAATGCTAGATAAAAAAAAAAAAATTCTTACCTCATTAAAAAAACATTCCTTGCACTAATAGTGTCATTCTTTGTGGAAATGTTATGCATATTTTGCATCAAAATGGCTGAGGAAAAACTGCTGAGCTAGCATTTCTAGCATAATTACCTTTACACTTTAAAAACATTGCTCAATTCTGTAGCATTTTTGGTCAAAAGTTATTAAGAGCCTCAGTGGAGGGTCTGAAGAGCGACAGGTTGCAGACCCGACAGTGAAACAGTCCTTTTTTGATTTCTGAATAAATTTGCATGCATCTGTGGGCTCTCTCAGTCACTCAAAAACTAAAATAATCAATGACAGACACCATCTAAATATACTATACATCAATATAAAAAGCCTTTCTTTTGCCTAAAACTTTTATTTTTATCGTTTACATGATGGAAAAAGAATAAAGTTTGGAAACCTGGGAATTTTTCCATACTTTTTCTTCTGCCCATACCTATTCAAACTTGGATGAAATTAAATACCTGATTTTGTAGGGACCCTGGGTATACATGGAGGACTGTTCTAAATTAATTTGTGCATACATTTTTCATATAATATCGTTTCCAGTAATTATCTTAAAAAAAAAAAAAAAACAATAAACTTACCACTCCCTTTAGGACAATATCAGATTCACTGTCGTCTGATGGGTAAACAACACCGGGGCAGTCAATGAGGAAGATGCGCCTCATCAGTGTGATGTACTGCCACACCTACGACACAGATGCTAACCATGATGAGTATAAAGCAACTACACAAACGTATTCATTTCAGCAAACATTTTTATTTATATCCTAACCCTGCAATCCTCTCAGTTTTAATATTGAGTAATTAGGTGGTACTTTAATGGACTTTTTGCATATAAATAATGAGATTCAAGCAGCAGTGATGGCAGCAGGTTTCAACTACGGTGAGCATCCAACTATGTAGACTAGATGGGAAACTAAAGTTACTGACTGCAGCTCTATGAGAATACTTGGACTGATATGCAAAAGTTCAAAGCATAGATGACAAATACCTCTTTTGCTGCAGCTGCCTGGAAGACTCTCCATATGTAACGCCCTCATCATTGTATTAGAACTTTCCATACAAATTCAAACTATATAAAAATGAAACTTTTTGTATGGACTCTCGACAGGTGAGACGGAATGTCGGCTTTACCTTCGTTTCTCCAGCAATGGGCGCCACGTTGCAGACCTTCTTGGACCGCAGAGTGTTGATAACTGAACTCTTTCCCACATTTGGATAACCAATGAAACCCACACTGATCTGTTTCTTGTCTGTGTGCAGCTGTAAATGAGAAAAACAAAACAAAACTGAACACAGTCTTGGACACAAAATTATGTGAAACCATTTAAGCACCAAGGTTTACTGACTTAAATGTGAGTTCAATATAGGAAACAATTTTCTTCATTTTGTTTCCAGAGTAAATACAACAGTCAAATACAAATGGAGCTTGAAAATATTTATAAAAGGTCAACTTTCTGGAAGTAAAGTCTTTGGACAGCAAAACAGCTCATTATTTAAAGCAGTGTTAAGGCAGGGGCAGGTATTAAAGCCAAATAAGTATCAGAATCAGCTTTATTTCGCCAGGTTTGTTCCCTCAAAAACGTAATCTGACTTCGGTTAACTTTGCTCTCAATGAAAAATGTAAAATGTATAAATAAAAAGTTTTTTGTAAATATGTGTATGTACAGTGTTTTTACAAAAGAGGAAGACATGGTTGATTTAGCGCAAATATGTATGGTATCCATTGATCTGGGCACTCCGACTGTTAAGAGTACATCAGAGACACAGCCTGGGCGAAGAAGCTGTCTTTTTGGTGACTGGTTTTTGCAAATAGCGCTCTGTAGCGCCGACCTGAAGGTAAAAGTCGAAACAGTTTGTGTCCAGGAAGTGTGGGGTCTGCAGAGATGTTAGCTGCCCTTTTCCTGACTCTAGATCGAAGTCCTGGATGGAGGGAAGGTCAGCCATGATGATTCTCTCTGCAGACCTAATTGTTCAATGTGAATAAGAAATTATTAATACTGTGCCAAGCTAAAACAAAGGGGTTTCTGAAGTGTACAAAACCTTTTTTTTGCTCAGCCTGAACTAGTAACATGGAAAACAGAAAAAAAAGCTGTTTGTGGCACAGATGAACAGGCATGGCCAGCTACAGGTAGCAGGGACACCAAGGTTTTATAAACGGATTGTTTCAAGACAGCTAATAATTCTCATCATTTCCTTCACATCGTCCTTAAAGTCCTTTTAATGGGAAGCCAGAGAAAGTGCTGGAGTGACTTTCTTTTTCTGTGGCTGTATAGACCACAGAGCAACAGTTCTTCCTTTTCCCAACATGCTGCTACACACTGCCAGTCAGCAGGCTGTGTGTAGCCAGCTGACTTGCTACACACAATACTATATTTTTTAGTCACTAAGGGAAATGATAAATTCAGCTTTTTGGAAATATTTCTGGTGACAAAAAGCTTGAACAGTCATGGCATGGAATTAAAGGAACACCACTGATGATGGTAACATTGTAAAACTGCAGCTGCAATCCAAATAGCCAATCTGAGCAGAAATATTGACTATTGAACCAGCTATCACCAACTTGTTAATCAGTGTGTTACTGTATAATGAGCAAAATGACAAAAAGGTTCAATATTCAATTCAAAAAGCAAGTTTATACAAATACTACTAATCATTCACTGGGTATTTAACTTCAACTGTCAATTTATCTAAATTCTAATATAAAATATGCATTTTAGGTAAACATCATAATACCACTAATAATCAGTATGTTAAATTATATTTGGACTAACAGGAACAACTGTTGCTTTTCTGTTTTATATGAAAGCAATTCATGTTTTCGTGTTATACATTCTTTCATTTTTAAGTTAACAGTCAAATTCTTAAAATATGGTATTTTTACTCAAAGTTAAAGGTCATATGAAGACTACTGTAACTTGTGAAATAACTTTGGTGGTATATGTTATATGCAGTACGAATGCGAATCAAATTTCTAAATATTTAAGTAAACAGGGCCAAAATATTCCATTTTCTACAACATGCATAAAAATCTGAATCTGAATTTCCCCTCAGGCTGCCTGAAAGGGCCCGCAGTGGTGCGCTACATCCTGTTGGTCAAATAACACGATCCTCAATTCGCTGTTATACAGCGTCCGATTTGATTTCCCTCGTAGAAGCAGCTCTTGTTTTCAAATTTGTACATAAATTGGATTTAAATCGGGATCTTGCATGGCTTTTGGATGCACGAATGGAATAGGGACAGCAGCGATCTTTAGTTTTCCTAAGGATTCACGGTGGCGGAAAACTCATGTTGACACACGCAAGTTTCACTGACACATACAATAATGCAGTAATTCGTTTTAACGTGGTCTTTATTGAACACCATATAGAACATCTATTAATGAGGTGGCGGTCCACCTCATTACCATGATATCGGGTCGACTGAGAGTCTTCAAAGGGGAACTTAAAGTAAAACTGGAGACTCTACTTTGGCTTTGTTTATTTTACAGGATTAAGTTTAAGATTCTTTTAATGACTTTTAAAATCATTACTGATCTTAGTACCACACATTTATCTGATTTACGTTTCCTTCACAAACCATCCAGATCTCTAAGGTATTCAGAAAAGGGATCTGGATACAACTACTAAAGTAAGAACAAAAAAAATCCACTGAGGCATCTTTTTCTTTTTATGGCCCTCACTTTTTGAACAGCCTTCCTGAAAACCTAAAGGTGGCTGAGATTATTTACATTTTTAACCACAAAACGGAAAAGCAATGTTATGATCTGGATTGCAGCAAACAAGATTATTTATTCTAAAACTCAACTGTTTCTTAAATTTAAGTAATTGGATTCACTAACATTATTTAGTTGTATTGCTATGTTTAAAATTCTCAGACTAGTTGCTGAATTAAATGTGGATTTTAGGTTAATTTTTACATTTTTTTTCGACCGTAATTCCATCCAGGCATTAGCTTACCTTCCCAAACTGCCTGAGGAGCTGGATGAGAGACCCTTTACCAAATGAGTTGGTCAGGCTGGCATGGAAAGCCAGAGTTGGGTATTCCTGGGACAAAACAGCAACCCACCGTTTCTGATTTGGAAGAAAAAAACAAAACAAAAATAAGATGGAGACAAGAAGGCGAATTATAAAGTAGGAAAAAAACTATTGCTGTTACAGCAACACAGGAAACCAAGAGTGAAAATGCTACAAGAAACTCACCGTGACCCATGTGGGGATGAGGTCACACTTGTTCAATACAAAGATGAGCTGTTTCCAGGATTTCTCTTTTTTCAGATACGTCTCAATGCTCTTTGAGCGGGTTCCCATAGGATCACGGGCGTCCAGTACTTGGATGATGACATCAGACGAGTCGATCACCTTTATAAAAAGAATTCAGGTTGAGCCCAAGTTGTTTCAGTGCAACAGAGGCAAAATTAACTTTAGACTACTGGCTGTGTTCTGGTTCAAATATACCATCACACTGAAATGACCTCCGACCATTAGGTTGTAAGCTTTTCCTGAAAACAACCTCACAGTAACCTCACCAGAGTATAGATGAAAAACTTCCTAAAAGCATGGCAACCTGACTACTCTTCAGCAGTTTAAGCCTCAGTCTGTTGGCTAGGACCGCACAGGTCAGGCTTTTGCTCCTGATAAGCATCAATGAGCCTTTTGCCGTGACGCATGTTCATTTTCTCAGATCAAGAATATAGGAATGTTTAAAAGAATCTGAAAACTGTTACCTTGTATAGTTCTCCCCAGATCCTCTTTGATTGACCCTTTTTGAAAATCTCCTCACGCACTTCGTCCCTGTTGCAAAAATTCAAAGTTGTTATTTTATTATTTTTTGTGGCACTAGTGGCCTTTATTTTGTAAGTTAACCAACAGGAAATGGGGTGTAGAGAGAGGGGAAGACATCCAGCAACAGTCAACAGGCCGGGACTGGAACCCGGGACGGTTGCATCTAGGACTGCAGCCTCCATACATGGGTGACGCACTTTACCCCTCTCCCACCACCGCGCTCACTATTATTAAATATGATGATTCATCAACTTATCACAACTAACTCCAAAATGCTGTTTTATTATTAGAAAAAGTAAAACTCGTACCGGACACCTGTGTCTTCCGTCACCAGGTTTGTGTCTTTGTCTGCGCTGTAGCTGAGCGCCGAAGCCTCTGCCCTCTCTAAAAGGTCCTTCACGTCTCCAACCATGAGCGCGGGCCGCTTCCTCTGAGCCTTAGGTCCAAACGTGGTCTCGAAGCCCTCAGTGTCTAGAATGTGCACCTTAGAGTTCTGCAGTTATATAGAAAATCACTTTAAGACCACTGATTGTTCCTGTTTGTTCTACCAGTAAAAAACAAGAATGTTACAGTAGATCTTAAATGTACAGTCCCCATCTTGTTCTTCAATATATAAGGGCCACAAAGTGCATATATATTATTTCTTAGAAGTAAATAGTTTTTAAACTCTTCCACACCCCTGTAGTGCAGAACAAAAACATAATATGAGAAGCATGGCTGCGTATTCATAGTTAAGCTGTAGCATGAATGAAATACATGCCCTAAGTTTGAATTAAATAAAATGTGGACGTCTGATGAGACACAGTGAAGGAAAGTTCTGATGGTGAAAAGTATTTTCTCCCCTTTTTCCTGAACTAGAACTAATTTTGGTTACAGCCCTTCCAAGGATTTAAGAAAAACACAGAACAAAAGTATACAGTAAACAGAGCACCAAAATATGTAACGGAAAAGCCAACAAAACACCCTGAAACTGCGCCAGTCCTAATCAAATGTTCCAGTGATCCCAAAACATAACCCATACCTCTACTGCAACATTTCCATGAGGAGGATAAGCTTACAGAGGTTGTCGAAAAAAAAAATAATACATGTGCCAAGATCCTTAACAAAGACAAAGACAACAGGTCAGTACATGAAAATAAATACTGCATGCAGTGCCTTAAAACAGTATTTATACACCTTACACATTTTTCACATTTTATTACATTAGAACCATGATACACCAACGCAAAGCAGTGCAAAATTGTGAGGTAGGAGGAAACTGAAGCCCAGGAAACACACCAGACAAGTCGGCGATAAAGCTGTAGAGAAAATCTAAAGCAGGAGTAGTTTATAAAACAATATTCAAAGATTTGAACATCTCAAAATGTGCTGTTCAAGCCATCGCCTAAAAACAGAAAAAGCATGGCACTACTGTAAACCCACCAAATACCAAACCAACATGGCCATCCACCTAAACCTTATAAGAACATTAATCAGAGGAGCAAAGTGGCTCAGGATGAGCTGCAGAGATCCACGGGTCAGGAAGGAGAATCTGTTGAAAGGACAACTATAAGTCTGGTCTTTATGCAGGAGAGGTAAGAACAAAGATGTTGTTGAAAGAAAGACATAAAAGGTCCCATGGCAAGTCCCATACAAGCCATATTGAAAACAAAGCAAGCGTGTGAAAGAGGATGTTCTGGTCAGATGAGACCCGACGAAACGTTTTTGTAAACATTTGGCTGATCCTTTACTTTCTAGCTCCTACTAAGAACTCCTCAGTGAGAAACCTTGGTGTAACAACTGACAGCTCTTTTAAATTTAAAAATCAAATCAGCACTGTTGTAAAAGAAAGCTTGGACAGCTTTAAAAACCTCTTGAAAACCAATATTTGCTCTCTGATATTCAGTTCTATAAGTTTTGACCTCATGATGTAATCTTCCTGTGTTTAATTTGTTTCTCAGAATTTGGAATAGCTATTTATTTTAACTTTGATTTTAATGCATTCCAATTTACATCTCATCTTAGCCCTTGTCTCGTATTATTTTTATTGAGTGTTTTTTGACTTGTTTTGCACCACTTTGGTTCAGCTAGTGTGGCTTTAAATGTGCTTCATAAATAATTTGACTTTGAACACATGCAAAACATAATGTGGTGAAAAACCAACACTACACATAGAATGAATCATCCCCACAGCGAAACATAGTGGCGGCTGCATCATGCTATCTTCAGCAGTGACAGGGATGGTTTTAGAGTTTATGGGAAGATAGATGGAGCTAAACACAAGACATTCATCTAAAAAACATTTTTAGAAGCTACAAAAGGCTTTAGACTGGGGTGGAGGTTCATAGTCCAGCAGGACAATGATCCTAAACATACAACCAGAGCAACAATGGGTTGTTTAATATCAAAGCTTGAGCTATTTTGCTATTTTCTAGATGTGCTGCTGATAGAGATAATGTAGGCAGGTGGGCTAAATACAAATGCAGGGTTACGGACGGTAAAACTGCAAGCCTAACAAAGGAGAACACCTCAGACACAATTCCAACACTGCACCAAGAGATTTATGTTATTTTACTCACGTGTGCTTTGGCTCTGTCATGCAAAAGAGACATGGGCAGTTTGCTTTGCCTCATCACCACACGATACGGATCCTTCTGTACTGCACCCATCTCTTCTTGGAACCTCTGGAGGGATGACTGCTTTATCACCCGAGTGTTTGCTGAAATATATAAAGCCCAAACACAAATCAAGGCTCAGCTGCTTTAAACATTTTCTAACTAATGGCAATGACAAAAGCTGTGCATAAATCAGAAACATTCAAATAAAGCTGAATCTAAAACCAAACACATAAAATGCATTCCTTCCAGAAATGAAAATATTGGCTATACATATTTGAGGAAAATTTACTCTTATGTCATCATTGTTCCCCAAGGGAAAATAAAGCAATTGATAATTTTATATGAGCATTTGTAAAGATCACATATAGACAGATAGACAGAGAACTCCAAATGTAAATACATTCTGCTTTTAATATCAAACACACATTCAGATCAATGATATTCTGATTTAAATAACGGCAGCAGATTCTCTAACACCATTGGCAGCAATAGAAATACAACACTCACCAAACCATTTGATGTTGGGTTCAACTCTGGCAACTGTTCCTGGAGCTACAGTAGACTGGAACTGTAAAGGTTTGACAACTTTCCCTCGGCTGTTACTGTAGACGGAACCAAACCATCGGCGTTAACACAGCACTTGTTTTTCTATTCCTGGAAATATGTTACAATGTTACAAACACAGAAGATGCCATCATCCAAAAACCAACACTACACATAGAATGAATCATCCCTACAGCGAAACATAGTGGCGGCTGCATCATGCTATCTTCAGCAGTGACAGGGATGGTTTTAGAGTTTATGGGAAGATAGATGGAGCTAAACACAAGGCATTCATCTAAAAAACATTTTTAGAAGCTACAAAAGGCTTTAGACTGGGGTGGAGGTTCATAGTCCAGCAGGACAATGATCCTAAACATACAACCAGAGCAACAATGGGTTGTTTAATATCAAAGCTTGAGCTATTTTGCTATTTTCTAGATGTGCTGCTGATAAAGATATTGTAGGCAGGTGGGCTAAATACAAATGCATGCCACACTTTTCAGATTTTTCTTTGAAAACAAGCAAACAAAACCATTTCCTGGAAATATGTTACAATGTTACAAACATAGAAGATGCCATCATCCATTACCATCTTTGCTTTTGCCTGTACATATTCAGGCGCTTGATAGTGGCTCTGTCCCTCATGTTGTTCCCGCCTGCACCCTTGGCTCGATCTGTGAAATTAATGTTCAGTGGCTTTAATAACCCATGAGCAAAACAGCTTTTAAAACAGGTATATACATATACAAAAATAAACATAGACAAAAATAAACAAAACAATTATATAGAAGACAAAAGAAAAAAGGCGTTAAATGAAGTTACCTCAAACATCGCAACTGCTCACATCCATACTTTCCAACTTAAAAGTAAAGAATCTTAATAAACTATATTTATATGCAATATCTGCCTATTTTGCAGTTCAGATATTTTATTATTTTAGTGCCAGTTATAATCTTTCAGAAAAGATTAAACACAAAAGCTCAGCGAGGAGCTGGACAAAAAGGTTAATTCAGGACAAACCCATAACATGCGAATAAGGGTTTCATCTTCCACACCATTGTGCCAGAATGAGTCAAAAAAGTTAGAAAACAAAAACATTGCAAGCTACAAAAATTTATTATTAAATTTCGCCATATTTTAGTTTGCAAGTACACTTTTATTGTGATCAGGTAAGCCACAATTTACCATTTCAGTATTAAAAATCCTTGTTTTATACATTTTATTTTCTAAAATGCCAATTTTCAGACTAACTGAATTTTGGGTTTTATTAGCTGTAAGCCATAGTTGTCGAAATCAACTAAACTAAATGTTTAAGATATATCAAAAATTGTAAAATATATCAAATCATTAAACCATTGCAAAATCAATGTGTGCAATATTGCAATTGCAAATGACTGCTTGAATGCCATTCTTGGAAGGCTATAAGATATTAGGAGCCATACACTGAAACATTGCTTTGCAAAATTATATTTGGTCTCTTGTATTAATCATAATCAATTCTGTCATCATAACATTTAACAATAGTAATAAAAGACTGTGTTTTTTTTAATAATATGCAGCCCTAGTTTAATGAATCACTAAATGCTTTTCACTTATTGCGTTGTTTTACAGAAATTAACTTTTTGATTATATTCTAAATTTATTGAGATTAATTTGCATATGTCAGTCTAACTGCCTATACACCAAACCTACTATATATATATATATTATTATATATATAATATATAAAATATATATATATATATAAAATATATATATTTTTTTTTTTTTTTTTTTTAAACCACATTTTGGTTTGGGTCTGGTCGCCATAATGTTGACACATTCACAGTCAGAGATTAAAACGGCAAAACGATTTTTATCTAGCAAGAACATCGGGAAAAAAGAACCCTTAAAAGATCAACATTTACTCCTTTGAGCTATTAGTGGGCTTTCCATAACATTGCTCCTATAAATTATTATTTTGACACACATTAAAGGTCAGTACATGCTAAACGAAACATACAATCAGAGGTTTCTACTCCTATATGAAAGTTCAAAATAATCCTTTTCTTCTCACAACACACAAATCAGTTTGTCTTTTGTAGCAAATTCATGTGTAGAAAGTTAGGATGTTCTTGTACTGTACAACTGAATCTAATCTAAATGATTAGGTTCTATAAAATTTCTATATAAATTACTTTAAATGGAACAAGAACTTCTTCCTTAAATATGTGGTTTTATAACCAAAAACTTGAATTTCTTGCTTCTACAGTGCTAGACAAAATGTTAAACTTAAACTATCATAGCGACATTTGTGCTTAAAATTTTACTTTAAGATCTAATAAGCAGCATGTATATCCAGCATGCAGTAAGTAGAAGAGCAAGCTAACGCTGTTAGCCACAGTTAGCTCCAGGTGTAAACAAACGGTCTAGCTTACCGGGGTTGGAGCTGGACGAAGAGGGGTTTATCGAGCTCTTTCCCTTAAACTGAGGCTTTACCATGATGGCTGCGTATTCGGTAAAGCCTTCCACAGGAAAACAAAACTGTAACCCGAACGGAGGAGTTTAAAAGCTGAAGTTTGTAGCTTTTCCCCCTCGACTCAGAGATGTTAAACCCTGCACGTGTCTCTCTGGTGAAACAGGAAGTACGTCATGACGAAAGGAAGCAGGAGTGGAACCATCCTGTCAGAAAACTGTAAAATTCAAAAGTAATGCTTAAGGATGCCTATTAAAAAAATTAAATTATATTGTAGTTAATAATCAGTGTTGATTTATTATAGTGTTATTTTTCATTTGTACTTTTTATATTAACTGGATACTATTTTTTCCCAGAAGAGGGCGCAACACTATTTGGGCAAGGGCATTTGACATGAAATTTAATGCTAACTTTAAGGGTGAAAGACAGGATGACTTAGAATTTAACTAAAGCAGGTAACACATTCATCTCTACCAAAGTCTTTACAAAACCTTTAACTGAAAAACACAAACTTATATTAGTTTGTTTAATTAACCCTATGAGTTCTACCAACTAACCTAACTAACCTAAATCCAGGTGGTAATTTAAATACAAATACAAGATACAAGATAACTTGGGGGCTTTTGAACCAAATGGCTTTCATATAAAAAACTAAAGAATTAACTATTATCCACAAATATTCAGACTATTTTTTGGAAAAGAAACAGTAACGCTTTAAAGGCTTTTAATAATAATAATAATAATAATAATAATAATAATAATAATAATAATAATAATAATAATGATATAATAATAATAATAATAATAATAATAATAATAATAATAATAATAATAATAATAGAAATAGTAGAAGCTTGCAGTAGGCCTCTCTGATGCTGGAGGAAAATGCTGTCTTTTGATTTTGCAGCATTAACAGTGTGAATGTGTTATTCAATTGTGACTTAAAGCCAAAGTTGGAAAGTCAGTATGGATTCTGTTCAGGAGAGGCCCCATCCAGTATTCCGTTTACACAGTCAGGAGACTGAGGAATGTTTTCTGTTCATTTTCATACTTTTTCAACTGAGTGCATAAGCAATCCACAGGAAAACCTTTTTTAGATCGAGAAGTGGCTTTCTTTCTTTCTTTCTTATAAGACTTAAATCCAACCTGGAATCCAGGATGTTAACTATAAAATAATATTCTTTCATAGTTTATTGTTAAGGAGTTTATGGTCTTTATTTAACAGCTGCTAAATAGGAGGGGGGTTGGGGGGAGTATGTATACTGAATGACCTGGATTGGGAGTTGAACCTATAACAGCTGGATTGAGGCATACCACATTTTGGATGACTGAGAAGATAACTCACATTTTTTTCTGAAATAAAACTATTTACAGTCTTTAACATAACAGAATCTTCCAATATGGCAGGCAATCCACATTAATCTATATTTAACAGCAGGTGTCTTCTTATCTGCATTTTCTCCCCGAATCCGCCAACGATGCAGCAATATCAGAAACCATTTAAATTCTTAATTCATTGTCAATTTGACTCATATTGTAAAAGATGGAAATAATATTGATGTAATAGCATGAGGAACTATATTATTTGCCTATAAAGAAATCTGTCACAATTGAAACAAAAAGCAGCTCTAGAAATGCCTTAGATTATCTACTTTCAACAAATTCTACTTTTAAATATTTAACATTCAACAATAACATTACTCCTCATTTTTTGGTTGGAAATTTTACAGGCACTGTGATTCAAAAGATAACTAAATAATCAGACTTAGAATATGCATACAGATACTAAAGAATAGTAGCATGAATCTAACTTTAAACCTGCAATGGACTGGCAACCTGTCTAGGGTGTACCCCGCCTTCCGCCCGTAGACTGCTGGAGATAGGCACAGGCTTCCTCTCTGCCCTCAACAAACCCCAGTGTGGATGAATTAAGCCATCAATTTACAAAGCCATAAGATAATCTTCTGAGCTCTCCCAAATTTTCTAAAGGCACATAAATCTTAGTGTTTGTAAACCTCTAAATTTGAAGAATGTAGTGAAAAACTCATTGCTATTGCATTTAGCAAATCAAGACAAATAATATGAAATAAAGTGAAAAAAATGTGAATAGCACTTTAGAAGAAACAGAAAAAAGGTCTTATAAAAGAAAACAATTTGCTGTTGATTGTAAAATCATACCACACCTAAAAAGCACACAATTTCACCATAAACAATATAATCAGGCCATTATTTCCTTACAAGGATTTAATATGCTGTGGCAGGAATTACAAACATTTGCGTTAAAAGTCTTTGCAGTCATACAGGCTCATTTCCTCTGAGAGAAATACCAGAGTAAGAAGATTTTTAGTGGCTATAGTTACTTGGTTTCTTGGAGATCTACAATACAGTGAGAACAAATCAGTAAAAAGAGGTTAAGTATGACAGATGCTGCTTTACAGCTTAGCAACAAAGCATTAAAGCTTCCACATTAACCTGTGTGTTTGTGAATAATATGTCAGTGTGGCTTACTTGAGAGCACAAACTCAGAGTCAAAACTAGAAACCGGCAACTAAATGACAGAGCGCAGACGCCCATGGACCTGACTATACAAAAACATAGAAATTGATGAAGGTCTAAAAGGTGCTCCTGTTTATAGTCTCACTGTTGATAATGCTCTGCTTAGAGTGTTTTAGGGCTCAGAGGGAGAGCTACTGAACACTGCTGTGTCATGAGCTGCTCTTTATTTAGACCAGAGCCACTGCAGAAAAAGGGCTGCACTAACGCCCATGTACATTAGAGTTTGAATACATGAAACATTTATGCATCAAAACTGAATGGCACAACACTGCCCTATATTAGCTCATGATGCTAATACAAAAATATCTGTTAAAACAATCTATTAATTTTCAAAAAGCTTTTCTAGTGGGACCACACAATACCTGTGGTGTTTTAACAAACACTTTGTGCAGGGTGTGTGCAGACCCCACACACCCTGCACATAAACTGTTTAGAGTTCTGCCTTCAGGCCGACGCTACAGAGCGCTGTTCACGAAAACCAGCCGCCACAGAGACAGTTTCTTCCCCCAGGCTGTTTCTCTGTTGAACATTTAATAAAATACAAAACAACAGCATACAGATGTTGCAAACGCACCTTTTTATTTATATATGTGTATATTGTACATTGTAAATATGTATATTCTGTAGTGCAAAAACAAAAACCAAAGAGCAAAGTGTACCTGAGTCAAATTCCTTGTTTGTATGTACAAACTTGGCAATAAAGCTGATTCTGATTCTGATTCTGATTCTGATTACAAGCTCATTCAGTACTCTTAAACTATTGAGGATTAAAAGTTATTAAAAGCTTAAGTTTTGGTGAAAAAATGTTGAGGTCCATCCGCTTCACACCGCCAAGGTGCAACGGGCATTCAATTCAATTCATCCAGATTATTCTTGCAGGGTCCCAGCAGGGCTGGTGCCCATCTCCAGCAGTCAGTGGGTGAGAAGTGGGCTACACCCCGAACAGGTCCCTAGTATATCACAGGGCAACACAAAAACACACAGGACAAACAATGCATGCAGACACACTCACTCCTAAAGGCAGAGAGCTCATTTACCTAACGTATATTTTTGAATTGTTGGAGGATTTTGGAGTACCTGGAGAAACCATGCATGCATGTAGGGATCATGCAATCTCTATGCAGGAAGACCCTTGGCCAAGATCTGAACCCAGGACCTTCTTGATGCAACTCAACAGTGCTAACATTTAATTTAATTAAATATGCTCTCAAAGGAATTTTGAGATTGTTGGACTTCTGACACTATAAGTTTCCTTAGAGTTCTTATAGATGGTCTCCTATAGTCATCTTTATTGCAGCACATGAGCACATCTTATATTGAGTGACTGTGTGGAGAAGAAGATGTTCTTGGTTGTAAATAAAACTTAGAATTTTCTCAAGCATCAAGGTTTCCACAATCTGCTCAAAAGTGCTCCAGAACTAACAGAGCCGGCCTCTTCAGCGTGTTTAGCTTTTTTAAAGTTAATGCCTTGGATGCGGCTTCTACAACAGATGACTGCAGACACTATAGCACTCTCTACAACAGAATTATAGAAGATATAGAACATCTTACTGCAAATACTGAAGAAATGCATCCATCTAATTAAATCCATTCAAGGCTGCTTGCAGCTTTACTAGTTCTTGAACAGCAACTACAGTAAAGTGTGTGCTGGGCTTACAAACTTTGCAATCTTACATGACCTGTACATATGAGCATAATATAGTAAAATCTAGATTGTAACACATCTCCCACTGTACAATAGGAGACTACAAGAAGCCAGACTGATTTTTTTGCCACAGCAGAATTGTGTCAGACAGATCTGAGAAAGGGATCAGTTGAAAATATTATTATTAGAGTCAGGTTCTGAAAAGAGGAAGAGGAAACTGGGGGAAAATACAAGGGCAGAGAAAAAAAAAAAGGAAGATAAAAAGATTTTTGTGTCAGCAGCAGTTATAGTGCAGCATTTTCTCAGATAATTTCTCACACTTGTTGATGTTTGTCATGAGTTATCTTTGGTTGTGAGGTCACACTGAACGATCCTTGACTGCCAATTCAAACTTACAACCAATGATTTTCTTACGATTCTCTCATGATGAAAGATGAGAGAAACCATGTGAACCCGGCTTCCCTCAACGGCATCTTATGGTTAAGAGGCATTGTAATTCTCACTGGAGCCATTCTGGTCTGTGCCTCTCTAAGGCTAATTTATTTTCAGTCTATGGTAAAATGTAATGCACAAAACCAACTTGGCTAAGTTTAAAAAAATGATTTCTGTGGTCAAATATGATCTAAAAACTATGGTTCCAGCCATTTTTATGGGCTGTGGGACTTTCCAAATATTAGTTTCATATAAAACCTAAACACATAGAGAGATGACATTTTTAAATATGAACAATTTAATGCCAAAGCTTTGACTCCTAAAGCCAAAGCACTCTTTTTGGAGAGCTCTTGTCATCACGAAACATCCACACTTCATTTAGACGGAGATATGCTTTTGCCAGTTAAAAAAAAATCTACATGGTATAAAAGGAGAATAAGTGAGAGCCAGGGCAGCAAAGATAAATGACAGTGTTAGAAAAACCAAGCCAGAGATGAAGTGATGGAATTTTTTGTTTTTCAACAAAATATGCTTCACTAATGCGTAATATCCTCTGTTTATTTTTACCAAGCCTAAATCTTTCACTTGTTTTGCTCACAGCTTGTCATGGCCACAAGTTTCACACCACATTAATCATCCATAATTTGTTGACAGCGACCCTAGGGAGACGCACGAGGAGCGCTCTAATGAATAGTGTTTATGAGTGCTAATCTGTGGCATGTAAACCACCATTTTTGGTGGAGATAAAGTGCAATAAGGTGAAAATGGATCTCTCACTGTGTTCCGAGCAGGCATCCTCGGTTTATTGGCTCACTGGTCAATTTTTTAGCTTTTTAGCAAAAATCCAAAGGTAAGATCAACATATTTACTGTTTATTGAGGTTCCGATGAAGTTCTGAATAAAAATGCATTTGGAAACTATTACAGGAACAAATGCCAATTTTATCCTTGTTTATGCTTAGCTCTTAACCGTCCCTGTGGTGAATAAAAAACAAAACAACAGTAATCTAAATGCCAGGCCTCCAGGTGAAGCTATTCACTTAATGTGGCTCATGGAAAAATAGAATTTTCTTCTTACCTAAAACAATCATGATTAGTAATTTTTTTACAGATAAAATTGAAATCTCTTTTTAACAGATGGAAACTATTACTGGGAAGTAGTGCTAAAAGGTCTAAATAACCACAGTTTGAGGGGATTTTATGGAAAGATGTTAAGAGCTGCTTTAATGGTAAACCATTACACATGGCTTACTCATAGACAGGTTTATATTTAATTTTTTCCAGTAGACGTAAGTCTGGCAAAGGTACATCAAAGACAGTCTCAAAGACAGATTTAAAGACAACAAAAAGGCTTGTCAGTGTTATGTACAAATGTCAAAAATCCAACTTATTACATAGTGTTTAATGGAACAATAAGTCAGGTGTTTCACAGAAATTTTGTTTTAATCTTAGGTGAAAAAGAAGACCTTTAATGTTGATGTACAAAACCCTTTTAGTGTTGTCTGTTTAGTCAAACTTACACACACTTTTCCCATGAAGTTTAGTTCCTTCTTTTTATAATGCCATTGTATTCATAGTTTTATAAGAATCAGCTGGACCTAACCTTTCCTGCTTACATATGAAAAGATGGTCTTCCACACCAAGCCAGAGTATCTTAGTTCATTTCCACATGCTATTTGTCCTATAGATTTATTTTCTAATGCAAATAAGAGACATCCTATCTTGTTGCCAAGAACGCAAACCTAAAGGGTTAGCTAATAATAAATGTTGCATGGCAATTTTTGGGTAGGCCGTGTGCCAAAGTCTTTTCTGCCAAAAAATGTCCCCACTTTGAATGGAAATAGTGTTCACTGGAGCTTGTCTCTTGCGTTTTATCTGCTGCCCTGTCAATCAGATAGGGACAACAGAGAAGCCTATTTGGACAGAGGTCTGTGTCACCTCAAGGCTGTGGCAGTCACTGTTGAGGTCATGCTATGAAAAGGAAATGGAGCACTACTGTTTTCCTGGAGCACTCTGTAACACAAGTGATTACATTGACTGATGTGTTCAAGGGACCCTGGATAGTGGGGGATCAAAGGCAGCCTGGAGACCACCTGAAACGTCTCTTGGCAATGGATTTGGCCTATAAAAGTAAGAACCACTCTGGGAAAAAGAAGTAGAAGCACTGCTCCTCTCTTTCCCACCCTGATCTTCGTGAGAAAAGTGGCTGCATTACTGAAGAACTTCCTTTACTATCAGTAAGATGAGATTTTTCTAGGCTTTAAGTGAGACATTTAAATAGAAGTGGATGAGGAACTAAGTAGAACGGGCTTCGGTTCAAGGACAAATGATATAATTCAGCATTGAAAGCTTGGCCTCACTGATCGTTGGTTTTACTTTGCCATAACCTCAGCAGACGAGTGATAAATTGGGTGGATTGCCACAGTTTAACAATTGGTCTCTTTTGTCTTAACATCTTGGTAGGTCTTTTAAGACCCCCCTGAAAGCTGGGTAAAGTAATTGTTCCACCCCCATAAACAATCGGCATATTCACTAGTTACAATCATTTTTTTAACTTATTTTTAAAGGCAGTGATGGTTCAGTGGGAGGAGTGGTCATCTGGCAATTGGAAACTTGCAGGTTTGGTTCTATCTGCCCACTGCCATATGTCAAAGAGTCCTTGGGCAAGACACTGAACCCTAAATTGCCTGCTGGTGCTGTGTCTTAGTGTATGCGTGAACATTTGTGAGTTACAGTGTAAAGTGTTTAAGTGGTTGGAATGACAGCGAATTTATCATTGAACATCATTGAATCTAACAAAACACACAACAGAATATACTCTGTTGTCATTTACTAAACAAAAAAATCCAGAACAGGAAAGTTGTGTGGGGCTAAACTAAATTCTTTCTTGCTGTTTTCTAACACCAGGGGCTCCTAATAACATCGCACCACCTCTGTAAAAGCAGGAATTTGGCATTTTGCAGCCATGGGGCAAAAAGGTGTGTGTTAACAAAATGCCAAGTAGGAAAGACATTAGCAGTTACCTAAAAGAAGCAGTTGCTGCTCCTGATCAATTTGTGGAGAGTTTATTACAACTACTTCAAGTTACTGCTGTGACAGGGGCTTTTACAGCCTAATGAATTGTAAGGTGTACTTAGTTTTCATGAATTGCTAGTCCTTTTTTGCCTTATCTTTATGGGAAAAGTAATGCCATTGTGTAATATGTAGTGTGCTTTTGTACACTTGAATTTAGATCTAAATAATTTAAAAAGCTTGCTGCACAGTTGCTAAGTTGGTACTACTGTGGCCTTGCAGCAAGAAGTTCCTGGGTTTGACTTTCTGCATGTTCTCCCGTGCATGTGTGGGTTCTCTCCGGGTAACCATAGTCCGAAAACATGACTGTTAGGTTATGAGCCAGTGGTGTAGCTTTGGAGACACAGTACCCCTGTTCTCTACAAACCCAAATGTTTAAAAGAGAGAAATGTTTGGTCTAACAAAGGATGGGTCTCTATGGCAAGGGCCCATTTTCATGTACAAGTTCATTGATGAATAAATAAAAATGATTTTTCCAAGAGCCCTGAAAACATCTTAGTGCATACCAACACATAATGGAAAGATGCTTTATGATACTAAGTTTTATAGTGATTGAATGTTATTGTACTGCACATGTTATGCTTTATGTATTATTTTCTATTTGCACTGCTGTTTTTGTCCCTGGAAGACAATGTGTTATATCTCAGTCATACCTTCCTGTCTAGATAAAAGGCATGTTAATGGATGGCTGAACAACTGTCCACAGTAGTTTTTGATCAGGGGAATAAAAGAGTAGCTGCAAGTTTACTAAACTTAATGGTTAATCATTTGTATCTTGGAAAAAGTGAGTGTACCTAAACTTTATAAAGGTAAGATTGTTTAGATGTAATCGTTTAGTTTGTTCCTATTTCCATTGCATCCACCCGCAACACTTTGGCTAAGCTATGTTTGTTTTACCAAACACTACTGGAAATTATTTTGTAATACCCTCTTGAGTTTGCAGTGGAAAAAGACATGAATGTTTGTTTCCAACCAGCTCAGGTCTTTATTAAACTGGGTCCCCAGTAGTTGCTAGATTTGTCTATGGAATCTCTCTGATTCAAGAATTGCCTTTAAAGGAGAAATCTGCTTGAATGAGCATCAGGGTTAAGTTTTCATTCTACATTACTAGTATCTTATTAATGGGGACTGCACAAGATAAAAAAAAAATGTCTCATTCATAGCTCTGAAACATAACATAAAAAAACTTTACTATACTGCATTCTGCTCCTTGTTTTTGCCCTTTTTATGAATAGGTAGCTTTCCGCTATAATTAACATCTGCACAACTTAGATCATTTTCCCTAAACTTTTTCAAAGATTCATCAATAACCCCAATTTCCTTTCTGCACCACAATTCACATGACCTCTTCGGTAGAAAGTTTTTATTTTGTAGTAAAACTGGATTACAAATAAAAAACCAAACAGAATGCCAAATCATAACTAAACACTCAATGTAGCATTACTTAATGCCATTTTTGCAGAGAAATTTAACCTCTGCTTATACAACTAGCCAAATGGGCACCAATAAGTCATGCTGTCCCCCTTTGCAATGTATTTAAATGTTTTTCTAAATGGGTTTTTTTAAAATTCTGAACTTTTGAAAGTCCATAAAACTTTAAATTAAGGTTTGTTAAGTTAACCGCCATAGGACGGGCACAAAACTCATTTGGTTGGCAGTCAATTTAAAGAGGTTTAGGTAAGGGAGGCTAATTGTTCCTAATGGGCTCCTTTCGGACTGGACTTGTGGGGCAGGGAAAGAGGGTGTCCCAAAAGGGAAAATCCCGGGAAACGGGCAGATTAGAAAAAAAAAGGGGGCTTTTTGCAAAATCCCAAAAATTTTCCTTGATTGGAAAAGGGAAACGGGCCCCTTTCGGGTAAGGGAATTTTTGAGGGGGGTTCCCCTTTTTTTAAAAAAGACCAGCATTTTCAGTTGACTTTTTCACATAAGGGTTTATTGGAAAAATTTGCTAAGTGAGACTGATTAAAACTAAGACTAAAGGCAGGGGGAGTAACGGGAATTTTCCATTTGGGAAAATTTAGCGATGTCCTTTTTGCTCTCAAGTATGGATTTGTATTTGGCAGATAAACATCCATTTTAAATTATTGGTTTTGGGAGCCCCACTGAAAAAAAACCCAGCTTTTTATTTTCTTTGTTTGAAAATTTTCGGGTGATTATGTCAGCTGCTCCCCCCGGGGAGCCACGTACTGCTTTAAAAGGCTTGTTTTGAACATTAAACCCACCTATTTCCGGGGTCAATTGCTTGCAAAATGTTATGGTTTTTGTGCCTTTAAATTTGCCCAATTAAAAAATCGTGGTGTTCCTTTGGATTGGGAACCAGCTCACATTTTAAAGTTTTAATGTCTTTTTTGGGGAGACTTTTAACTTAACCCCAGAGGTTTTTCATGCACCAGAACCTTTTTGGGGTAAGGCAAACGAAAAAAATTTAATTGGCAAATTTTTTGGGGTGGGGGGTTGAGAGGGGGTGGATGGGCCCAAAAAAATTTGGGTAAAGGTGGTCCGGGGGTTTTTTCCCGGGACCCGGGGAAAAGTGAGTTTTCCAAGGTAAATACAGGGGGGGGGGAGTTTTTAAACCAGGAAGGGGCGCAAAAAGATTGAGGGGTTAACTTGGGGGGGGGAAACAAACCAAAGGGAAAGTTCTGGTATGTAGATTTAGTGCACAGAAAACAAGAAGAAAGTTAAAAGATTTCATTATAGGTATCATAAGAAGATGGGCTTTATCCCACAACCAAGACTGACAATCTGGCATTGGAATGGAACACCAGTGGTCATCTTAAACCTTGGCTTGATGAATTAATAAATTCAGGGGATGAGCAGCACAGTGAAAGAATTGGATAGAGGGGGAAAAGATACACCATAAAATTTAATAATAATTAACAATAATAATAATTAAAAATTATCACAGCTATCAAAACTTTGGCAAATAGTCTACGTAAATGTTCACATTTAAGCAGAAAAAATTTTTGACAAAAATTTTTTTGGGGGGTTTTTTTTAAAAATTGTTTTACTTTTTAAAAAAAAATGCAAAAAAATTTGATGAAACACACCCGGGGTTTTTTTCCGACAGGGGGACATAAAAATTAATGGGGAAACAGCGGGAAATTTAGAAAAAACTTTTTTTTAAGGGAGAAAAAACCCTCGAAAATAGTTTCTTTATTAAAATTAAATTTTTAAAATTTAAAAAACTTTTAGGTGAAAACCCTTTTCAAATTTGTTTTTAAAATGTTAAAAAGGGGTTTTTTGGCCCTTTTTCCCCACCCTTTTGCCATGGGCCTAAAAATGAATACGGGTTTTTGGAAACGGGAAATTAAAAAAAACCCCCAAACCTTGTTTCGGTCTCCGGGAAAGGAACAAACCCCTTTTGTAGTCTAAAAGGAATGCCCTCGCATTAGAAAAGTTTTCCGGGGGTGCAGAGGGAAAACCCAAAAGGAAAAAGACTATTTTTAAAAGGATTTTTGGGGTTTCCCTTTTGACCCTTTGGTTTTTCGGGGCACTCTTTTTTTCCCCCTCCTGTTTGTCTTTGTGTTTGACTCTGCTCCCTGGGTCCAGTGAAATGGGAAAATTAGGTTTTGCTCTTTAAAGCTTGATGTTCATTACCTACCTGACTGAGCATCTGTTGGTTTGGTGTATTGGGAGGATGTTAAAAAATATGTTTCCATGACACTGACCAGGATATGCTCAAGAATGCCAGATTTTTCCAAGAATACCTTAGACCTTAATTCTTTCCGTGCCTTGTATTTCCTCTCGAATGGTTTCCATTTGACCTGACCTAAATAGACAAGAACAATTCACCACTGGGTGCAAATTTGGCATTGAGGCAAAGAGGACCAATAAATTAGTAGACCAGTCTCATCAGAAAATGTGTGGTGTGTTTGTTTAAATTGTAAGAAAGAGGCTCAAAAATCATTAGATGGGATCATAGCATAATCTCTGCAATAACAGATTTGGTAATATCTAAGATTGAATGAAAAAAACAAGGTAAGAAATATTTTTTATTTTCAAAATCACAAGTGTCACACTTATTGACACCTTTGATGGTAATACTTTGTACAACCCCCTCTTGCCAATAAAACAGCACTGAACGTCCTGCTGTAACATTTCATGGTAACATTTAAAATGTCCAGGAATTTTAAATAGTAGTGTAAATGATTCCAATGTACTCTAACAGGGTTCAAAGGTCATTTGGAAGAAAAAAAGGCCCACAGTGGGCATCTGGTGCTTTTCCATATATTCATTGTGGAGTACTCACTGCCCAAAAGCTCAATCCTAGTTATATCTGCCAAGAGCACACAGTTCCAGTAGATGCACCAGTAGAACTTAACAAACACCTCATTTATTTGGCATGCCTTAAAATCTGGTGACATGTAGATAACATCTAATGTTTGTTATGGGGACCACAAAAACCTACTCTTTGCAGTTTTGTAAAACTGTGCTCTGGGGATATTATAACTCTATTACCATCCTGCTCACTGTGCATGATGAAAAGATAATTATGGGGTGTCATCCTTCCCTGTTTCTAACATCTCTAGTTTTTTTAAACATGTAAATTTTATTTGTTTCTATGACTGTAGCTATTTTACCTATTTTATTTATTTCCTGACTTACACACGTGGACAAAACTGTTGGTACCCCTTGGTTAATGAAAGAAAAACCCACAATGGTCACAGAAATTACTTGAATCTGACAAAGGTAATAATGAATAAAAATTCTATGAAAATGAACAAATGAAAGTCAGACATTGCTTTTCAAACATGCTTCAACAGAATTATTTAAAAAAATAAACTCATGAAACAGGCCTGGACAAAAATGATGGTACCCTTAACTTAATATTTTGTTGCACAACCTTTTGAGGCAGTCGCTGTAATGAAATGATTCCTATAACTGTCAATGAGACTTCTGCACCTCTCAGCAGGTATTTTGGCACACTCCTCATGAGCAAACTGCTCCAGTTGTCTCAGGATTGAAGGGACGCCTTTTCCAGACAGCATGTTTCAGCTCCTTCCAAAGATGCTCAATAGGATTTAGGTCAGGGCTCATAGAAGGCCACTTCAGAATAGTCCAATGTTTTCCTCTTAGTCATTCTTGGGTGTTTTTTGCTGTGTGTTTTGGGTCATTATCCTGTTGCAAGACCCATGACCTGCGACTGAGACCAAGCCTTCTGACACTGGGCAGCACATCTCTCTCTAGAATCCCTTGATAGTCTTGAGATTTCATTATACCCTGCACAGATTCAAGACACCCTGTGCCAGATGCAGCAAAGCAGCCCAGGAACATAACAGAGCCTCCTCCATGTTTCACAGTAGGGACATAGAGCTGATGTGCCTTGCCAAAGAGTTCAATTTTTGTCTCATCTGTCCATAGGACATTTTCTCAGAAGCTTTGTGGCTTGTCAATATGTAATTTGGCAAATTCCAGTCTGGCTTTTTTATGGCTTGTTTTCAACAATGGTGTTCTCCTTGGTCGTCACCCATTAAGTCCACTTTGCCTCAAACAACGTTGGATGGTGCGATCTGACACTGATGTTCCTTGAGCTTGAAGTTCACCTTTAATCTCTTTAGAAGTTTTTCTGGGCTCTTTTGTTACCGTTCGTATTATCCGTCTATTTGTTTTTTCATCAATTTTCCTCCTGCAGCCTCATCCAGGGAGGTTGGCTACAGTTCCATGGATCTTAAATTTCTGAATAATATGTGCAACTGTAGTCACAGCAACATGAATCTGCTTGGCGATGGTCTAATAACCTTTACCTTTAACATGCTTGTCTATAATTTTCTTTCTAATGTCCTGAGACAACTCTTTCCTTCGCTTCCTCTGCTCCATGTTGAGTGTGGTACACCAAACAGCACAGTGACTACCTGTAGCCCTATATATAGGCCCACTGACTGATCACAGGAATGTAGACACCTGTGATGCTAATAAATGGACACACTTTGATTTAACATGTCCCCTTGGTCACATTATTTTCAGGGATACCATCATTTTTGTCCAGGCCTGTTTCAGGAGTTTTTTGAGTTGAATTGTTATTCATTATTACCTTTGTCAGATTCAAGTTATTTCTGTGACCATTGTGGGTTTTTCTTTCATTAACCGAGGGATACCAACAATTTTGTCCACGTGTGTATATAGTTCAGCATACATCTGCCTTAATTAAATGGCATGATCTCTAGTCTTTCCCATTTTATAGAGGGGCTTCTTTTTACCTCCATTACCATCCTGGTCACTGTGAATGGTCATTCACAAGAAAGGAGATGGAGGTATGCTTATCAGAAGGTTCAAACGAGAATCAGTAGTCGAGGATCAGAGCAAGGTTCAGCATCCAGATATCAGATGAAGTGTGGAGATCCGTCATGGGTAAGACAAGGAGGGAATAATCCATAGACATAAACGTGGTCAATAACTAGGAGACAGATGAGAGCAGGGAAAGAATGCAGGATATCTACTCAGACAAGGTGATGGATAACCTGGCAGAGAAACAGAGACTGTGAAGTGCTAAAAAGCGCTTAAAGGCTGAGGAGATTGGGTAAACTTGTCTGAAATGAAAGAAAGACAAAAATAGCACACAAACCACTCACTAAAAACAAGGTATGGGTAATACCATCCCTACACACGTCAAATCTTGAAGTGGATGGGCTACAACAGGTGAAGGCCACACCGCGTGCCACTTCTGTCAGCTAAGAGTAGAAAACTGAGACTACAGTTCGCACAGGCTCATTAAAATTGAACAGTAACAGATTGGGAAAATGTTGCCTGTTCTGGAGTCTTAACTTCAGCTGTGGCATTCTGATGATATGGTCAGAATTTTGCATAAACAACATGAAAGCATTAATCCATCCTGCCTTACACAATAGGTTTTGTTGTTGACCACATACATCTCTTTATGACAATGGTGAACCTATCTTCTGGATAATGAATCAGATCCTGCTGATTTCTTGACCATAACAATGAATTTCCCTAATGGCCTAATGCTGTCATGACATTATGGACAAAAATATTTGAAGAATGTTTACAACCCGTTATTGAATCTATGCCATGAAGAATTGAGGGAAATCTGAAGGCGAAAGGTAGTCAAACCTAGAAATATGAACGTCCACCTAATGGAGAGCCAGGTGAGTGTATGAGTGGTTACAGCTTTGACAAGATCACCCAAGTTCTGCATTTTAAGATAAACTGGCTTGACTTTTAAAATGCTTTTGTCTTGGAAAGTTGCAACTCAGCTTGATCTGCCTTTTCCCTCACCGTGTCTGTTGCACTGAACCTTTTGCAAATCCTGTGCCTGATGGCCTATTTGTGGTCTCTTTCATGCCTCAGCTGCTTTCAAAAACATTCCATCCTTTGTGCACCATTGAGTTTGCTGTCGATAGATGTGAGATTCCCTAGACCACTCTTTCCACTCTCCGATTCCTGGATGCTGTTTTGAAATCTTTCTCCTTTGTTTAAACACAGTATGTCAGCAAGTGAACAGAACATATAAAAACAACCACCCCCCCAAAAAATTGGATATAGACTTTTATGTTATCTCACCTGTAACATGACAAAAATACAGCAAAAACAATGCTTACCCATAATCATCTAGTTTACTTTAGAACTATTATGTTACCATTTAAGTTATTACCCAATAAAATGAATGTTCAGTATTTGTCGGAAACCAGAGACCATTTCAAAGCAGAGAAATTGATCTAAGTGTTTAAAAATGTTGTGAAAAAGGGTCTTCACAAGACAGAAAGTGTGGCCGAATCTTTTAGCTGTTTAATGTTGAAATATGTTAAAAGTCAATACAAGGGCGTTGCGGAGTGGTGGCACAGGGGTAAAACATATGACCCATGTTCCCTTAGTAATGCACAGTCAAAACAAGAGTCAATAACTGTCAGCTGGTATGATAGAACAACACAAGTAGGGCATAATTGTGAAGTGAAAGCAGAATAGGTGGCCAGGATAAAAAATCAGGGTACCCAAAGAAAACCCATGCATGAATAGGAGAACCTTTAAACTGCAAACTTAAAGTCCTTGACCCAGGGAGGAATTTGAACGAAGATCTCACGTGAGACTGCAGCACTAATCACTGTATAGTTAATGTAATTATATACTTATTTAAATCCATGCACAAAAAGTAAACAGAAATGACAGGATTTATCTGTGATCTCTATTGAATGAGTACTAATGATGATAAAGAAGAAACTGTAACCCTTTTAAGTATTTTCATCCTTTCAAGTGTACCTTTTTGTACACACCTAATCCTCTTCATGGTGTTGTAGCCAGGCTGTAGTTTATCCCATCAATGAACAAGAGGAGCAGCACACTCTGGACAGATCTCTATTTTGTTGTGTATTTATAAAAAAAAAAAAAAAAATTGAAGTGAAAGAAATGCGATTGCAAATTGTGAGGCAGAAGAAGCCACAAGTTTGCCCCAAACCAATTTTAGGCTGACTTTACCTCTATTCATTTGCTCAGGAACCCACTGAAATAAAAACCTTTTCAAGCACGCAGCTGTAAGCCCAGACGTTTTCTGTAAATCATCAAGACATGGCATGTAAGTATTGTTCATGACAGTGATTATGCTGGCAGCACAGACTGTGGTTAGTCAGTTGCTGCAGGGATAAGTCCTCTTGCTTTTTTTATTTTTTAGAAAACAAGTTATCTGTGCTTCTCACAGCATTTCAGGAAAACAATGAACTCAGATGTAATTCACTTGGCTTTTGTTTTCCAGCAGAAAAAGGTAACTGCTGCTTCCTCACTCAGCTCGCACACAAAGCACATCTGGAAAGGATCAGCTTAAAGGACTAAAGACGGTAAAAAATGAAGGAGCACTTAAAATGCAGCAAAAGTATTTAAATAGAACAACTAGTTAATGAGTGTGATCTACACCTCTGTGTGCTGCAAAATGTTAGAAATGGTCCCTGGTTTCTGCATTGCTTCTGCTCCTATATGGTTTGATCAGTGGTGTTACAGTTTTATGATATATCAGATGCTTTTCTACTGTCAAATATTTCTAATAAAAAATTAACTAGGATTATATGTTTTCAAATAAAAAAAAAACACTGCACTCAGAACACTAGCACGCCAAAACAACACGCCACAACTTATTTTTGCTCTACTGGCATTTTTAATCATTTGTCTTTCAGTCGGTTCGCATTTGTGACCGTGGCGATGGTGGCAGGGGTTTGTCTTGTAGCCGGTGGGTTGCAGGTTCAAGCCCCCGCTATGTTGTGTGTTGTGTTGTGTGGGCAAAACCCTTGCCTGCTGATCAGGGCTCGGTGGCCCCGTTGCATGGCAGCCTCACTTCTGTCTGTGTGCCCCAGGGCAGCTGTGGCTACAATGTAACATATGTGTGTATGAATGGGTGAATGACTGAATTTTGTGTGAAGCTCTCTGGGGACTTGATAAAGCGCTATACAAGTACAGGCCATTTACCATATTTTTTCCATTTTTAGATGATGGGTTGTACAGTGCTCCATCTCAAATCTTGGGATAATGTTTTATAACCTAACTCTGCTGTCGGAGTCTGGGAGTTTGGTTATGTGTTGTTCTTGCCTGCTGCCTACATTTACTCACCACTAGATGCCACCAGGACAGCTCTCCCTGACTCAATATCACTCTTCCTCATCAAACTCCCCTCCATCCACAGTAAGCCAAAGCTTAAGTTCGTTCTCCATCTGTTCCCTAAACATAATTTAGGATTACTTACCTCTTGCGTCTCTCCCGTACAGTCTGCAGTTTCCAGTCCCGGTTCCAGTTCCAGTATTCACCTTTTAAATAAACTTGTGAAACTTTTCTCCTGCCTCCAGAGTGTCTCTCTGCATGTGGGTCAAAACAATTAAACGAAAGATGACAGAACACTCAGGCCAATCTGACTCAGCAGAGACACTTAGGAGGACTCTAGCCGAACATAGCCATCAAAGTCAGTCTCACGGATCCACACTTCACAACTTACTGAAACAACAACAAAATTCTAATCAACAGCTGGATCAGATGGCTTCACTACTACAACACGTTCTAAGTATCCAGACATCCCAGACACCAGAGGGAGAAATTCTCCGGTGAGAATAGTAGTTGTAGGGGATTTCTGTTACAATGCACCCTGGTATTTAACCGTTCCTCACAGTCTTTCCCTCACGATAAGACAAGAATAGAGTTTATTATTGGACTTCTGACTGGCAAAGCACTCCGTTGGGCGGAAGCTAGGTTTACCGACTGTAACGGTTTTGGTTGTTCATATGAGGAATTCATCCAATAGTTTAAACAAACCTTCCCCTCTGATTTAGATCAGACAAGTGTGGCCTGTCGCCTGATGGCGCTAAAACAGGGAGACAGGCCTGTATCTGAGTTCTCCATCGAATTTCGCACATTAGCAACTGCCTCTAGTTGGAATTCATGTGCACTTAAGTCAGCCTTTTTCCAAGCCCTGGATGAATCATTAAAGGACAAACTGGCTATTGTTGAAGAACCTAAGACTTTGAATGAGTACATTGCTTTAGCAACTAGAATGGACAATCGGATAAGGGAGAGGAAGCGCTCACGAATAGAACGAACTGTGGAAAAGATCCAATCCTTTGTCCCATCTCAGTTACCCCGTTCTCAGAAAGGTGTCAGTTCCTCAGAACCCATGCAGTTGGGACGAACAAGGCTGACCCCAGAGGAGAAACAACGGCGCAGACAGTCTAATCAGTGTCTGCATTGTGGATCTTCAGATCACTTTGTTGCAGCTTGCCCAAAATGTCACCTTTGAAGGGGGAGTTGACGGACCGAAAAATCAGCCTGAAAACCCCTAGACTAACCTTGCCGGCCACCCTTTTATTTAACTAAGACCAGTTAAATCTGTCTGCTCTCATAGATTCATGGGTGTGAACAAGACCTCATTGATCTGTCATTAGTCCAACAAGCTCACATTGAAGTGGACCCACTAGATCCACCTTATCAGGTCCTAGCTTAGGATGGAAAGACACTCCACCGAGTCACCCACCGCACCAAAACTATTGAGGTAACCACCGTGAGAAGATAACATTCTTTGTTTTTCCCATTTCTCAGAGTTCACTGGTCTTAGGATTCCCCTGGTTACATCATCACAACCCCCATTTGAACTGGAGAGAAGGTCGCATTGAGTCTTGGTCCACTAACTGTTTATCCCTTTGTCTCCAGTCCGCAGCCTCGCCCCTGTCCCCTCAATTGGAGTCTGAGGAGACTGAGTCGTCTGATCTGTCACAGGTACCTGAGGAGTATTCTGACTTAAAGCAAGTTTTTAGTAAATCTAAGGCTTCTTCCCTTCCGCCTCATCGTCCCTATGACTGCGCTATTGATCTGCTTCCTGGTGCACCACTCCCATCCAGTCGGTTGTACAACATTTCAAGGCCCGAAAGACAAACCATGAACAAATACATTTCAGAATCCTTAGCTGCAGGTATAATCCGCCAGTCATCTTCCCCATTGGGAACAGGCTTTTTCTTTGTAAGTAAAAAGGACGGATCACTACGTCCCTGTATAGATTATAGAGGATTAAATCAAATCAAAATAAGTACCCTCTTCCTCTGCTTTCATCAGCATTCGAGCCAGTCCAGGAAGCAACTGTATTTACCAAACTCGATCTCCGCAACGCCTATCACCTGGTTCGAATACGGCAAGGTGATGAGTGGAAAACAGCCTTTAAACCCCCCCCTGGCCATTTTGAATACCTTGTAATGCTGTTTGGACTTTGCAATGCTCCTGCAGTATTTCAGGCATTGGTAAATGATGTGTTGAGAGACTTTCTAAACATTTTTGTTTTCATATACCTAGACGACATCCTCATCTACTCAAAAGATATCACAGAACACCGTCATCATGTCCGCCTGGTTCTTCAGCGTCTTCTGAAGAACAGACTATTTGTAAAATCCGAAAAATGCGAGATCCACAAATCATCCGTTGCCTTCCTGGGCTTCATTCTAGAGGGTGGGCAGGTTCGCTCAGATCCCGAAAAGATCAAAGCAGTACTCGAGTGGCCCACTCTGGACTCAAGAAAACAGCTACAACGTTTCCTGGGATTTGCAAATTTCTACCGAAGATTCATCCGAAATTTCAGTCTGGTCGCAGCCCCTCTAACCGCACTGACTTCTACAAAACAACAATTCCAGTGGACAGCGGAAGCCGACACAGCCTTCTCACAATTAAAAGAAAGGTTCTCCCAAGCACCCATCCTCACTCGCCCAGACCCCTCTAGACAGCCTGTTCGGTTTGTGCCCGCAACAAACCCTCTAATCAACCACTGGCAGGTTATCTTCAACCACTCCAGATTCCCAAGAGGCCCTGGTCCCACATAGCCCTGGATTTTGTCACCAGACTCCCTAGCTCGCAAGGTATGACCACCATACTAACCATAATAGACCGTTTCTCAAAATCTTATCACCTCATCTCTCTTACGAAACTTCCCTCAGCTTTGCAAACAGCTCAACTGCTTGTCAAGCATGTCTTTCGGCTACACGGCATCCCTCAGGAGATCCTCTCCGATCGTGGACCCCAATTCATATCACAAGTATGGAAACAGTTCTGTGCAACGCTGGAGGCCAAGGTATCACTCACTTCAGGTTGTCACCCACAGTCCAATGGTCAAACTGAGCGTTTGAATCAAGAACTCGAGACAACTCTAAGATGTCTTACTTCCACCAGTCCTGTAGAATAGAATAAGTATTTACTGTGGGTAGAATACGCCAACAATGCACATGTTTCCTCAGCTACGGACTCTCCCGGTTCGAAATCTCTCTTGGTTACCAGCCACCTCTTTTTCCCACCCACAAAAAAAGACATTGCCGTCACCTCTGTTCACCACCATATCCGCCGCTGTAAACAGATCTGGAAATCCACCATACATGCACTTCATCGCACCGCTCAACAAAACAAGATGTTTGCTGACAGAAAACGGTCGCCTGCTCCCCAATATCAACCAGGACAAAAGGTTTGGTTGTCCTCCAGAGACATACCCCTAAAATCCATGTTCAGAAAACTGTCGCCCAGATTCATAGGTCCTTATGAAATTGAGTCTATAATCAGTCCTACCTCAGTCCGTCTCCGCCTACCTGCCAGCCTCCGCATTCACCCAACTTTTCATGTCTCACAAATCAAGCCTGTGTTCACTAGCACTTTGTGCCCTCTGGCCGAACCCCCTCCACCCGCCGGGGACCTCCAGGGTCATCCCGTTTACTCGGTCCGACCGATCGTAGAATCCCGTCGGCGGGGTAGGGGCTGGCAGTATCTTGTCGATTGGGAGGGCTACGGTCCGGAGGACCGTACTTGGGTTCCTAAGTCATTTATTTGTGATCCCCCTTTAATAACTGATTATATTCTTTGCCTTCTTCCTCTTCTCGGCCGCCAGGTGGCAACCGTTGAAGGGGGGATGATGTCGGAGTCTGGGAGTTTGGTTATGTGTTCTTGCCTGCTGCTTACATTTACTCACCACTAGATGCCGCCAGGATTCCCAGGTGTGGAGGGTAACAAGTATTTCCCATCTCCAGTCATCTGGAGGACTATAAGAAGGTGGAGCTGTCAGTACTCCAGTGCCTGAGTGTTTGCCTTTGTGGTAACTTCCTCTGGCCAAACCTTAAAGACTATAGTCTTGCTGAAGCTCGCAGTTTTCTTACCCTTTCTTGTGGTCCTTCCTAGGTGACTTAAAGTCCAAGCCTCAAAACTCCTGCAACTTTTTAGCCCTGGCCCCAGGTGACTTCAAGTCCAAGCTCCAAAGCTCCTGCAATTCTCAGCCCTGGCTCCAGGTCCCTGCTTTGCATCCTACCAAAGTCAAGTTTTCAAGCTCCCAAGGAATCTACTTGGATCAAGTACTAGCTGACAGCTCTAAGCCTCTGTCCTCGTCCAGGCGAACCCTGCTCACCCTCCACCAACCAACTATCCAGCACCAGCTTCCAAGATTCTCATCAGGTAACCAATTTCACAGAATTAAATCGTCTATATCTCATCAGAAACCTACCCTCAAGAAACTCACCATAACTTTGGACGACCACAGACTCAGCAGCGGTCTCACAGCTCTCCCTGACTCGATATCACTCTTCCTCATCAAACTCACCTCCATCCACAGTAAGCCAAAGCTTAAGTTCGTTTTCCATCTGTTCCCTAAACATAATTTAAGATTACTTACCTCTTGCGTCTCTCCCGTACAGTCTGCAGTTTCCAGTCCCAGTTCCAGTTCCAGTATTCACCTTTTAAATAAACTTGTTAAACTTTTCTCCTGCCTCCAGAGTGTCTCTCTGCATGTGGGTCAAAACAATTAAACGAACGATGACACCTGCTGATTTCTTCACAACTTTATCCCTGACCTGTCTGGTGGGTTGCTTGATCTTCACGATGCTCTTTGTTCATTAATGTTCTCTAACAAACATGCGAGACCTTCACAGTACAGCTGAATTTACACTGCAGTGGACTCAGTATGCTAATAAAGTGATTTCTGAACACGTTAAGAACCATGTGTTATTATCCTTCTACTTCACATTTTTCCACTATTTCATGTTGGTCTATCACAGAAAATTAAAATAACTGAGGTTTCTGGCTGTTACAGTACATGTAACAGTGAAAAATTCTCAATTTGACCAGATAAAAGTGGCAATTTAGTAATTTACAAAAACTAATCAGTATAAAGATCTGCGTTTTGGAGTGTAAGAGTTCTTTTGTATTCTTCAAATCCTCTTGATATGATGAATGTTGGCTTTAGAAACAAAATAAGTGGTCCCCCTACATAACAGCTGGAATGAATTTAGAGAAAACTAAGATCCATGTACTGTTTGTTCTTTTTTGTCCAAGTCTGGGATTTCACAGAATTCCAACTCTCTGTTTAAGTTCCTTTGATATCTGTCTCTCCAGTGATGGTATCTGCTCAGCACTGCCACTCAAACAAGAAGACCTCTGTAGATAGTTCTTGGCTCACCAAAATAAATGTGTAATTTGCTGCATTTTCATAAATCCGCAAGAAGTATTTTGATAAAAACATTGTGTTTTGTAAAAGCACAAATAATGTGTACAGCATGTTTCATGGTCTCTTCAAGGAATGTCTGTGAAAGCCAAATACTGAGACCCTGAGGACACGTTTGCATGTGTTAGAACAAAATAGCTAAGAGGACACTGCTATTGAGCTCACAGCGGGCCGACACTGATCATATAGATCTTAATCTCATAGAAAAAATGCCTTCATTGTTATGCAGTGATTACTGATTACTGATTACATAATGTTTACATTTAAACTGGCCCTCCTTCTCTAGTAAACACAGAACTAAATCTTTATTAAAGAAAAGCTCCTTTAAAAATTATTTTCAGTCAAGTCACCTTATTCTACAAACAGAACCAAGAATGCATTGGATACCAAAATCTTTAACCACGTCTACAGCTTGCGTATAGTTATATATGGTAATAGAGACATTGAAAATTGTCATAAACAAGCTTAGATTCCAAAAAATATCCCCCCAAAAAATCCAGCAAGATTTGTTTAAATGCAGTAAAGAAAAATTCAAACAACAAAGACTGCCCTTACATTTAAAGCTGGATCGTGACATATTTAAATATTTTCAAATGTCAAGGCAAACATGACCCAATTATACTCCTAGTGCCTGGCACATGTGTTTTCCCAGTTGCTTTCCTGATTACTGAATAATAATGTATCACATCTGCATTACAGTGTTTTTCACAGACTTTCCTATATTTGCATCTCCGCTGTTTGTTTCAGCTATGGACAATGCTTGGGCCAGTTTTGTGGGGTTTGAGCCTGTGTATGTGCCCCCATTGTGGCGAGCCCTACAATGGGGAGAACAGCATACTGATCTGTCCATGGAGTCTGAGCATGGCACAAGTATAAATTGTTTGCTTGAGCTGGGATACTTGTTGTTGCTTTTGCGGGATGCCATCTACATAGCTGCCTTTGAGTTATAAGCATTGCAGCAATTTTTTAGAGTACTCGTTCTTTCTTTTTCCTATTATCTGCAAGTGCTGAAAGGTCTTCCTAATCCTTTTATTGTCTAAGATGTTTGTGAGGTTAGGATGAACTATAAAATAATCAACATTTTGATGTGCACAGACACATACACTGATCATGTAGGGACAGTAAATGTTTTTGGGATTGCCAGAGATTTTTTTCAGCATGACAGACAAAAACTCTTTGGCAGCATTTGAAGACCAGTGGTAAGTTTGATGTTTTTTGATTTATATGAAATATGTATGTCTTTATTTGTGTGAACTGTAGGACTCTGTCATCAGCTGAAGAGCCTAATGTCAGAAAGTGACATTTTTGGACTTTGTTTGTGGCTTTGTGTTTGGGTACCTTTTGCTTAGATGTTTCTATTTTGTTTTTTGTTTCATGTTTGTTTAGTTTACCTAAATGTGTGTTATTGTTTCTGTTGTACCTAAATGAGTGTTATTGTTTAAAACATCTAGGAAGGAGGATTTTGCATGTTGATAAATGATGTTCAAAGGACTGCCAGTGGATAAAAAAAACAAAATAAAATTACATTAATTTAAATTACAATTTAAATGACAATTACATGTTGCCAATTTACAGCACATATCATCTTACAGCACTCCTTAAGACAAAGAGGCACGGCTTACATCTAGCTCTATGAAATCTAACTGGCCCTAAATGTAATTTAGATCAGTCTAGCTCAATCCAGTACAATCAGACTATACTGATTCAGATCCAGTTACAAGCAGTCCAATTCAATCCCAATTTGAAATACCGTACAGTCAAATAATTCTGTTGACCAGATAGGGCCATTTGGTAAGAGGTTGTCTATCTAACTGAATACAGTTTGAGAGTGCAGTGGCACTGCACAATAATGAACAAAGATAACGATCAACAAAGAGGGCACATGGTAAGTGGCAGCAAGAACGCCTTTAGTGACTTTGTCTAGAAAAGAGACACAGTTAAGCACAATGGCTTTGAGCCAGAGGTACTTTCTATTGGAAAGAAAAATAATGAAAGTACACAGAGTTAAAGGTAGCAATAGCTCTGTCAAGCAAAGAGACACATCTAAATACAGATGAACTGAGTGAGGTGTACTTTCTACATGTCACCCAGAAGAATCCCACCAAAGTGATGTTATTTGTCAACAGGGGTCAAAAACTGCAAGTGTGAAATGAGATTAAGCATTCTGTTCTCTCTACTGTTCCTCTGAAGTTGTGTAACTGAAATTGGGACCACAGTGGTGTTATTTCTCATACAAATGTTTTCCAAGCTGTCATTTAAAACATAAGAGGATGTATTTAACAGAATTTTCATTCTTTCCATATGTTCTGTTACACATCTTGTTTTTATTTTTGGTTCTTCAACAAAGGTTACCTGCCATGCTTGATTTGTTTGGCTAGTTATCAGTTTTTTGATCATCCACTGGGCTTGTCTCCTGCTGAAGCATTACCATTGAATTGCTGGGCTGTGAACAATTTGTAGGCAGTTGAACTGACTTTTAAACTCTTTTGGGACACATTTATATTGTCAAAATCTCTCTCCTCTTTCATTTTCTTGCGCTTCTCTTAAAAAAACACAAACAAATCCAATCAAAGTCATTTTTTCAAAGTCAGTTAGGAGTTGTCATGACATATGTGGCGGGTTTGTTAAAAGGCTTTTTGAGGTTTATATGTCTGCACTCGTTATGATAACAGTTTCTAAACAGCAGGTGTTCATGTAAGATTTAAAGTAATTGCTTTTGGAGCACAATGGTTTAATGGCTAACACATTTAGCCACCGGAAAAGGGTGGCTTGTCCTCTCCAGGTTGGAGGGGAGTTCCTGCCTCAAGTGGAGGAGTTCAAGTATCTCGGGGTCTTGTTCACGAGTGAGGGAAGAATGGAGCGGGAGATCGACAGACGGATCGGTGCGGCTGCCGCAGTAATGGGGGCGCTTTGCCGGTCCGTTGTGGTGAAGAGAGAGCTGAGCCAAAAAGCGAAGCTCTCAATTTACCGGTCGGTCTACGTTCCTACCCTCACCTATGGCCATGAACTTTGGGTCATGACCGAAAGAACGAGATCCCGGATACAAGCGGCTGAAATGAGCCTCCTCCGTAGGGTGGCCGGGCACTCCCTTAGAGATAGAATGAGGAGCTCGGCCATTCGGGAGGTTGGCTTTATTCAGCAGATCATTCTTTAAAACATTATTTTATTAAAACAATATTTTATCTGATCTCGCATTGTGAATGGTTGTCTAAAGGTATGCTGATTATTGCCTAAGTTAGTTCCAAAACTAATTTTAACTTCAGCTCCAGATTCTTCAAGATAATCCTTGGTTCTCAAACATAAACATTGCATGGTAATGTTGCATCACTCTTTCGGTCATGATTTTTAATCATATTGTTTATATTGTACATAGCCCATTAATCTTCCTTATTCTTTAATTCTGCTAGGTAGTTTAGTTGGATTGTTTTAGCATAGTAAAGAGTTTGTTGACTGAAATATGTTTGACTTTGAGTTGACTTATTTTTGTTAAAAAATTCTTGTATTTTAAGAAATTGTGTGAATTCATTCAATGCGTGTGCAGAGTTTTGCTGTTCAATAATGTCAGAGCTTGGCTCACACCTTTCTATTTTGTCCTAATACCATCGCCTTACTGGGCTGGTATTCACAGGACAACCCTTAACAGACCGAAATATTATTTGATGAAAATATTAAAGTATTAATATTAAATAATATTTTCAGATTCATAGTCACAACATCAGCATAGGTCAATTAATAAAATACATGTTTGATATGTCTGATAGCTCCAAGATGGACTAAAGCAAAATTAAAAAGTAACAATGGGCTGGTGGCAGTGCAATGTAAGTTTGGTGCTAAAAGATAGATGAACTGCTTCTACTGCCTTTTTCTCCATTGAAGCTTCCAGTTCCGCACGCTCCACTCCACTCAGTCTGAGTCTACTGGAGTCCATGGAACCTGTTGCGTTTCCATTGACTCACTGACGCCTGGAGTTGTGGCTTGAAGTCCTGCCTCCAGCCATCAATGTCGTGTGCAGGACAAGCGGAGGGGAGAAATGTCACTGTCTGGACTGGTAATGCTCCAAAGTTTGTCTGAAAAAGTTACAATTTTGGGTGTTATGAGGAAGTTGTTTATCTCAGCCTGGCAATAACAAGGACAAGGACTTTAAAGCACAAAACAATGGACTTTTGAAGTGAAGTGAAGTTAGTTTAGGTTAGATATTGGATAATCATGCAGCTGCTCCCTGCCTGCTCCCTCGTCCAAACGGTGCTTCACTTAAGGACCACCAATACATTACCAAACCAAACATGTTGTTTCATGATATTGTTCTGTATTCTGGGGGAAATGTATGTGCGTCTGAACAGCTGATTTTATGTCTAATCAGCTGGTTTAGGATGTTATAAGATACACTGCATCCCAGGTCACCTGGTGAGTATGAACCTATTCAAATGTTAGGTAGATGCATAGAACAAATTAATGCGTGGATGTGCCATAATTTTCTTCAGTTTAATATAAACAAAATTTAAATTTTTTATCTTTGGACCAAAGGAAGAGCATTCAAGTCAAGTGTCAGTGCAATTTTTGTCAGCCTCAGCTACAGCTAGAAACAACTGATCAGGCCTGAAATCTGGGTGTAGTGATGGACTCAGACCTGAACCTCCAGAGACACATAAAGACAGTCACTAAATCGGCCTAAGTCGAACATTTCCAGGATTAAAAGACGAATTTCCCAATAGGATCTTGAAAAACTCATCCTTACATTTATTAATTAATTAATTAATTAAATTGATTACTGCAACAGTGTCTGCTTTAAAAGTAAATCCAACAGGTACACCTGAACCAGAACTCTGCTGCCCGTGTCCTCACTAAAACCAAGAAAGTAGAGCACATCACCCCAAGTCCTTATACTGGCTCCCTGTCTCTCAGAGAATAGAATAGTCACTGAATGGCCTAGCACCAAAATACATTAAAGATCTATTGCTATTGTATCCTTCTTCAAGACCACTCAGGTCTTCTGAGTCTACTCTGCATCCTCAGACTCACATCCAAACATGGAGAAGCAGCATTCAGTTCTTATGCTCTAGTAATCTGGAACAAACTTCCAGAAAACTGCAAAAATGCTGAATCCCTGAGTTCTTTTAAATCAAAGTTAGAAACTGATTTGTGTAGAGTTGCCTTTGTTCTTTTTAAACTATTACCTGATACATTATTAATTGCAGCCTGTAGTCCAACTTTTCTTTCCTTCCTTTCCTTTATGCCTCTGCAGTGTGCTTTTTAAGGTTTTTTTTGTCACTGCAATTTACTTTTTTCATCTCAACATTGTCTTGTTGCTGAAAATTGCTATATAAATAAACTTGCCTTGCCTTGCCTGTGGAGTCATTTGAGATGTTAAGGAATTTCTTAAGCAGGTGAAAGAATAAATGTTTCAAAATAAATAAAATAAAACAAAACACCCTAATGACTGAAACATTTATGATTAGTCAATCAAACTTGTCTATAATAACTCTGCAGCATATAGTTCACTACAGGTACATAAAAAGAGGTAATGCATTCATTTGGATATTTCTGTTGTAAAAGTGTTGAAATGTGTATTTATTGAACAAACTGTAGAAGAGTTGTTTCAGATGTTTGCAATTAATCAGCCCAACTGGACATCTGTTTTTGGCTCAAACCAAGAGACGGACTTAACTCACAAAAATGTGTTTATTTTGGACAGAGTTCTCAATGGCCTTTCCAATCCTAACAAATTGTCAAGCATCTGAAGCAGGCAGGTAAACTGCACAGCACTGACGTCAGACTTCTTAATTTCTGAGATTGCAATTTTGAGAAAAAAAAAAACGTTATTACCCTTTGATTAAACACAGAAACATAAGAAATCTAAAACATTTCTAATAATTAAAAGCTCTTGAAAGGACTTTTTTATCACCAGGAGAACACAGACAATTGCTTCCTAGCTTAATAGTAATAATGTACTTACTCGTTTTCTTAATGCAGAAAAGGGGAAACGTGTAGTTGTTAAAAGTTATTTCATGATTTCTAAATTATTTATAAGCCATTTTGAAGGTTGAATCAGCAGCTCAGACATCTGGTATTTTATTATAATAACTTAATAACTTAAGCATGTTCAAATGACCTGAAACCTAGAACTACTGCGATGCAATGCTAAATTTATAAAGCGTGCTGCAAAAAGGACCTTAGTGTGTTATCTTTAATGATCACCGGGCACAGAAAACAAAAGAAATAGAAAGGAAGTTTCAAATTACTCATATATTTAACTCAAATTTAGGGTCACGGTCTAAATTAAAGTGACAGGTTTCTATGTTTTCCTGGTTTATAAGTAATTGGTTACTTATGAACCAGGAGGCAATTTCCTGAGACAATTTTCTCAGGACTCTTGTTTATTCCCTTTCCCAACATTATCAAGAAAGTCTTAACAGAGGAAGTTTTCTTCATCTCTAATAACTAAGGTTTGAGCTTAGAAAAAAACAGTCCCATTTTAAAGGATCTAGACTGCTAGCTTGCAAATTTGATGCAAACCCTTGTAAGTGCTTCCTCTTTAAATATAGAATCAAACACGATTTGGATAAAGGTAAAAGTTGTGGTTTTAAGTAACTAGGTTCTTGCAAATTATGATATTTGGGCCAAAACCTGATGATTATATCATGATTTAATCTATAACAATTCATTATTTAGGCCCCCATCAAATTAGATTAAGACCGCCATAAAGTCTATAGGATCTGAAAGACCTTTTTCACATGTCCCATCACAAAATATCAGGCACGACATGAAGAAGCTAGTTGCCTACATGTGCCTGGGAAGCTTTGCTCTAAAAAAGGATATCTGGAGGTGGTATCTAAATGTTTGATTGACACAACCCCTCTCCTTGCCCAGCAGTATAGTAAGACAATTCAAAGTAAGATAACAGTAAGACAATTTGAATATTATTGAATCAATAATATTGGAAGCAATTCTGAAAAAAAAACCCAAAACAATAATTCCACTGTAAAGGCAAGCACATCTAAGTTCTTAGCCATTCTACAACAATGCTATGTTACGGGTCTCACATCTGCACAAGAATGTTTCATCACTTCCTGTATAATTTCTCAATAAATTTGAGAGGTTTTTGCACCTCCACCATTAGTTTCAGCCTTGATGTGGAGGAGGCAACATCATTACTATTTTCATCAGCTTAACAGAATCATAGTTGGATGTACAGTGCCTTGCGAAGTACTCAGCCCCCTTGAACTGGTTAACCTCTTGCCACATTTCAGGCTTCAAACATAAAGATATAAAATTCTAATTTTTTGTGAAGAATCAACAAGTGGGACACAATCGTGAAGTGGAATGAAATTTATTGTATGTGTCGAACTTTTTTAACAAATAAAAAACTGAAAAGTGGGGCGTGCAATATTATTCGGCCCCTTTACTTTCAGTGCAGCAAACTCACTCCAGAAGTTCAGTGAGGATCTCTGAATGATCCAATGTTGTCCCAAATGACTGATGATGCTAAATAGAATCCACCTGTGTGTAATCAAGTCTCGGTATAAATGCACCTGCTCTGTGATAGTCTCAGGGTTCTGTTCAAAGCGCAGAGAGCATCATGAAGACCAAGGAACACACCAGGCAGGTCCGAGGTACTGTTGTGGAGAAGTTTAAAGCCGGATTTGGATACAAAAAGATTTCCCAAACTTTAAACATCCCAAGGAGCACTATGCAAGCAATCATATTGAAATGGAAGGAGTATCAGACCACTGCAAATCTACCAAGACCCGGCCGTCCCTCTAAACTTTCATCTCGAACAAGGAGAAGACTGATCAGAGATGCAGCCAAGAGGCCCATGATCACTCTGGATGAACTGTAGAGATCTACAGCTGAGGTAGGAGAGTCTGTCCATAGGACAACAATCAGTCGTACACTGCACAAATCTGGCCTTTATGGAAGAGTGGCAAGAAGAAAGCCATTTCTCAAAGATATCCATAAAAAGTCTCGTTTAAAGTTTGCCACAAGCCACCTGGGAGACACACCAAACATGTGGAAGAAGGTGCTCTGGTCAGATGAAACCAAAATCGAACTGTTTGGCCACAATGCATAACGATATGTTTGGCGTAAAAGAAACACAGCTCATCACCCTGAACACACCATCCCCACTGTCAAACATGGTGGTGGCAGCATCATGGTTTGGGCCTGCTTTTTGTCAGCAGGGACAGGGAAGATGGTCAAAATTGATGGGAAGATGGATGGGGCCAAATACAGGACCATTCTGGAAGAAAACCTGTTGGAGTCTGCAAGAGACCTGAGACTGGGACGGAGATTTATCTTCCAACAAGACAATGATCCAAAACATAAAGCCAAATCTACAATGGAATGGTTCACAAATAAACGTATCCAGGTGTTGGAATGGCCAAGTCAAAGTCCAGACCTGAATCCAATCGAGAATCTGTGAAAAGAGCTGAAGACTGCTGTTCACGAACGCTCTCCATCCAACCTCACTGAGCTCGAGCTATTTTGCAAGGAAGAATGGGCAAGAATTTCAGTCTCTCGATGTCCAAAACTGATAGAGACATACCCCAAGCGACTTGCAACTGTAATTGCAGCAGAGGGTGGCGCTACAAAGTATTAACGCAAGGGGGCCGAATAATATCGCACACCCCACTTTTCAGTTTTTTATTTGTTAAAAAAGTCTGACACATCCAATAAATTTCATTCCACTTCACGATTGTGTCCCACTTGTTGTTGATTCTTCACAAAAAATTAGAATTTTATATCTTTATGTTTGAAGCCTGAAATGTGGCAAAAGGTTGAAAAGTTCAAGGGGGCCGAATACTTTCGCAAGGCACTGTAGGTGAGGAGATTTTGTCATTTTGCACATAATTTCAACAACTAGCAGTAATCTGCGTGGATGCACAGGCAAATATTATACAAATACAACCACTCTGCTATCAAACCTCCACCAGCATCCAAAAACTAAATTAAAGTAATTAGAGAACTAGCATTCCTCATTACACATTATGAGGCCTTGCCTCGTCTTAGGGGTCAGGTTGAGGGATTTTAGCCAATTACAAGGACTAACTATCCTGTTCAATACTGGCAATTATTGATATTGTTAGTGTCTTTGAGTCAATTCCATTTAAAGTTTATTTCTATTGAAAGTTTAAAACTTCAGTTAAAGGAGACCTATTATACTTCCTTTTAAACATTTGGGATAGGTCTATGGGCTAAGCAAACATGTTAATTACATTTCTGCACAAAACCATTCTTAGATAATGAGATTTCACCTCCCCAGTTCCCCCTATTTTGAGCTCCTTTCAGAATGAGCTAATTTAGGGCTCTGTCACTTTTATGCAAATTAGCTGTACCTGACCAGCACTTCGTACACATGAAAATGGCTGCCAGCAGATGCGCAACAGTATAGCCATAAATCTTTGACCCTAAGTCAGACCCAGAAGCAGAAGAAATGGAGCCTCCTGAACAACCATCAAGGATACAGCAAGCAGTTTCTGAAAGGTAACTTCAGAATGGCATGTTTATAAATCAAAATGTTATTATTTTTTACCATCTCAATTAGGGTTGCCACCCTTCCCGTAACATACGAAAGATCCAATATACATTTCTGTGACACAACAATACGTACTTACATTTCTGTCATGTGCAGATTTGCCACAAACAGCAGGGACTGATTTTTTCTACAATTCATGTCTTTCTGCAAATCTTGACATGTACTGATGTAAGTTCTCATAGCAGTCCATGGTTTTTGCAAACTAGTACTGTCTTTGGCAATGTGACTGAAACATCGCCCTCAAAAATAAAATCTTGTTATCCGACAGCGGGAGAATGTGCATGGACACATGTGGGTCTTTGCAGCCAACAACAAAACATCTGCCTTTGAGGGTAGCCATTGTAAAGGCATGTAAGGTAAAACCAGCCGGTGAGACGTGATCCTCTACTGAAAATCAAGAGGCTGGAGCTCCGCTTCAGTTGCTAGTCAAGGTTGGGACTCAGGTAACGTTGCTAGGTGCCAGGGTAATTGTGACGTCACAACTAAACAGCTTTTAAAACCACGCATTTTTCTAGAAAAAGTAAAACATTCTTTTATAGCCAGAAAACGGCTAAATTGTTTTTTTTTGGTGTTTGGACTGTTTGTAGAAGCATTAGAGACCCAAATGGAAGTATAAAAATAATCAAAAAGTGAATTTTGCATAATAGGTTCCCTTTAAGAAAAACAATGCACAAAGTTTAAAATATAACAAATCAATGGTAGCTTAAAACTCAATATAAATTACGAAAACAACAACAACAAAAAAAACAACAATAAAGCATTCGAAAACAAACATGACAGAAGACTAAAGCAGGCTATAAAAAATTCAGTTAAACAGAGATACACTAAAGGCATCCTCAGTCCCACGATTTCCTATGATCCAAGGAGGGATGGGAGAAACTAAGCTGCAGCTATTTTAATTTGCTAATTTGTTTTCCTGTAAACCCTTTGGTTTTCATTTAGTTTTGTCTTGGAAACTATGGCTTTCGTCCACTTTGAATCTCGTCTGACAGCATAATTTATTTTGTTTTGCTTCTGCACAAAGCTTGGATATCAAGATACAAAACCCATTTGGTTAGAGTAACCATAATGTTTTTCTCTCCCAAAAATGGCTTTATTTGTGTTTTAAAAAATGCAGGATCTTGTTTGAAATAACAGACCATGTTCATACATGAGCATGCTGTTGATGCCATTATGATATCAATGAAGTTTAAACCAAAGCAGAGTCCATTAAACTAAAAAATATGAAATGAGTTCTTGACTCATGCAACATCAAACATTTATTTTGAGAGTGTACAGCTGTCCTGAAATTGAAGCCCTGCACACAACTGCACTGTAAAAACAGAGCTGCTTAGGAGAAGAACAAGAATAGCGCTGAAGCATTAAGGAGAATAATTTACAGAAGCCAATTCCTCTGGTTCTCTGGGTTCTTATTAAGTGAGAAATGACTTGGGATACACACTTTAAGTCCGAACACTAGAAACAAGATAAATACAGTGCAATGAAAAAGTGTTTGTCTCTTATAGTCAAGTCAAGTCCAATTCAAGTTTATTTATATAGCGCTTTTCAGCAACAAGGCACTCAAAGCGCTGTACACGAGGAAAACCATTACAATGATACAGAAAATCAAACACAGAAAAACTAATCAACTGGTAAGAGCTGGTTCTAATCCAATCTTTCTAATAGAGGTAATTAGCTCATTAGGTCCTCTGTGGTAAGGAATTCATTCTGTGCTAGAAGAAAAATGATAATATTAATCCTTGAGGTCACTGGTATGAGGCAGTTGTGGTCCCATCATTCAAATAAGCTGGGTCACTGGTATAAAACAGTTTTAGTCCAAAGTTTTTAAATACTAATAATGTTTGGCTGTCACTGGTATGATATAGTTGTAATACAGTCATTTTAAGAAATCTAAAATTCGCTGGTCATTGGTGTAAAAACAGCTTTAGTCCAAATTTTCAAATACTAATAATATTTGGCTTTCGCTGGTAATCCTTCTGAGAAATCTGAAAATCTATGAAAAGTAAAGAAATCACATTTAGGTAGATGAGAAAAGAGACCACATTAGGTAAGAAGAGGGAAAAAAAAATCATATTTCACACTTTATCCTTAGCAGGATACAGTTTGAGATTGCAAAACAAAAAAAACCCTCAGCACAAAGAAGCAACATATACCTTAAGCCTAGTAACTGGTGGTGCCAATAATGACCATTGCCTCATCAGCAATGAGTCTTTTACATCACTGTGGAGGTATTTTGGCTCACTCATCCACACTGGAGGTTTTTTTAAGCATGAATGGATGTTTAAGGTCATATCACAGCATCTAGTTGGAATTAAGTCTGGACTTGTCACTACATGCTCATCCAGAAGGACTGGATGCTGCAAGTCACTGACTTGATGCTATCTGACTTTGACAAATCCACTCCAAAGCCTTAATTTAGTTTGGATTATTCATTGTTCCATCAATTTCAGCGAGTCGTCAAGTCTTAGAGCGGCAAAGCAGCCCCAGACCATCAAACAACCACCATGTTTGACTGTACGTATGATATTACTCCAATGAAATTGCAAGTTTGTTTTTGTCTTGATTTTCAAGGATGCCATTTTTGTCCAGACTCTTTCTTATTGTTAAATCATAAGCACTGACCTTAGAGGAGGCAACTTAGGACTGCGTTGCTTAAGATGTTCTAGGTTCTTTTGCGATCTACGGGGATGGCTCATTGATGTGTTTTGTCGGTCGGCAAAATGGTCGGTCAGCAGGCCATTTCTGGGAGGATTCTGTTCTATGTTTTCTCCATTTGGGAATTTTGGCTTTCACTGTGATTCTCTGAAGTCCTGAAGCCTTAGAAATAGCTTTGTAATTTGGATATATGTCAGTGTTTTTGTTTACTATCTGTTCTTGAATTTTAGATCAATGATGATGTGTTGCTTATTGATATCTTTCATCCTACTTGAAGTTGTCAGACAGGTTCTGTTATTAGGATTCCTTGATTCTGTGGGTCTGGCAGCAATCAGAACTGTATGTGACTAGTGAAACTGAACCAAAGAATGTGGCTAATTACAGGCTTTTCATCATTTAACAAGGGGGGGGTAGTACTTTTTTTATAGACAACCAGTATGGTTGTATAGCTTTTTACACTTAAAATCATCATTTGTAAAAATGCTTTTTGGATTTTCTTTGGCTACTTTTGCCTGATATAAAACAATAAAAATCAAATTGTGAAAAGAGCAACAATAGAAGAAATCTGTTGTCGGGTAAATACCTTCATCAAAGCCCTGCCAACATCTTGTGACTAAATAAGTAGGGATGCACAACAATAACATTTTTATTGGCTGATGTTAGTCATTTTTTAACATGCTGGTATTTGTCCCAAAAGGATAACTTGGCCAATTTTTACAACCGATGTTTATGTCCATGTCGTTTGTGTATGTGTTTTGGGAGGGGCAGGGGTTGGCAATGTGATTTTTGTTTGGGCTGATTGTGGTGTGTTCAACTGAAGCAGACAAGCAATGTCAAAGGTGTGGTCATTTTTAATGTTGTCAAAAGAGTAGAGAAGTATATATAATATTGGCAAAATATCTGTTACTGGCCATAACATATTGGATATTGATATTGGCCCACATTTTTATGTCGGTGCATCACAATTAATGAGTGATAGGCAAATTGTCAGTCAACAGTTTACCTAAATTAGGTTTCGACTGTAGAAGGAAACCAGGAGAAACTAGGAGAAAACCAAAGCATTAATGTGGAGAACATGTAAACTCCACGCACAAAATGGACCCAGCAAAGACCTGACTAAAGTCTCAATGGCAGTGAGATAACAGTGCTAATAATCAAAGTCAGCTGCTTCCATGAGAATTGGCACACTATGAAATGTAAAAAGTAATCAATACAAATGCACACCAAACTTGTCAGGTTAGCTGTAAAAACTTTTGAAATCCATGAATCATCTTCACTCCACTTCACAATTATGTACTGCTCTCTGTTTTACATAAATCTCAAAAATCCCAATAAAATACTCTGATGTTTGAACTAATTTAACAAAAGGCACATTAGTTCAACAGGTATGTATACTTTTTCAAGGCATTTTTTATCTCAGTAAGTCAGCTTTCTTCACTTATTCAGTCCATCTTTTTGTCAACAGTCAACATTCGAATGATCACCATGACCTCTATTACTGAGGAGATAATCCTAGATCAAAGTACCTTGTGTAAAGACATTATTTAAAGTTTGTGTGTCTGCAGTTGGAACACAGTGTTTCATGCCAAAACCTAAATGAGCTTAGAAGCATAGACATGAGGGATTTTCTTTTGAGATGCCCCTCAGTTTTTCATTTTGTGGGATTTCTGTCTGTAAATAGATTCAACTGAAGAAGGATCACATTAAGCCATATTAGCCAAGAATCTGCAGGTTCAACTATTTTTGTTGTACCCTAACATTTATAAGGGACATAGAGAAAATGAGAGCTCAGCATGTAATTATAAACTAACCCATGCAATAAAATTTTTAAATAAATGTCTGTTGCTATACAATTAAAGTAAGATATAATGGCTCGGGTTTTTAAATGTAAAATTTTATGTTAAATTTATTAAAATGATTGCTGAAGTCTAAATATTATTTAAATTGTAAATACTGAGTTATGTAAAGATTATTATAAAATGTCTATTTTTATGGGGCTTTTATAAATTTCCAGATGCCATAATGTCTGTTCTGAATGTTCCCTTGAATGCAAATAAGAACTGCTCCCAGACAGTCCTCATAGAACCATGCTGAGCACCAGACCTAAGGCTTCTGCTTTCAGGGGCTACATATCTGACTGCAGTTTTATAAAAAGTTATGCAAGACAATCCAGTGACTTTTGCTGAAAAAACTCTGACATGCTGTTAGGGCTTCTAAGGAGTTCAAAGGCAAATTACATAGTTTTAAACACTACATTTAGTATTTTCTTTTGTTTTCTTTTGGATGTAAAATTGACAGACTAAACGTGTCCTTCCATTATATTCAGGAAGGATTTCTAAAGTGTCCCTCATCACAACTCCAACTATTCATGCTGGGTTAATAGAACCATGGTCCTCCTGAGACTGCAATCTCTGTCAAAAAAACTTACAATAACAATTATTATTTTAAGCACATCATTCAGACACCACTTGTCTACTGTGCTAGGACACGAAAGATAAAATAACTTACAAGATTCAATCCATTTGTTACTTATCCTAGCACTCATTTTGGGCCATAAAATCCCATAGAGGCTGACTGTGACCTAATTCATAGTCCACTGTGTGCTCTGTAAGTCATGTGTCACATAGATTGTGTCTGAGCCAGTCACCAAGGTTCTGCTGGGCCCATTCAAAGTAAACATATGCAGACAAAGTCTATTGAAATAAAACTCAAATTCAAAAGGGGGAACCCAAGACAAATAAGACCATGAGTCGAACCTGCTTGATTAATGCTCTCTTTTGTTACCTTGTGACCACATTAAACTCAGCGTTTACCCCTTTGTCCTGACCTACCTTCATTTCTTACTCATGTATTTAACATTGTGTGTTAGCCCCTATTTAACAATACTACTCAAAATTGACTGATAATATAATGCAATATGGATACCATTTTTGGCCAGAGAGATTATGAACCCTAATCAAACCAAACTATCTCTGAGCGACCTCCTGCTGGTAGATATTTTAGCATATGAAAGCAATGTTGAACTATATTAAGGTAATGAATCATGAATCAACTAATCTACCACAAATCATTCTGTACAATAAGTTCTTGAGCCTTCCATTCAGTGATCCTTATTACATAAATTTAACATGAGGAGATTTCTGCATATTATTCAGGATTTTGAATTATATGTAATCAATCTAATATAATTAATTAACACTTCAACAAACATTCAGGAAGAAACAACAGTAATCAGGAATTAAATTTGATATTGATTAAACAGAGCCACAGTCACGCTGTTGGGAGCAAACTAGGTATAGTCGAATTTATAGTGTTATATGCCTCTTTTCCATTAGTACCTACTCTGCTCTACTCGACTCGGCTCAGCTCTACTCTACTCCACACAGGTCGTTTTCCATTAAAATTGAGTGCCACCTCAATGTGGCCAAGGTCATCATAACAAGGCAGCCCCGGAGACTGATAAAGTAACGTTGAAGTAATTGTTGCAGCAGTCCTACAACAATAATAATGACAATAAACACTGTTCTACGAGGTATTTCATGCACACAAAAGCAGGTGAAACATCACGTCTTATAAACACTGAAAAGTAGTTCATGTACGACTTACTACATGTTACATAAAAATACGGAACTGCTAAAAACAGTCACAATTTACACTGTTAAAGTGAATAGCAGCAATCTTGAATGTGGAAGTCGAGTATGGTCCTTTAAAAATGAGCCTGCTTTTAAATTCACTACAGTGCTTTCAGAGACGCCAAGGCCCGCATCAGACGCAGTGCTTCAGTTGGAGCTCACTCACCCCATAGAGTACATCCTGTTCTCATCTTCATTTTAGCACTACTTGTTTGATGTTTGTACAGTATTTGGTATATGTGAGAAATAAGGCATTGGGACTGATAATTACAGGAAGCTGAATACAAAAGCTACTTCTTCGGTATATATTGTTATAGAAAGGTTACCCATATTTTATGTTAATTGAATCAACCTGAATGATGTTGTGCTGCAACACTTATTCTAAAAGACACTGTCTGTGTCTACTATCAGGAAGTAGCTTATTTATTAGCTTGAAAGCTTGAGCCTCCAACTCTCAAAAAGGTCTAAGTACGCTATGATTACTGAGAGAAATATTTTAAATCAAGTGTCTATTCATTAACAGTTAGAGCAGTTTCTGTATTTCTTTTAAGGAAGAAATCCACGTTATGATTAGGATGGTTCATATAAACCCATGCCACGGCAGTGTACAATAAAATCCCTTCATTATTGTTTAATGCAGGATGGCAGAGGGCAATTCAAGTATGGATGCAGTTTCTGGACAGCCCAGTGATCCCTCCAGCTTCATCTCCAGCTGAATGTTCAGAGGTGTCTGGTAGTTATCTTATAGACCAATTCATTCAGTTATCAGGTAACAACTGGGGTCAGATGCAGTTGGGTAAAAACACACTTTAGCATATTTTTTTAAACTCTTCCTTCAAATAAATTTGATCTGTATTTAGAGAGTGAACCAGTAAATAGTCATTTCAATTTAACTAAGGCTCTCTCCAGACTTTACACAGATGTTTCTTGAATTATAAACATCTTAAGAAAATTATTCAGTCATGGTGACCTCGTATGGCTTGAAGCATATAAACCATTGCCAAAGAAATGTGCTCTTATAACATTTATATATTTACTAAGACAATCAACTTACACCTATTTTAAAATCCCATTAGGCCTGGGGGTTTGTCACAATATATTCAAAGAACAAGAGCCAGACCACATCAACTGTTTATTTTTACAGAAACAGTTAAGAACATCCACCAAAAAAGCTAACTGTCCCTTGAATATTCTGGCTGTTGTCCCAGAAAAAAGCTTCTTCTAAAGGTGATTCAGGAGAAAGCCTGCAAACAGTTTACTGAAGACAAGCAGACTAAGGATATTAATTAGTGAAACCAGGTCCTGTGGTCCGATGTGACCAAGATAACCTTATTTAGTTTGGATGGAGTCAAGCATGTGTGGTGGCAATCAGAAGAGGAGCACAAAGACAATTGTGCCTTGCCTACAGTCAAGCATGGTGGTGGGAGTGTCATGGTTTTGTTATGATTTGGGGTTGTTTGGTTTCTGTTTTTTTCTTATATGTTTCTCACAGTTTTTGAATCATGCTTCTGTTTATTATTTTCCTGGTCATGCTTTAGTTTTTGTCTTCTAGTTCATGTTTTGTCAAGTTTGGTTTTTGGATCTGGTTATGCTTTAGTTTCATGTTTTTCTAGTTTCTGTTAGTTTGTATTCAAGAGTCTCTGTTTTGCTCCAGCCACGTTTTGTTCTGTCTGTCAATTATCTTTATTCGGTTCACCTGCTCCAAGCGTATCTGTCTCCTTGCTCCACCTGGTTCACACTCCATATATACACACCTGTTGAGTTATTCATCGCAGAAACATTTCCGTTCATGTCACCTATGTCTTGTTCGTCATGCCAAGCCTGTCTTGCCAGCCTGCCCATGTCTGTTTTTTTCTGTCTTGGCTGCCCGTTTATTGTTTTGGTTCCTGCCTCTTCTTTTGAGTGAGTTTTTTGTTTATTAAATCCTTTCTTCATTTACCGTCACGATGCTGGCTTGTCTGCATTCCGGGGTCCTCCATTTCGCAAGTCCTGACCGGTTTGGGGCTACGTGGGTGCTGCTGGTTGTGTGGAGCTACAGTTCATTAAGGGGACCATGAATGCAAACATGTACTGTGATATACTAAAGCAGAACATGGTCTCCTTCCTTCAGAAACTAGGGTGCCGGGCAGTATTACAACATCATAATGACCCCAAACATACCTCGAAGATGACCACTGCCTTGCTAAAGTAACTGAGGGTAAAGGTGCTGGACTGGCCAAGCATGTCTGAAAGACCAAAACCCATTGAGCATCTGTGGAGCATCCTCAAACAGAAGCTGGAAGAGCACAAGGTCTCTAACATCCACAAACTCTGTGATGTTGTCATGGAGGAGAGAACGAGAATTCCAGTGGCAACCTGTGAAGCTCTGCTCGTGTTCATTTGGTCGAACCACTTCCAATTTTTTTAGTTGGAACCACTCCAGCCCATTTGGTCATTAACGGTCCAGTAAGCGCTGTTTTTAAGCTTCTCACGACATTGCTTTGTTGTTCACCGCTATCTGTGAGCAGCCATCAGCGGAGTCGTTTTTGTGATGCAATCGGTGACTTAACCCCCTAGCAATCAGTGATTGACAGTCTTTTGACGTTGTGTTTTCAGCATGACTCAGCTCGCTTGGAAGGAGTAAGGTACTAAAAAAGAGTCTGGTTCCAAACTAACCTTTATTAATGGAAAACCCTAAAAAGTGATTAGAGCAGAGCCTCGCTGAGGAGGGGACTAGTGGAAAAGGGCCATAAGTGGCTTGACAGAAGGTGTTCTTTACCTTCTGCATAAGAAAATAAGAGTGTGGTGTTACACTGGGAATTTACAAATTCCACCTTTAAAGATTACATGGAATGCATTAGGGGATGAGAACAAAAAAGGGCAGTTAAGACACATGCAGGAAGGGAATTAATTGCCAAAAGATGATCTTAAAACTATTGGCTTACACTTGAATCACCCAGCTCTCATTTGATGAAAAATTCTGAACAGTTTTCTAGGAAACCCCTTCTCCTTTCACATGTTGATGAACTCATTAGCCCCTGAATGAGAAAAACATGCAAAGCCTCTCCAGGAGTTTCATGCTGAAGTGATGCCAGCTCCTTCACGCCGTGGAGGACGGTACTTGTGATTAACACTCTGGACAGTTCCAGAACATCTGTGGGAGGAGAACTGCGCTTGAGTGAAAGATAAACAATGTTGGTCTGAGAGAAGAAGCATGACTGGAGCTGTGTAATCCATGCACCATGCAGAAAAAGGGGATGACAGAAACCTCCAGAGATACAGAGCTGTTGCTAAACTTGAATGTTAGTTTCAAATGCATTTCAGTTTTTGTCATGAAATACATCAAGTTTTATTTTTAATAAGTCATAGAGCTATCATAGTTATTTTATTCTCATTAGTAGTATTTTGGTGGACATTTTTAAAATAATTATTAGAGCTCCAAAACTGTATTATTTATTCTGTGGCAGGTTTGACTGATATTCTCCAGAACCCATTGAAGTATTTGATGACAATTTTAGAGAAAAAACCCTGAAGGTTCATACACTTGTTTATTATTTCAGTCCATGAGTGTTATTTGACATTTCTTAGATCATGATTCTTTTCAATTGGTTTGCTGATGCTTGTCTGTTTTAAATCAGTTTTTAGTTACAGTTTAAATCTAATATTTGCTGTTTCCATGTTTCCTGTTTCCATGATACATATTGGGCATTATATTGGTGTTCTTATGAAGACAGTGTTAAATGATCTCTACAAGAGTACCTAACCAAACTCACTGACTATGTTATGATGTCTGCTACACCCTCAACGAGAGTTTTGACCCAAATGCAAAGAGACACTGCAAATTGCTAAAATGAATTATGATATAATATTATTATATTATATTACTAATATTAATAGCACGTAAAATGTGGAACTGCTTTGCTTAGGCCAATGGAGGTGACAATAGTCCAAGGATGATCTGAGGAGAAGCATAACAAGATGAACCAGATTCTAAAGTAAAAGTACATTATTGTATGTTTTTGGATCTTGTTTTACCTGTTTGTAGTTGTTTCCGCTCTATCGGGACTTGATGATCCTGGGGTGGATGATACAAGTTGTTACACATTCGTTTAGTGAGCTGTTCTCAAAGGTGGATGTTGGAGGGCAGACAGGCAGGTGAATTATGCAGTGACTGACCCAAGAGGAGAACCTACAATGGATGTTAGTGGACTGATTCAGGTAATCCCGGCAGATACAGCTGATGAGTTAGTTGAAGACTCGAGGGAAAAGAACTGGTAAAAGGACTGAACTCATATAGCGCTTTTCCAGTCAAACGACCACTCAAAGTGCTTTACACTAGAGCCACATTCACCCAAATGCACTCACAACGCGTATACATTCATACACTGATACGCAGATAAGTAAGCAATTTGAGGTTAAGTGCCTCGCCCACAGGCACATCGACATGTGGCAGGACGAAGCTGGAATCAAACCCACAACTTTCGCATTGCATGACAATTACTCATCCCAATGAGCCACAGTCTGGTCTGGGTATTTCTTCATTGGGGACTGAGCGTAAGAGTCAGGTAAGCTAACCATGAACACAAAGTGACAAGTTAGCAATGTAGAAGCACTGAGAACATACCAGTTGAGAGCTTGTTTACTCTGCCAGGTCCTAAAATGTTAGGTGTTTAAACACAAGAGAGTTTGCAATAAACCTAAAGCTGTACCACCAGCTTTAGTTTTATTCATGTGACCTGCTTACCGTGCTGGGCACATATCCCTACACCTACACCAACAACTGTTGGTATAGGAATAAGAAGTGTGGAGAATACTTAACTTAGTGCATATGATCGCGTGATCGTATGACACTCTTGGATCCAGTTTGAAGAGTTACGTCTGTTTGCCCGCAAAGAGACATTAGAGGTCAGTTTGTTGCAAAAGCGGCGTTTTTATTTGGACAGTGACATCACGGGAAGTCCGCTGTTATTCCCCGTTGCTGGCTGTGCTGAAAGTAGGTTAATGCGATTTATAGTTTGGACAGGAGTGAGGCAGGTTTGGGCAGAGACTAACACTAATGAAATGCTTAAAAAACACAAAAGAAAAAATCTTGTAATAATTTTCACACCATCATAATACTGCTTTTAAAACCTTAATAATTTCTCAAGTTCAAAACCATAAGAAAAGAGATTAAAAGAGAATATAGGGTGTTGGAAATTATTTACCATCTTCATACCTTGTTTGGTAGATTTTACAGGGTTGATTCTGGACTGCAATGGCTTGCCATGTCTTTTAGGAACGACATTACATCAGTTATAACACACCTGTTGTTATGTTATCTCAAACTCCTCCTTTGTGATGACATCTTTGGAGTGGCTTGGGTTTTGGCTGATGCCAGTTACTACCCCCCAGGTTCTGTTGCATCACTTGGAGACTGTCTTTGCGCTTCTTCTTAGGCCTGTTCTCAGTTTGAATGTTTAACACTCTAACTTTGCCTTTTCCTGCTCTGTCTGAACGGACACGTGTTTCCCTCACAAGCTGTGCATATCTACGATTCTCCTGCATGGAGAGATTCTCTGTTATGCAATGCATGGTCACTTCATACTGCACGCTTACATGGAGGTTGCGAAGAAACAAAGACTTAAAAGTGTGGTCTTCTTCAAGACCTGGAGCATAACATCCCTGAAAGTAAGCAGTCTTCAAACGGTGGAAATATTCTCTGGGAGGTTCATCCTCTTTTTAAAACTGCCAAAGCATCAATAGTGGCAGCGGCTTCATCTCTGTAAACATAGTACTCCTCTCTAAGAGCCTGGCAAAGAGCTGGATAACTGTCACTAATTTCTGGAGGAAGAGTTTTTATGAACACATGAACACTCTTAGCTGTTCTTTTCCAAATAAGTCTCAGCTTGTTACGAGAAGAAGGAAAACACAAGTCAAGAAGACAATGTTCAACCTCAAGCAGGTAAGCCTCAATATTTGACTCCTGACTACCTGGATCAAAAATTTCTATGTCCTTAGCAAGGGATTCAAGCTGCTTAAAATGGACACCATGCTCCCAATGTGGACCATGTCCATCTGAGAAGTCATGCTGGTTAGGTTCATGAAATGGTGGAAGATCATGATCTAACCTCTGGGGAAGAAAACAAGTTTTCTCATGATTTAAATGAGCGCTTTCTAATGAATGGACTCGTGCAAGTGGTGGTGGGTCAGGTTGGATTGAGTCACCTGAGAACCATGTGCATCTCTCCTGGCCCCTAGGGGTCGACACAGAGTCAGAAGGGAGAGGGGTGCCGATCAGGTTGGAAGGCTGGTCCTTCCACCCAATTGGACCACCTGCACATGCTGAGTCCAACACTCTGTCATCTTGGTGGTTGTCCACTGCAATGTGAGGTGGCAGGACACCACTGGAGACCGTCTGACTTCCAACACCTTTGTTAGGGTCTGTGGAAGTAAGTTGAACACTTGGAAGTAAGTTGAACACTAAGTTTAGGAAGGGGAGAGTTTTGACTGTAAAGGCTTAAATGATCACAAAAAGCGCAGTAAGGTTTTGCATTATTTAAGATGTCTAGACAGTCACATACTTATCTGCAGGAGACTCACTTGAGGAAAAAAGATGCTGTTAGGCTAAAATGAGGGTAGATTGGTCAGGTTTATACCTCTTCCTTTACTAGCAATTCGAGAGGTGTTGCAAAAATCTTTCATAGAGCTATCCCCTTCATCCATCTTAAATCGATATCGGATCCCTCTGGCAGGTTTATTATTGTGATTGGACAAATTTATGATGTTAAAGTAGTCCCAATTTGGAGAATGACTCATTCAATAGGCACATCTTGTCAGTGTTGCCATCAAATTTTGGGGGGTGATTTTAAATGCTAGCTGGACCCTCACTAGGATGACCAGATATCAAAATACCGGATGCGGGAAATTAACATTGCGGGACATATTACCAACACTATGATGATGTCATAAGTTTTAATTTAACAAAGATCTCACATTACATTCATCAATCTCTGCTTTGCCTGTTAGTGCACAACAATGAATTATAAGTTTTTGAAAACAAGTTTAAAAAAAACTTTACAAGTTTAACACGGGTAATCTCGGCTGCTGTTAGCTACCTTGTCTCTGTCATCTGTGGGTTTGAGTAAAAATTAGTCCATAGATCCGTAGGGGGCTTTTTCAGCAGTGCATTTCTTTTGCGACTCACTTTTACAGTGTCGCTTCACCTCGTGCTCCCTCCGTGTGAAACTGGAAAAATAACTTGGGCAAACTTCACAAAAATCCCTTAGAGATCACCTTTCACTGGCTTCACCCAGTTAAAAGCTGTTTCCCGGTCTTTGTTGTAGCTGCAATTTCTTTTCCGTGACATACTTTCCATTATATTCTGTATATTCTACTGATGTAAGCTATATAAGAAAATCCTTTTTCTTCTGTTTTATTTTACTAGCATCGTGGCGCGCAGGTTGGTCATGACAGGGGACGCTACTGCATATTTTGATTGACAGCTGATGCAACTCTGTTATGATGACAGCAGCTCTTCTTCCTTTCTTTTCTTTCTTTCAGAAAAGCTCCAGTCAAATAGTTTTTTGACGTATCAGAACTTGACCCAGCTAAATGCGGAACATTGTTTCTGTTTGAAGGACACTGGGACAGGAGTGAAAAATGCAGCGCAGTCCTGCACAAATCGGGACATCTGGTCACCCTACCCCTAACTTAATCGCTCCTCTGCAACTCCAGCTCATCTGTCCAGATCTGTGAGAGTGATTGAAGAATTAAAAGACAAATTTAATAAGGTCGACCCCTTAAGATATTCTAATGCTACAAAGAGAGGAAATTCATTCTTTTCATTCATACATCAGACTTTTAGCCACATTGATTTTTTTCTGGTAGATAGCTCACTGCTTACATTGATCTCAGGATGTAATTATGTGCCAATTGTTTTGTCCGACCATGCCTCGGTTAAAATATATTTCCAGAAACGTACCAAATACGCCCTCCTTGGCAACTTGATGTACAACTATTGCTGGATAGGGATTTTGTCAGCCCTATTGCAAAACAACTTGACTTTTCTTTTAAGTGAACAAAACTCCAGATATAACTGTACCCGGGGTGTGGGACACTATGAAAGCATTTATACGTTTAATTATTGCACATCATTAACTTAGCTAGGGGAAGTTGACTGATTTTTCTAGTTGTATTAAGGCACTAGATTCTTTATATGCAAAGTCAAAATCACCTGATATTTCACTTATCTTTTGCTCCGTTCTAGATCCAAATTTTATGAGCAAGGAGATAAATCTAGTAAACTCTTGGCTCATCGGTTGCGTCAAGTCTCCGCTTCCCAGCTGATCCCACAAGTTCATACAGGCTCTGAGCTTACGTCAGATCCAACTGAGATTAATAAAATCTTTATGGATTTTCATAAAAAGCTATATTCTTTTGATCATTCTCAGACTCCAGCTGAAATTGATTCATTCTTCAGTGAGATTGTACTCCCTGTTCTGCATCAGAATGTTGCCCAAGATTTGGAACAATCCATCACTATATGCGAACTTGAAGCAGCAGTTAAGCCTTTTAAGCGTTGTAAGAGCCTAGTCCAGGATAGCTTTCCAGTTGAACACGTTCTGGAAGCAGTTGGCCCCACACTTGTTGGAGATGTTTACTGTAGCCTTTAGTCAGGGAACTCTCCCCCAAACCTTAAATCAAGCATGCATTTCACTATCATTAAAGAAAGGCAAGGACCCTTTACAGTGTGGTTACTATCATCCAATTAGATTGTTAAATGTGAATTTTAAATTTTTCATCCCTGCTGTTACAGAGTGTTTTCCCATCCATTATTTCGCCTGACCAAACAGGGTTTATTCAAGGTAGACATTCTCTCTTCAGTCTTAGGAGGGTTCTTAAAGTAACAGTACGTAACTTTTGTAAATATTTATTTTTTACATATTTGTTAAAACTGTCACTATGTCTTGACAGTAGAATATTAGACAGATAATCTGTGAAAAAATTAAGCTCCACTGGCTTCTACCAGTGGTCCTATTGCCATTTGTCTAAATATATCGCTCCTGGTCACCCGCTCCTCCGGGTTTGTTGTGTGGGGTTGGTGGGGTCTTTGGTGCGCTGTGGTGGCTTTAAACTGATTCCACCTGTGGCTCTGGCCCCAGCCCTGGCACTGGGCTGTGGTCGCAGTTAGGTGGGTGGGGTGTTGAAATGCGCCTTGTACCTGTGCTGGGGTGGCTGGTGGGTTGTGCTCGGCCTGGGATTGTTGGTCAGCCAGGGTGCGGGTACCCGGCTGGCACAGGTGCACGTTTACTTTATTTATTTACTTTGTTTTATTTATTTATTTCCTTCTTTTTATTGTTTCTCTCTCACAGACGGGCGGGCTGGAGCTGCTAGTCATGGATGGGTGGTTGGGCGGGCTTGTGCCGCTCCACTAGCTGTCGTGTTCGGGGAACGGGGTGTCAAGGGTGGCAGGCAGGGTGGGGGGTGACGCAGGGAGGGTTGCAGCATGTGTGGTGGGGGCGGGGTTTGCGCCCCTTCTTTGGATGTGTAGTTGCCAGGATTGGCTGAGTGGCAACGGTGAAGCTGAGCTGGTCGGTGGTTCTCCCTGGGCTGATGTTGCAGTTGTGGTGATGTGGTGTGTTTTGAGGAGGTTAGAATAAACTACTGAGTATTAGAGTTTGGCCATTTTAGAATGGGCTATGTGTGGGGCTACTAAGTAAAATAATAAACTGATAAAGTTTGTCCATCTAGAGCCCACTGGTGGCCATTGTAATACTAAAACCCACTATAATTGGGGATACCTCTCTCTGTCAGACTGATTATAACCATTGGAAAAGAGAAGGGGTTGCACAGGTAGCAGAAATGGAGGGTGTGTTTGCACCTCAACCAAGGCTAAACCTGACTCTCCCTTACTCCATCCAACAGGGAGGAAGGAGGCAGAGGTAAAAATTATTGGTGAGTGTTGTTTCCTGTTTCAATGGTGAAAGGTGGATAACTTTAAAATGGGCTAAGTCAGTTCAATCAAATCATACAGATTTCAAGTCAGGTACATACTGTACATCTCTAGTTATGAGAGCCTGTGCATACTTATGTAACTAAAGCGTTTTTCATTTTCCCCCTTAATGATTTTAATTTTTTTTCATTTGTGTTGTCAGAATTATACATCACAGTAATAGTGGAAAATGTCTTGAATCATCTTGGTCTTGTTTTTTTTGTCTCACATATTAAAAATTGTGTATTCTCACAGGGCTGTATTGACTTTTTATATTGAGTCTGTACTGCAAAGAATGAGAATTTTCAGCAGATAACAGGAAGGACAGAACTGAACAACTTTGTTTTCTTTTTAGCTTTACTGTTATCTGCTGAAAATTCTCATTCTTTGTGTCTCCTTTTAAATGGCTTCTTGCATCTGTGTTTCCTCTGACCTTACTTTAAGCACATTTCTAATCCTGAAAATAGCTGACTTTGAGTGTTCTTTACGCAGTAATGGCATCCACATTGGAGAGTTCTTGTATGATGTGTTTATTGATCAGAAAATGACTAGTCACTGGTCAGAGCAGATCCAGCTGAAAGCTAGCTAATTACTTGCTGCATCTCTATGTTTTCTTTCATTAACTTTATTGAAGGTACAAATGGTATAAAAACATAGGTCTTAAGGTTTTACCAAAATGAGCCCCAGGAACAAGACAAGCAAAAGCTAACAGCAAAGTAAAAACTGAAACAGAATAACAATCCAGGAATAAGTTTGAAGCTCTTCTAAACAAATGGAGGGCCGAGAGGATTTATTGTGTCACGTTGTTCTAATATGGCAAAGAAAAGAAAACAGGCAATATTTTTTTCCAACGTAGCACTTGAGTTTTCTTTTGCTTGTAAAACCTTGCACGCAATATGCTTAATCCTGTGAATAATCCTAATAAAATTTTCATGTCGTTTCTTATATATATTCGATTGATTCTGTATATGTTTCTTTTGGTAGATAGACAACCAATTAGCTTACTGATCATACTTATATACTAATATTCGACTGATTCTGTATATGTTTCTTTTGGTAGATAGACAACCATTTAGCTTACTGATCATACTTACTTATAGAAAAACATCAGCTTCATCTTAAGAAGGTGAGTCAGAGTTTTGACGAAGTCTTATTTCACATCTGGATCTTTCAGACATCTGTTGCAGACAAGTCATTTGTCTCATGCATTCGTGAGCCTTTTTTGCTCTCTGCAGGCTCATTGATTTTACAGCTGAAATCTTCATGACAAGGGATGAGCTTTAACATTACCTAATGGCCTTAAAATACAACTTATCCCCACCGTAATAATTATCATATGGTTTATGGTCAGGCCACAAATGAATATCTTTAAAACTTTTTGGGGAGTAAAATTAATTTATTTACTTTCTTTCAGTTGAAATGCAAGCACATGCAGCTCACCCGCTTCAAATTGTCTTGGAACAATACATTCAGTATGGTCTTTCAAAGAGGAATTCAATATACAATAACATTTCTGTTATAAAAAGTAGTCACAATTTTGTGCACAAGTATTTATACCCTTTAAACTTTTCAGCTTTGCCATGTTAAAACTACAAGCTTGAATGTATTTTATTGGGATTTCATAAAATTAACCAACACAGTTTAGTGCATAACTGTGAAGTGGAAGGAAAAGGATACATGATTATCAATAAAAGTTTGGCATATGCATTCAGCTGCATGGAGCCTGTAATTTTTAAAATCACCTTTTGCTGCAGTTGCAGCTGCATTTTATCTGGGGAATGACTACTAGGTTTGCACTAGTACCTTTGCCAATCATTCTCTGCAAAACAACTCAAGTTCATTAAGATTGGATGGAGAGCATCTGTGAACAAAAGTTCTTAATTTTTGCCACAGATTTTCAGTTAGATTTAATTCTGGACTTTGACTAGAACATTCTAACACATTGATACGCTCTGATCTAAAAAATTCCATTGGGGCTCTGGGTGCATGTTTTGGCTCATTGTCCCATTGGAACGTCTGCCACAGTCTCAAGTCTTTTACATCCTCTAACAAGTTTTTCTTTTCTGTTTTTGCCTCCATCCAACTTCTTCAGGTAGTTTGTTTTTACGCCATACTTTTTTCATCTTTGAATGATGGACGAAACAGTGCCCTTGAGATGTAGAGTGATTGAGGTATTGTTTTAAAACCAAACAGTGCTTTAATCTTAATCCCAATGTTATCCATGTCCCGTCAGGTGCTGATCTTCATGATGCTATTTTTTCTCTAATGCATACTAACCTAATCTGAGAGGTCTTCACAGAACAGTTATATATATTCTGAGATCAAAGTACACACAAGTGTACTCTAATTACTAACTAGGTGACTTCTGAAGGTGATTGTTGCAGTTTATTTTTTTAGGGGTAACATATTAAGTGGGACTGAATACATGGGCATGTCTCACTTTTCATATTTTTATTTGTATAGAGTAGTTTTTGCACTACTTTGTGTTGGTCTATTATTTGTAAACATAGTAAAATAAATTAAAGTTTGAGGTTGTAATGTGACAAAAATGTACAAATGTTCAGGGGGTGTGATTACTTTTAGGAAAGCACTGTAAATGATTCCTTTGTCTTGTTTTATTTTCTTCTAAATTTTTTTACTTTACGTTTAAAGACTGAGGTAAATCAATTGTAGATAAATGAAAGTAATCTAACTGATTTAAAAATGCTATAGTTGTTTTCTTTCAATTTCTGGAAACTGTTGACATCCTTTCAGTGCAGCCAGATGGGCTTCGTGCTCAAATGTAAGGTGATTTTCTCTTCTTTTTTAGGGTTGCTCATTTGAAGACCAATATGGCAAACACATGTTGGCAGCAGCAGCTAACTCTCCTGGCACATTGTTTCAAGTATGATCAATCTTTATTTTCAAGCAGTGGGAATGGTTTCAAAGAAAAAGCTTCCCATAACATCTGAGGTATACATCTATCTTCCGTCCACTTGACAGGATGGATTTTATTTAGGTATTCTCAATCATAATGTTGATGTTGAAGAAATTGACTTGATAAATAGCTGCATGCACAATGTTTACATCTGCTCAGATGCCAATAAATGTATTGCAGGTCCAAAAATTAAAACGTCCCACTCTTCAGTAAACATACCTTTGTTACAGATGTAACACTATTGTTAAGACTGAGGTTGGAAATTCGAAACCCTTTTCAAGCCAAAGCTGTAAAGATATACACAAGGTGCTCTTCAGAAATGTTAAATACAGCTACTTACATGGTTTAGAATATGACTAAGACAGTTATTATTTTAAAGATGAATAATATAAACACTTTGTCTGTGAAGGAATGATGAAGGCTCCAAAAATGCAAATCCAAAAATAGTCACAGGACGTTCATTAATTTCATCTATCACTTTCCCATAAACGCTAAAACAATCTTAGATAAATATTAAAATGGATGGAAAGAATGCATTGCGCTATTGTTGCAATCAGCTGCATGTTTTTCCGGTTTCTGCTCTCTTAAAATCATCAACACAAAAGGCTCTTTGTGGGTATTTCTGATTTCAAGAGGGTGCACAATAAGTACAGCTACATATCTGTAGATTAAAACAAACAGACTAAAAAACAGCTTTTTTCCAAGAGCTGTTGTTGCCCTGAACGCCTCATGCACACTGTAACAACTTTTACCATCAATAATGACATACACAGTAAATGCATTCCGTGCAATTTCTTCAACACTAAGTGCAATATGCTACCTCATGTGCAATACTGGAACAACCTGTAAATATTCTTGTATATATATTTTTTCCAACTGCACAGTCCTTTTTTTATAACTTTTTATAACTTTATAACTTTTTAAACTTTTTAATATTTAGTTTCTTTAATTTGCACTACTTGCCTGCACTGTTTTGTTCTGTTTTGAAAAATTTCGTTGCACCCATGTGGAGCAATGACAAATAAAGAATTCTGATTCTGATTCTGAAGTAAAATAAAATGACAAATTTAACTACTTTGCAAATAATCCCCATATATCATCACATTAGGGTTCTTCAGCACAGGGTATGATGAATGTATAGATGTGTCCTGAGAGAATACACATTAGAGCTGGTATAAGGCACAATATTTAAACTCATGTCACTTAACACAAGTGGTTGGAATATTATGTCTGCAGGGTGCCGGGACAAAACGCACAACAGTCTGATTTAGAATAAATAAAAGACATCAGCTAATTATATACAGAGAAGGACATGATGTGCAAGATGCTTTAAAATAAAGGTAGTTTGATTTGACTAGCATAATTTCTAGCTTATCCCTACTGGGTCTGGAACTGGATCGTTTTGTTTGGTCAGATGAGACTAAAATTGACATTTTATGTGTAAAACAAGAAATGATTATGAGGAAAAGCATCTAAACCCACTTTTAAGTACAGTGGAGGACTGGTGATGCTATGGGCCTGCTTTTTTCCCCAAAAACCATGGGAAATTTTCTAGAGTGAATGGCATCATCACTGGGTCTTTCGACATGATAATAATACTAGACTAACAAGAAAATAATTCACTAAGCTTAAAATCAGCCTTTTGCCATGTGCATCTTCGTTTACAGCCCTCAATCCAATTAAAACCTGTGGGGTGAGCTGAAGACAAGATAGCATAATACAGGACACCCAGCTTTGGACAAGCTAGGGAGATTGTGCAAAGGGAAATGGTTAAAGATCACGCTCTGCTCCAACCAGCATTAAAACCAGGGTTACCAGTATTTGCACACCAACTTATTTTGTTAAAAACAATTAATTCTTAACATCAAAGGGACAAACTGACAAAATGAGTTCTGACTCAGAGGGAAGTTTATTTCAATACCGGCTGAGATACAAAAGCACAAGGCACAAAGAAACATGAGGTAAGGAGCAAAATCTAAGTAGAGATTACCACCACTATGTTGGACAATCAGGAGAGTCCCTGGTCCTTTTAAGCTGTGTCTTAATGCGCTGATGAAGAGAAACAGGTGAAAAGAAGGCAGAGGGAGCAGCCCTGCCCACATGGAGATTTAGCAGCACAGAAGTGGGAGGTGAAGGAAGAAAGGAGGAGACAGACAACCACCCCTGGATCATGAAATCTTTTTGATGTCTAAACTATGTGGACCAAAGTTCCTTAAAGTTTAGCCAAACAAATTGAATCACTAAAGAATAGAAACTGATTAAAATACAGAAACTGTAGCTAGTTTAATACGCTACTCTAAATTCAAACCCAAAGAAAAACAGAGGACGTTTACGCAGAGATTTTAAAATGCCACCGGGTATTTTGACATGAAATGTATATTGAGGGGTACAACTGCTCCAAATATTTAGGACAGTTACTTTAACAAGCTCAATTTCCTTTATGAGTTCATTTAGATGTGAGAACTTTTCAAAGAAACTGTTATGAAACTTTATGTTGTTATCTTTCTGGTGTACAGATGTTTATAAGAAAATATTTAAGGACATCTAAATCAAACTGAAAAATGGACAGGAGTGCTGCAAATATCAGATTGTGTTCAGACTGTTTTTATACCAGGTTAAAGACAAGCAGAAGCTTTCTACAAAGGTATGGAAACGATGCAGTGAGATAAAATGGTTCATACAGGAGGTGATAAAAAAGGCGGATATATTTTTCCAGGTCTCTTCGAAGGTTGTTACAACTTTACCTTGGTAGTAACATTTAGATGTAAAAATTTGGATTTCACAGCTGCAGTCACAAAGTCGTTCAATTTCTAAGAGCTGTTGAAAATTATGTTCCAGTTTCTTGAAAGGAAAGCAATTGTAAGAACCGAAAGAAAAAGAGTGTCACCAAACTATTTTGTGGTAAAACATTTCAGGGGAGGTCTGCCTATTTTTTAGATTAAGAATGAAACAAAGGCAGCGAACACATTTTGATCATTTTAATTATAGCAGTCTGTTTTCTGATTGTCAAGTATTAAAAAATCTTATTCCTTACTACTTTTGTCTTTTTATCTCTGGGACATATTACTCAATGGCTCCTTTAAGTTAGAAATTGTTTTTCTTTACTTTTCTGCTCTAACCATTCTTTATTTGGTTGTTTGCACCGCAAATAATTAATACAAGAAACATAGATCCATCATTGGCATGAAGAGCAGAGCATTAATTATGGGCATCTGACAATGCTTTTTAGCTGTTCTTTTTTCAGGGTGGAATACTTATACAACAAACAACTTCAGAATATTTTTAATAACACAAATTGGGATTTAACGGAATTTATTACAGTAATCCACACATCATACCAACAGGCTCCAGTGAATGCAATGCCCAGTGTATGAGATATTGAATAAGGGGGACAACACCCAAATTTTTCATCTCACTTAGTGTTCTAACAGCACAATAATCCCAAATATACTTCAAAATTGGTTTTGGAATGGATGAAGCAGGCTAACAGTAACCCTCAGGAACAGTCCTGATCTCAGTCCTATTGGGAATTGATGGACAATTCTTAAGTGTCAACCATCTTAAATAAAACAGACCATTTCTGATAAGTAAAGTAGTGAAATATTCCAAAAGGATCTTTATGATGGCTACAAAACACTAGGTTTTTCTTCAGCTTGCTAAGGGACATTTATTTAAATATTAGTTGGATTATTTCTATGTACTTTAGTCTGTTTATTTCTGCTCCTGTGTAGATTAGGAAAAATTTACAATAAATAAAAATTTGTCCAACCCAAGTTAAGTAAGCTGCATCTTGTTTTATTAGTACACTTTGAAAAAAATAATTGTTTCTATAAATCACTAAAAGCTCAAAATGTATGACATGCATGCCTATGATGAGTGTATGTAAACATGCAAGTGGCACTGTAAATGTTCCATTGCAACGCTGGAAAGCATTTGTTTGCTCAGTAAGTCATTACCACATCACTGTGCAGTTTAGCCTTATTAGAAAAAAAAACAGAATTGTGTGCAATGGCATCGACGTTCACTGAACACCAAATTGTATACTCACCACGATTTCATGCACAAGCTACAGTGTTAGTGTTTACTGGCTGTGTAATGTGCAAATTATCTGGAGCAAAAAAGGTTCATGCAAAACAGTTACTGTTTACTGTTTGCAAAAATGCCATACAAGGAAGGATTTTTGCTGATCAGTGCATATACATTTATTCTGCACATCTGCGTCCTCTCGTAAAAAATAAAAATAAACAATAAAAAAATCATAATCACAAATTAACCTGAAGTGTGAACTGAAAACTCACTCAATGGGACACATCAGCCCTGTTTAACTTTTACTGCTTATACTATTAGCTCAGATGTTTTTATCTTTTGCATCTGCAGTTTGGTGCATCTGGGTTTCTCATTCACTAACAAATAGCTCTGATGATTTGTTGGCCCAAACACAGCCTTCAGGTACGACAAGTAGGAACAGTTTTACTGTTTTTGCACCACATTGATCTTCTTTCACATTTTGGTACAAACACAGTAGACAAATAACTGACAAAGATAAGGGGAAAAATGTGAGCACATCTGAGTGATTGAACGATTGAGTGACTTCAAGAACAAATTCTCAGTTTATCAAAAAGAAAACAAGCTTGGAATCACAATTCTAAAGAATGATTGAATTTGTGTGATACATGTGTGATATATTGTCAAATTATTTTATAAAGAAAAACAAAACTGTGCTTGCATGACCATCACTCTTCCTTTGTTTTCACCTTTAAATGAAAATAAAAAAGCATTGTTTATTTTTTTATAAAGCCAGCAGGAAAACAGCATCCCATTTTCTCAGTGTTTTCCTAAATGTCAGTAGTGTACATAGAAAAAGCATAGATACTTAATGTATAATACCTAATTTAACCTGGGGGAAAACTGCACCTGCACAGAGAGATGTTACATGTTTGGCAGCGCAGCTTGAGATGCAAGTCTTTCGTTGCCAAAGCTGTATGAATTAGACAAATATGCAAAAAAGTGCAATACTTTGGTGAATAGGGGCCAGGATGTGTAAATACCCAGAAACCTCTGCTTGAGATGGAAAGGGGAAACATGTGTACTGTGAAGCAGCTGCAGTAACTACCAATTACATTAAAATAATGTCTCTTTGATTGTATTGCGGAACAGTGGAAAACCCTAATCTTTATTTAACTCAGACTGTCATTTTGAAGTGCTAAGGCAACTGGCAATAGTGAGTATTAGCTGTTTGAAGTCAAGGTTCAAGCTAAATAGTGATAAATAGTAAAGTCATAGTAAAAAGAAAAGTACAACCACTATAAATTGGTGGGCTTGATGTATAAGTACATTATAAAGAGAAGCTGCTCTTTTCCAGGTAACCAGGTAGGAGCAGACAGGTGGATTACATCTTGGGTAGACAATGTAATCTGATTAAACTCAGTGACTGCAAGGTAGTAGTAGGTAAGTGTGTTGCCAGACAGACCTGCATGGTGGTGTGTAGAATGACTCTGGTGGTGAAGAAGATGAAGAGGACAAAGGCAGAGCAGATGACAGGGAGGTAGAAGACAAAAAAGGATGAAAGTTGTGTGGCTTTCAGGGAGGAGTTGAGACAGGCTCTGGGTGGTCAGATGACTGGACAACTACAGCTAATGCTATCAGGGAGACAGGTAAGAGAGTACTTGGTTTGTCTTCTGGAAGGATAGTTGATAATGAGACTTGGTGGAATGAGGAAGTACTGGAGTGTGTACAGAGCAAGAGATCAGCTAAGGACATGTGGTACACTGAGGACTGAAGAGAGTTGCCAGGAGTACAGGGAGACTCAACGAAAAGAGAAAATAGAGGTGGCTAAGGTAAAAAAAAAAGGACATATAGTGACTTGTATGATAGTTAGACAGTAATTAGAGAGAAAATGATTTAAATAGCTTGGTGAGGGAGAGACAGAGATGGGAAGGATGTACAGCAGGTTATGGTGATTAAGGATCCAGATGGAAATGTACTGACAGGTGCAACAAGGTTTATAGGACAATGAAAGACATACTTTAAAGAGTTGATGAATGAGAAAAATGAGAGAGAACAAAGAGCAGAAGAACTGTGGATCAGATAATAACAAAGATCAGTTAGGATAGAGTAAGGAAGGCACTGAAAAGGAAGAATGGAATGACAGTTGGTCCTGATGACATACCAGTGGAGGTATGGAATTGTCTGATACAGCTATAGATATATTGACTAGGGTGTTCAATAACATATTTGAGAGCGAGACGATGTCTGAGGAATGAAGGAGAATTGTGCTGGTACCATTTTCCAAAAACAAGGGAGATGTTTAGAGTTGTGGCCACTACAGAGGAATAAAGTTGATAACTCTTACAATGAAGTTGAGGAAAAGACTAGTGGAAGCTACACTGAGATCAAAAGTGAGCATCTCCGAGCAGTAGTATGTTTTCATGCCAAGAAAAAATACAACCGATTTAATATTTGCTTTATGGAAGTTGATAGAGAAGTACAGAGAAGGTCAGGGGGTGCTGCATTTAGTTTTTGTAGATTTTGAGAAAGCATATGACAGAGTGCTGACGGAGCAGCTGTGGTATTGTATGAGGAGGTCTGGAGTACCACAGAAGTATGTTAGAGTGGTGCTGGACATGTATGAGTGCTGTAAGTAAGTGGTGAGGTGTGCTGTTGGTGTGACAGATGAGTTCAAAGTGGAAATGGGACTGCATCAAGGATTGGCACTGAGCCCTTTCTTGTTTGCTGTGGTGATGGACAGGTTGACAGATGAGGTTACATTTGCAGATGACATTGTGACCTGTGGTGAGAGCAGGGAACAGGTGGAGGAAAATCTACAGAAATGTAGAGAAATGATGGTTTGCCCTAGAAAGGAGAGTAATGAAGGTTAGTCGGAGCAAGACAGATTTCCCTTTTTGCACAGAAAACAAAGATAACAAAGGTGGGGGATTTTAAGTGCTTAGGGTCAACAGTCCTGAGCAACGGTAAGTTCGGTTAAGAGCTGAAGAAACGTGTGCAAACGAAGTTGTATGGTTTTATGTTGTATGGTTTAAGTTGTATGGCACTGAGCAAGAATCAGGAGGCAGAGCTGGAGGTAGCAGAGATAAAGATGTTGAGGTTCTCTTTGGGTGTGACGAGCATGAATAAGATCAGGAAAGAGTACATCAGAGTTAGATGTATCTCCAACACATCTAACGCATAAAGCCAGAGAGGCCAGACAAAAATGATTTGGGCATGTAAAGAGGAGGGACACTTAATACATTGGTAGAAGGATGCTGCAACCTGGAACTGGCAGGCAAGAGACCTGGAGGAAGACCAAATAGGAGATTTATGGATGAGTGAAAGAGGACATGAAGGTAGTTTGGTGTGAAGAGAAGATGACAAAGATAGGGTTAGACTGAGACAGATGACTTGCTGTGGTGGCCCTAAAGGGAAAATGCCAAAAGAAAAAAAAAGACGGTTTAAACCAGTAACGTAGTCCTGTAAAAACCTACAAACCTTATTACAGACCTACAGTTTGGTCTTAAGTTAGTGCACACACACTTGGTTCATTTTCATTTCTGTACTGATGACTGGAGAGATTACTATTTTGGAAACAAACCTGAGAGGAGGGTAAGACAACAAAGAATGACAAACAATAGTAGGAAACCTCTATGTTTTACTCCTGACGTCTCCTGCAACCCCTTCCACACCACCAAAAGATTAAGACTTGTTGGACCTCGAAATGTTCTGCTGAATGAATTATAAACAGTCCCATTTGAGATTTGCATCATGTGAGGAAATTAAATCCAAATTCATCTTTTTCTTTGCAAAATTGTCTAATGTATATTTTTACCTAAACAATTCAATATTTGTAATTGGTTTTAAAATAATCTTCCTCTGGTTCATAATTTTTGAGACAATAAAACTATGTTTATTTATGTTTGATTGATGCAACCACCATCTTGTTAATATTTTCCGATGTTCTCCCTGTTCTGTGCAGTCATGGTGTGGCGGTCATAAACCTATCATTAGTTATCATTTAAACCCCCTGACTCTCTTGAAACTGGCTGCTCTGCAATCTACCCAGAAGGTACATGGTGCGTAACTACCCTTGGCTTTTAGACCGTGAGAGGAATTATGACCTTAATAAAGTTGACTTTGCAATATTTGCATGGATAAGCATTTTACAGCTGATGCAAAATGACTGTCTGGCTCTGTTTTAGGACTCCCCTGGACCGTCTCTTGGCAGTCAGTGGATGTGCTCATGACATAATAAGCAGTGAGAATGATTTAAAAAGGCCTGCTGAATAAATGATAACTGGATGTTTAAGGAGTGTTTATTGTCACTCACATTCAAAACGAAAGGCAGTTGGAATATTTCGTTTGCCCTTGCTGATCCCCCTAGAGGATTTGGATATAGCAAATTACACAAACATTCAACACGTAGGCCAGAATGTATTTATCAGAAAAGTGTTTTAACAAAAAAGTTTGTTTAAATCTGACCCATCATCCATCTCTCCTCCTTATGTCATAAGAATCCAACTGCATCACTAGACGTCATAAGGATGGGGTTATGTGAGCTTTCAAGATCCTGGCTCTCATTATTATTTCGTAACTAGGTGAAAAACAGAGAGTCAGCACTCTACCTTCATTCTCACGATAAGTCCTTCAGCAGAATAACTTGGTGTGTTTATCCAGTAGCCTATCTTGTTTAAACTCAGTTGATAAATGCCTTCTTCTTAAAAATGGAACACTGTGGTAAATCCCCAAGGATTGTTGCTAATGGACCCCTGTAGAAGATCAAAGCAGTTGTACTGTGTAATATCTGTTTTTTTGTGCAAGTTAACAATCGGGCTTAGTGGTAATGCTCATTTAAGCATGATAATATTAAATGCTTTTTTACACACAGGGATAAAAAGCTGTTTTTCAGGGTTTTTTTTCTTCATAGAAGATACACCTGGCCTAATGATTCATTGTTTAGCTGTGTTTCATTCGTGGACGGATTCACTGATGGAGTTATTGCTGCCCTTAATTACGTGTGCTGGATGCTTTTCTTATGGCTCAGTGCTTTTGTGTTAAGCTGCCTCTTTTTTTCTAAACAGTCATTGACTGAGTTATTGATGTTGTCAATTATTTGTATTGAGTATGTTTTCCTTTGACATAGAGGCTCAATGCCTCTGTGTTGAGCTGTGTCTCTTTCCTTGATAAAGTCAATGACACAGCTTTTGGTCCTATTAACTCGACTACTCAGTTTTTTCTCCCCCATCGAAAGATGGTACTTCTGTGTTAAGTTGTCTCTTTCCTGATCATATTCACTGTAGGAGTTACGATGCCATTAACTACAATTGTTGTGTATTTCCCATAGAAAGTAATTCTTAGTTAATCTCTGTTGAGGAGTGTTTCTTTTCTGGATGGGGTCATTGACAGAGTTATTGATAGCACTGGCCATATGTATTCTCTATGTGTTATTCTCCCAAAGAAAATAGCCATATCACAGTGCATCCATACTTAGTTGTTTGTCTTCAAGACAATGCCCTTTGACAGAGCTGTATCAAATCTCTGTGTTTTTCTTTTTCTTTCCCATATAAAAGTATTTGAAGACCAGTGCTTCTTTGTTTTTTCTGTCTCTGCTTTCTGGAATCTTTATCCTGACTCAGCCACATCAGTGCCTTTAGGTAAAATTTGTCAAGAATTAGCTATTTTTAAATGATCTGTTTTAAATAACGAAAGGGCAATTAAAAATAAACGAATGAGAACAAACGTTCTGGAAAAATGTAAGAGAAACTGGTCAAACTAGCTCACTCTTTAGTTTCCAGCTATGCCAATATGTTGTATTTAATCGTATCATATGGTTTCAGTTAACGTCTTTATGTTTTATCGTAGGTTTCTCTCGGAGGTCAGAAAACCACTTGACGACTTTAAACGTGGGAGCAAATGTTTATTTGCTATTTAACAGCATGTCTATAGGCACAGGTCCACGGCACTTTTCACATCCTCTCACAGTGAGAATGTTAGGGGCGGGCCCTGCAATGACCTCTAGCAGGGACTGCAGTTTATATGTTAATACTACAGCTTTGGAACCACTCTCCGGAGTTGGACGCAGTTGGAGCCCCAAAGCGCGTTTAAAAAGCGCACCTCGCAGGAGAATCCGAGCACAGCAGCGCGCTGCGACAGAGAGAAAGGAACAAAAGTCAGGCTGAACTGTTTCAGCGGACTGTACGCGCCTGCGAAGCTTCAATGCTATATACCTTATTTTCCCCCGTAAGAGTAAACAATCTATATTTTTCACATTTTATTATCGTGTGCATCTACTTGCATTATAGTTGTTTAGAAGGTAAGAGAAGAAAAACTGAGCGTGAGTTTCCGGTAAAAAGGATGTCTTGTGAAGGATTTTATCTTAGAAGAGGGATCAGATAAAGATCACATTAACAGGTGAGTCTATGAGTTTTATATTTTTATAATCATCATCATCATTATTGTTACTACTACTACTACTACTAATATCAATAATAATAATTCTGTCCATAATAACAACAATAATAATATTATTATTGTTTATATTATTTTTGTTGCTTTGGTAAATGCTAATTGTGGGTTTAACCGAAACTTTTTTTTTTCGTAATATGTTTGAGTTCCTACACACCTCCTTTCTTATTATGATTAGTTTTCCTTGAGTCGCATAATTTAAACATATCTGTTATTTTGTATCATGATTTGGTTTAATCCTGAAGCTTGACTTTTAGCACTATATGAAATCATTAACTGTCAATTCTGAATTGGTTTACTTTTAAAGAGCAGTTTTATTGATTCATACTCTTTTTGCACAAGCAAAAGCAGATGACATTATTATGATATAACGGAACATATATTCCAGAGCTTTTAGCAAACTATCAGCAATGTGTCCACCAGAGATGCTTCAGTTAGGACCGGTGAAGTGTGTGTTTAGCTTTTTTAATCTATACTCAAAGAGCTGTCTAATGCAGTCCCTCCAGAGGCATGCTGTGCAAGCATCTGGAGGGGAACGCTGACCTGTGATGATATGAGCTGTTCAGAAACAGCCTAGGTTTCTGGAACTCTGCATGCCTCTGGGGCTATGTGGTGGTTTTAATCAGGGAACATAGCAGGGATATTTTCATTTTCCCGGCTGTTATGTTAGTTGGTCCAAATTTGACATTTTATGACAAGCACAATTGCAGCTTCTGCAGATGCTCCTGGTGCAACCAAATGTTTGTCCACACTGTGCAAATGATGTGGACTGGATTAATTGATTTGAATAAAAAAAAAAAAAAAAGATTTACATGTATTAAAGAATTATGAAAGGCTTAGATACTATGGGTGACTTATTAAAAAATAGCCATTGTTTAGCATGAAGTTAGTGATTTTATTTTACAGAAAAAGCCTGCTACTTTAAACATCACCTCTCTGAAAAGGTTATCTTTGATAAGTTTAACATTTCCCCTATTTTCTCCCATTATCTCCAGCTTTTTTATTGTTTGTTTTGTTTTTTTCTTTTGTTTCCTGTGACTCTTCTTTTATAATATTGTGTTGCAGAAGTAATCTTTCTAACATCATTTAGATAGAAAAACTCATTTGTTCAGCTCTCAGATGTGCCAGTAGGTTCAGTTACAGGTGTAAAGTTCATCCACAGACATTTGTAACTCTGCGCTCAGAGTTGTGGCACCTTCTCCAGGTTCAATAAATTCCCAGAGTTGCAGCTCATTTTGAGCATCTGAATAATTGATAAATCAAACTTAGGGTTTACAAAGGAGGCAATTTAATCTCCTGATTATTTAATGAGCTGACTGGGCTCTGCTGAGAGAGGTAGGACAAAGTTTAATGGATGAGGGAGCAAAGATAGAGAGAACTTTTAACAGCTTACAGAAAAACAAATTTGTCTTTGGGAAACAACTGTTTTTGATGAGACATTAAAATAAAAAGCATCTTAATGTAAATGATGACAGATATACTGCTGATTGCTGTACTGGAGATGTTTCGGAGAGGAGTTGCATACGACCTTTTGACTGATATCGGAAGTGTATAAATTTTGGACTACGAAATCCTTTTTGGCCGGTAGTTTGTGTGGCTGAGTTGTGGAAAGTTTGAGTCTGACTCAGCCAAAGGCTTTGTGTTTCCTATTATTTGAATTTGTTCAAGAATCAAAGTGGCAATGACGAAAAGCACAGCTGCTCACTGGAAATGATTTCACTGGAAAATTAAGTGTTTGTGAAATTTTATAGTCTTGTCATGTCAAGAAAACAAACTTGGGGAGTGTAGATCACTTTTGAAAAAGATTAATATAACTCTACATAAGATTAGGCAGAATTCAAGAAAAACATGGTTACAAATCTCTCTCTCTCTCTCTCTCTCTCTCTCTCTCTCTCTCTCTATATATATATATATATATATATTTAGATCTATTTTTTTTTCTCCAGTGGAGAAGTGATTTAGATTTAGAGTTGCTCTAGCTAATACATTAACTTTAATGTATACATGTATTTTCAAATGATATGATATATTTAAAATAACACTTTCAAATGTACTTTATTTTTGAAATTAGGAATTATATGTCATCTTTTGATGGTAAAAATATTTGCTTATTCTCATGACATTTTGGCTCAAGCAGCTTGCAGGAATGTGTGGAAATCTGAAAATATTTTTTCGCCTTTGATTTATACTTCAGCTCAAAATGTAATGTTGCCTGCTGGAATGTTTAGACGCACCAAATGGTATTGTCCCCAGTGTGATTCAGAGCCACAAGCAGCTAAGCGGCCAAATATGGTCCTATTTTTCTTTATTGAGCTGCGAGGGAGGACCGCCTATTGCTCAGATACGAACATGTTCTGAGTGTCCTCGTCACACAGGAGCTGTAAATACAAGCGCAGCATGACACTATCTTAAAAAAGATCTCAGCACCAAAAATGACGAATGCCTTGCGAGTTTCTGAGGTTCTGTTTGCGTATCCCAGAGAAAACAGTGAATTTCCTAAAGATAAACATGCTTGGGTTATTGATCCGGGGCCAAGTGCAGCTTGAAGTGTCTTAAACCCAAAGCATTTGGTGGATTTGGTTTCCCTGTTGCATGATGGATCATTTAGTCAGTCATCTTAAAGGATATGATTAAGCATCACACCACCATGAACACAGTTTGGAGTCAAATTGCACACCTTTGTTACATCTGTTTAGGATTTGGTGTCACTAGTTACCTACCTATTTTAGAAGAAATTGATGGTGAGATAAACCTTTTTCTTTTGCAAATAAAGGAAAACAGTTTCTGACTTTAAATCACAGAAGAATGAAACAACTTTCACATCTATATGATAATATAAATATAAACACTCAATACTTTGCAAAAGTACTAAACTTCAATGTTTCAGTTTAAACTTCTATGCATTTTCTTGGGATTTTATGGAATAAACCACACAGATCAGTGCACATTTATGATATAGAAAGAAAAGGTACACGATTTTCAAAATTCTTTAAAAATACAGATCTGAAAAGCATGGCATTATTCGATTATGAAAAAGGTTGATGGTTATTTAATAATCGATTAATCACAAATAATCTGATTAATTGTTTCAGCCCTATTTTACTCTCTCCATCAACTGATGATGGATTGAAATGTACCAGGTGATATGTTCAAAATTTGGGTTGTTGTTCTGACTTAAACCTGCCTACAACTTTATCTCTGACCTGTTTGTTGTATTGCTTGATCTTCATGATACTGTTTTTCACTAATTTTCCCTGACAAACCATGAAAGCATTCACATTTATATTCATATTTATTTTATTCTGCAATTAAATTACACAGAGGTGGACTCTATTTACTAATAGTAACTAATTAGGCAACTTCTGAAGGCAACTGATAGCACTGAATTGTATTTAGGGGTATCAGTTTAAAGAGGACTGAATACAAATGCACACCACTCTTCATATTTTTATTTTTAAAAATCACATAGCATTTCCCTTCCAGTTCACAACTATGCATCACTTGTTGGTGCAACACATGTTGGTGTAAAACATAAATTCCAGATAAAATCTACTGAGGATTGTTGCTGAACCATAATAAAAATATGACAAAGGCCAAGAGGTATAAATTCTTTTGTAAAGCACTATATCTGTTACCTAATTTAGCCTTGTAAAAACACTTACACCTGTCCAACAAATAGCTAATAAATCTCTGAAAAGAATTCAATTCATCATTTTAACAAGACTGTTTTATTGTGGTTTGAAAAGAGAACCTGTGCTAATGAGTGAACTTTAGCCATTCTTGCTGGCAACCTTGTGTGGTACTAGAAGTGTTTATCTATATTCATCTGGCAAAAGTAATTATAACCCTTTAACATTTTTCATATTTTGTCATGTCATAACCGCAAAATTTAACGTATTTAATAGGGCTTTTATTTAACATTTATCTAACAAAAATAGTGCTTAACTGTAAAGAGGAAAAGGGTACAGGATTTTTAAAGATTTTACAAATAAAAAGTTGAAAATTGTGAAATACATTTGTATTCATCTCCCTAAGCATTTTGACTATTCGTCTTTTTGAAATAGCTAAAGCAGATTGAACAATAAGCATACGTAAACATCAATTTTCAATTCTTGCCAAAACGTCTACGTAGATTTAGGCTTGAACTTTGACTGGGACATTCTAAGACATGGATAATCTTTGACCTAAACCATTCTACTGTAGCTCTGGATGCGTCTGGATGGTTAACCTCACCCCCGACCTAAAGCCTTTTGCAACCTCTAACAAATTTTCTCTCTCAATAAACTGCTCTCTCTTTAGCTCCATCTGAACAGCTTCCCTGTCCCTGCTGAGAAAAAGTCTCCCCACTGCATGAAGGTGAAACCACCATGTTTCATTTTGAGGATGGTTTAGTTTTCTGCCACACAAGGCTGTTGTATTTTGGTCTCATCTAACCAGAGCACCTTCTTTCAGGTGTTTGCTGTGTCTCCTGCCTGGTTTGTTTTGCAAAACTGTGGCAGTTTTTAGCAAAACCATGTATAATTTTCCTTCCACGTTACAATAATCAATTACTTTGAGTTTATCCATCAAAAAAAATAACAAACAATAACATATATTAAAGCTTGTTACTGTGACAACAAAATGTGAAAAAAGTTAAAGAGTTATGGATACCTTCGCAAGCCACAGTAAAAGGCATTTAGATTTTTCATGTCTTATTACATAGATTCTAGAAAAATTCAAATAAAGTTTTTGTGATCTGTTGTGTGTCTGCATTTTCCATATAAAATCCATTCTAAACTTTTAATTTTCTGTTTTTCTTCTTTTTTTCTCATTAGGCACTGGTTCAAGCAAATTTGCTACCACGCATAGGAAAAAACCTGCATCCGTCTTTCGTCAGCTTGCACGCCATTATTTGCCTCCATCTGTAAAGCAGCACACATATTCAAACAACAGTGAATTTGGTTAAAGCAGGAGGCTCCAGGCTTGTTTTCAAGCTCCTCATAAACTTCATGGGTTGACCCACAAGCACTCCAATACGCCTCCTCTTCATCCTCTGCTCCAACCCTTCCCGCTTCCTGCCACCTCCATCTGTTTACACCACCTCTGACATGATGACTTGTTGTGCCTCGGACCTGTCCGGACGTGTAATCGTAGCGTCACACTCTACATCTCAGACTTGTGGATATATCAGCCAGTAGAGTGAAAGATACAGAGAGAGACCGTGGGAGGGACAGGCAGACAGAAGGAGAGAAAGGAGAGCAGCACTGTGTGTTGAGAAGAGGGTCCATCAGTACCTGCTGCAGAGGGATCCACCTGCCCCACAGAGGAAGGGGGAACCCCCCTTACCTAATCCATCTGGTTGCAAGGGGGGGGCCTTGCACAGCCTGGAAGGCAGCAGACACTATGCAGCTGGGACTGGTGGCGCTGGCAATGATCATTCTCAGCTCCATGGGTCACAGCGATGTTCTCAAGCTCTCCAAGGCGAGAAGGCAGAGACGGGGTGAGCTGTCACTTTTTGGTTTGTTTTATTTGTTGTCTTCTTCCACCGCACCAATGCAGCTTTTCAATTCTGTGGTCTGACTCACTGCGGTTGAAGTCTCACAAACATGTAACGAGCAAAGAAAAGATAACATTTGTTTATTTCCCTTCACTCTCATTTGTTTTTCCAAGGCGGGTTATGTTAGGTTCAGAGTTTCCTCCGGACTGGCTCATCTTTCTTGCTCTTTTAAGATTATGCCTCTCTCAGTTTATGTAAAACTTTTTATGGGTATTAGAGTTGTTTATAGAAGGTTTTTTTGATGGATTCCCTCTCAAAGCCATTGCTCATTTTATGTCTGGCTGTGTGGGCACATAACAGAGTGAGTACCTGACAGCTCAAAGCTCTCTCTTGGATCAGGCAGCCAATATTATTGTAAGCATTTTTCTGACCTCACGCAACTACAAAGACGGGGCGCCCAGATCAGCTTGCAGCATATCGCTCTGCGCTGGTGTTTCTGTCAGCTTTGAAATAATTCTTCCTTAACACACAAGGAGCTTTCAGCGGATGCCAAGCTCGCCCTACTCCTCAAAGCCAGAATATATATAATACCAAGACTGGCCCCAGTAACAGATGTGGTGCTAAAATGAGCACGCAAACTGAGAGAGGGGAGAGTCAGAGTTAATTTTGTGGCACTGTGATGAAAACAGAAGATATGAAGCAACTAATAACACCCAGGAGGTCCCCTCTAGAGTGTCAAAGCCAGCTGAAATTTTCCCATCCAAAATATGGAAGATGTTTTGTAATTTAGACATCTGAAAATATCTTCAAAGTGATCAAATTCAGTTTCTGTTAACCTTACCCTGTGGTATGTAAACAGCTTTTTAAAATTTTAACCTTAGTCGAATTCAAGTATCAAACTAAAACAGAAGGACTTATTTTTTTTTATCCATATGCCTCAGGGAAAACTCTTTAAAAACACCTCATTTCATATGAGCTACAGTTGAAAACACAGATTTACTTACTTATACAAAAAGGCATATAACTGTTGTTTTTCCATCACTGTCTAACATTTAATTGGAATAAACTTTTATGAAGAAAGAATGTTTTTTAACCTTCTTGTAATTTAAAAGTTACCTTTTAAATCGTTTGACTTGGATCAAACATTTTTTGGATCCTTCAACGTTCTCGTAATAGTTTCCTGCAATTTGGCCCCATTGCGCCAGACAGACCTGGTGTAACTGAGTTAGGTTTGTAGGCCACCTTGGTCTGACACACAGCTTTTCTTTGTGACCACTCTAAAACATGCACTTTGTTGTCATTAAATTAATTTGTAACCAAACTGGTAGCTTGCATTGGGTCTCTGTCCATAGAAGACCCATTTACAATATATTTAAACGTCCTTGCTAAGGTCTTGAGATGTTACCTTAATATTTCACCACATTCTCACAATGCTATCTATTTTGTGAAGTGCACCAAAGATGATACTGCCGCCCCATACTTCAGTTATAATTGTATTTTCCATGATTTGCGTTTTTTTTTCTCTAGGACATGTCACCAAAAATGAAGGTGTTTCTCCGTGAGTGCATTTGCAAACTTTATTCTGGCTTTTTATGTTGCTTTCTTAGTAAGGACGTCTTCCTTACTGGGTGGCCTTTCGGACCATGTCAGTACAGGACTGGTTTTGCTGTGAATAATGCCTCTCTCTTACCAGCTGGAGGCAGTAATTTCACAAGGTCTTTTACTTTTGTTCTGAGGTGCATACACACATTTCACACTAAACCACCTTCGTTTCTGGGACACATAACCCTTCTCCTTCCTCAGTTGTATCATAGCTGGACATTCCCACAATGTTTATACTTGCATATATTGTTTGATCAGATGAAATTCTCACCCAAGAATGAACCAGATTTTTGGAGGCTTACAATTTTCCTTCTTGATATCTTGGCTGATTTAATTTCCATGATGTCACAGAAGGAAGGACTAAGTTTGGGGTGTTGCCTTAAAACAAATCCACAGCCTCCATTTAACTCAGATGTTATAAATTAACCTGTTGGAAGTAGCCCTTAAATAATCATCTTTGCTTTCCCAAATTGTTTAAAGTTATAGAAATCAAATTTGTTTTAACCCTGACCTAAAACTGAAAGGGTTAAGTCTGATTTAATATCAGATACTGACAAAAAAGGGTATATGTATTTTTATACAGTGTATGTCATCTCTACGGTAAGAGATTTCTACGGTAAGAGAGTGTCTCCTTCGAGACACTTTTTACCTATAACACAATTTGTAACAGAGAGTAACTGGACTTGACCCTAATTACTGCCGCTTACCATTCTTCAGACATGGAGAAATCTGTTCCTGGAAGAAGCCTTTTAAAGGGTTTGGCCTTCTATCTTTATTCTGGGAGGCATCGCAGAAGACTGATTGCCGTACGATTGTGCATTGAGCTGATAGAGAGCAGCACAGTAAATCAACTCGGAAGACTGTTGTTTTTTTCCCATGAACACTGCTAGTAAGGATGTGCACTATAACACGCATTTGCTAGAAATGATTTAAATTACTGCTTCTGTCTGCCTTGTCCTTAGTTGTTTTGAGTATTGAGGGATTTGATTCATATCCAGGCTTGGGATGATGAAAGGGGCTTGTGGTGCATCTTTGATTAGGGGGTGTTTGCTACTTTGGGCAAATATTAAACCTGTATTTCTGCAATTGCTGTATTTATTTCTTATCAAAACCATTTCTGACTGACCCATGTATAGTTGCCAAATTCTGGATAGCTCTTAGTTGACTGGCAGTCACAATTTTTGGGATATTATTTCACAGGAAAATCTTTTTGGGATCTCCAATAGTCTAGTCTTGAAAACAACTATTAGTAAGAGTTTAAACAAAGATGTTTAGCTATTTAGGTAGGTGTTTACTTAGATTCTGTACCTCCCTTTCAATTTACAATCCAGACTTATCTGTGAAATCAGTCAAATTCACTTTCACTTTAGTTTGAACAACAGTTTTCTATTTGTTTTCCTATTTTCGCTTTAAATCCAGAACCTTGCCATAAAACACCTTCGAGGCGCACATACCTCTGGTGAAATCACAGAAGACATAAGGTACTCTTGTTTTACTTTTTCCCTTTTCCGTTTATTAATCAAAATATTCCTTTCAAGGTAATTACTTGCGGTTTTCACAGCTGCAGCAATTTGGCAACAGTAAAACAAATGGAAGGGCAAACTGGTATGGCCAGTTTTATCAAGGATCTTCAGCTGAAAACCAGGAATTTAAACAGATTCATACCAGTTTAAACTCAGTTTAAAACAGCTTCATTATACATCATGGTTTTGGGGTCATCAGAGTTTGACTCAAAGGTTGTAGTTCTAGGTAACTCAAATGCTGCAGAGTCTGTGTTGACCCATAATGTGCACCTGATCTACTTGATTGTCCTTCTTATGATGTGTTTGACCTTAACAAACACAAAGTAGAATAAGCAGTGTAATTTGTGGATTTCTTAAGCGGAAATCCATACTTTACAACCCAGCTGTGCTTTTAGTGTCAACGTACATGTGTTACTATATAGTATCTTCAACCCTGGACTGTTTGATTGCACGTATTATTATGATGATCAGTGGAGATGAAAACAAAATCCCAGAAGCTACCTGATCTTATAAACCTAAATGCAGATAAATACCACATTTTTATCCCCTTTTAAAACTTTATATGTGGTACACACTGTTATTTTCTGTGCGCTCATTATCCCTGTTTCTTCCTCTTTGTTTATCCTCATGTTTTCACAGTTAGCACTGAGGGACCACCATCCTGCCCCAAAGGCTGTGACCGATGCTCTGAGTACAATGGCTGCATTAAATGCAATCCAAAGCTCTTTATCTTCCTGGAGCGCAATGATATCCGTCAGATAGGAGTGTGCCTGCCCTCCTGTCCTGTGGGATACTTTGGCATGAGGAACCCAGAAGGCAACAACCGATGCACACGTGAGTTTTATTTTGCATATTTGAAAACCTGAAAAAAAAAAAAAAAACTCTCTCATAATGAGCCAGATGAACCTAAACAGGATATGAGTGGGCACAGTAAATTTGTTGACATTCATATACAATCCTGCAAAGTCATGAAGGTTTCAGCAAATTCATTTCCCAACAATTTCCAAATTAGACCTGTGGAAGACATGTGCTTACTTTTGACTCATCATATCCTGCTTATGTGGGTATTTAGTGGTTTATACAGGAATTCTGCGCTAGTTTTGTTTAAGTTGTGACTCTTGTTGCATCTGCAGATGTTTTAACAGAAAATATGATCATTTATATTATAAGGTTGAGGCAGACATGAGGGTAAATACTTACTTTGATTCTCTATTTCTTTGGTTTCATGTTGGTTTCAATTTTTAAATAGTGCCCTCCAGCATTTTCAGCACTCCTGGTAAAGATATGTACAAAACAATTTTAATTTGTGTCTTTGTAACTATAAGATGCCACTATTTGTTACAGTTTTCTTAAAGGACCTGTTCTTTTCTCTCTTACTATCATCTTCACTGTGCATTGTGGCAAGATAAACTTGAACCCTCATCAGGTTTTTATTTTGGAAAAAGGCATTCCTCCCAAACTACCATTTAGGATGTAGATAGCTTATTAAGGTTTCTATATACACTTAGTGACCCCTCCCCCAATGCCTCACTTTATGGCACTGTCCAAACATTACACAGCAAAGATGGTTGTTTTTCACTGCCTTTGCCATCTTCCTCATTGTGCTTGGTGGCAGACCTGGGTCCTCATCCAGCCATGTTTGTCGCAGTTCCTTCTCTGACTGTAGCTATTTTCTGGTAGGAATTTCCTGACTAATGACGATCACCACTGACTTTTAAGACAAAGATAAATGGGTCTCAAGTCATATTCATAACCCATTGAAACAAAAAGTCATAAGTTACTAATTAAAAGTTTCTCTACACTCTGATCAACTTAAAGTAAGTAATTTATAATGTTTCAAACCGAAATTACATGAACTTTATAGAAATGATAGTGGGACCAAAGGTTGTGGCACCACTGGATTTGTTAAACAGTTGTTTTTCCTACTGAGTAAAAGTACTTTCAGTGCAATATTAAGCTACTGCAATAAAGTAGGAATTTATATTAAGGCATTTGCACATGTTTACCAGGGGTGGGGATCAAGTAGTTGCTTAAACCCCCAATTACCATTTATCAAATTGCAATGAAGAGATCTAATCCAATAAAATAAGGCTAAACACCTAGATTTTCCTAGGCACAGCATTTTCAAAATTAGTAACACTTGTCGTGACAAATATTTGTAACTGAGTAAGATTCTGTGATAACGCATTTTGCACAAAGGTAAACACTTGATTGTGAAATTGCTTCTCTATTGCTGCTTATCTTGTTCAGAATACTGGCAAAAATACAAATTCCAGCTATAAATTTTTAAGCTTCAGGAATGTAAGGATTTAAATGGTCCTCTTTGTGGTTATAAGCAGGTTTGGCTCATTTACAGGATGTTTAAAGGGGCAGCTGCACTCTCACTACTTTTTTTTCCCCTCTTATAGCATTGGCCCCAGTGCTTTTTAGGTGAAGAGTGCCAGGAGCTTGGTCTAAAGTGTGTTTTCGCTTATGTGTGGGTAGAAATAAGCATTCGACTAAAAATCCCAATGAAAACTTTTTTAGAGTTTGTTTTTCACTGTTTGCTTTTTTCAGTTGGCACTGGTCTGCAGGGTTTACGTCAGGTTACGGTGTTTGTTATTTTCTCTCTATAGCAATGCAGTTTTTGAATCATATACAGTCATATACAGTGCATGTTTTAGATTATGAGTAAAACTATAATTAAATTGGTTTCCTAGTTACACATGTCAAATCCAAAAAAAAAACAACTTTAAAATCTACTTTAAGTTGTTTTTATTTTGGCACTTTCTGCTTCCATATGCATATAATAGACTGTTCTTTACACATCAAGCTAGATTATATCTGATAAATAGTTACTGTAATGTAATAATACTTTGCAGACACACTTTGCAGCTAAAACTGCATAAAACATGTTCCTTTTGCTGTTTTCTTTCAATTTTGTCGCCCAAATGGCTTAATTTTTTCCTTTGCATTCTTTTCAGAGGCACTTAGTGGTAAACTGGGGTTATTATCCAATCATACTGCTTTTTACATGTCATGTTTAAATGTATCATTAGCAACATTTGTCCTAAATTATCATGCTACAAACATCTTTTATGGCAAATTTAGCTGTCATTGCTTAAAAATAGTAATTGGAAGCAAAAGGGAAGAGCACTAAGATCTCACTGAGGTCTTCAGTGTTAAATCATTTTTGGTCTTGGCATCAGACCATCTGCAGAAGGTTTAGCCTGTATTAGAAAAAGACATTTGTACCAATTTTCATTCTGTTTTGGCAAACGTAATTATTTCAGTGAATAATGTTTTGACGTGATGGAGCGTTAGGAGGTCCTTCACAATATCTGAATCTGCTAATTTTCTATTCAATATATTTACTTATTGCAATTTAAGTGTAGCATTGATAGATTAAGTATCAAAAATCAATCAGTCTAATGAACAAAATGAGCTGAATCGTGTTTTGAAAAGACATGAAGGAGGAATTCTTTCCTAATCATGGAGCTATCCTATCCCATATTTAAAGAAGCAATGAGGAGATTTGTATTTTTATAAAACGAGATTTATTTATCAATGGAGACAATAACAAGGATAATATAGTGCCTTGAAGAAGTGTTTGCTCCCTTACGGACTTATTTTTTTCACGGAGTTTATGCCCATTTGTCACACAAATGTTTTACATCATCAGACTAGTTTTATTATCAGTCAGAAATAACGCATGGAATAGGCATTTTTTAAGGTAAAAAAGTTATCCATGTCCTGGCTTGGTGGCAACAACTGCCATCAAGCATTTGTAATACCTGCCAATAAGTCTTTGATGTTGCTGTGGAGGCATTTTGGATTGCTCATCTTTGCATATTTTTCTAAATTCAGCCACATGGGAAGTTTTACAAGCATGAACTGCCTGTTTAAGGTCAAGCCACTGTATCTCAATCAGAGTCAGTCCAGACTTTGACTAGGCCACTCTAAATCTTAAGTTTGAATGTTTTGTGCCATACAAACTGGATTTGCTTGGAGGTGGACTTGCTTGTATGCTTTAAATTATTGTCCTGCTGCAAAACCTGTGCACCTGAACCACAGACTTAAGGCAGATCATAGTCCTTTAGGATTTTCTGGCAGAGAGCAGAATTCAAGGTTCCATCAATTACAACAAGTCATCCAGGTCCTGAAGAAGCAAAGCAGCCCCTGACAATCACACTACCACCACCATGTTTGATTGTATGTGTGATCTTTCTTGTGCGAAATGCTGTTAGTTTGATGCCATATGCAATGGGACCCACAACTTTTAAAAAAGTTTTGCTTTTGTCTCACCAGTCCACAGAATATTTTCACAAAACTCATGGGGAAAATTGAGGTGGTTTTAAACAAATGTGAGACAGGCATATGTCTTCTTTGGGTTTTTCTCTGAGAAATCCCCCATAGATGCCATTGTTGCCTATTCTCTTTTTTTAATCATAAACACTGTGTTACTTTTTGAGATCTTTTAGCCTACTTCATATTGTCAGACAGGTTCTGCTTAAGTAATTTCTGGATTCTACAGGTCAGGCATTAGTTAGGCCTGAGTGTGGCCAGTGAAACTGAAATAAAAAATGTTGGAAATCAAAGTTAATTCATCATTTCACAAGTTGGGCAATTACAATTTTACATTGGGTCATGCTGGGTTGGATAAGTATATGAAAGGTTCATTTGAAAACCCCTTTTGTACATACCTGTTTATTTGACTAAAATGTGTATGATCATCAGAAATATTTTAAGTATATCATAATTTATGTATAAAAGCAGAAGTAATCTGTAGGCTACAAATGCTTTTTCACAACACTATAATAGATACTTTGGCACGTATTTACAGGCATTTGGACAAAGCACTACACATCCAGTCTTTATATTTGAAAAACTGGATAAGAGGTTGTTGTGGCTAACTGTAAGAGTCCAGCAAGAGCAGTTTTAATGTAGTTAGACGAGAGAGTTTAAAGTGTGTGAAAAGTCAAACTTGAGGTACCCGTGGTCACCCCTAAGTCAGAACTTTTTTTTAAAGTTTGAGATATTGAGAAATCAACTGTTGTAAAATCTGCTATAACAAATCCTGGCAGCTTACATTTAAACTTGCTTTCCAACAAAATAAATTCAGCCCTGTGCAGGGTGTGTTTTCAAAAGGCAACTATAACTATTCTGAAAGAAAAAAAAACGTGTATTTTCCTATTAGTAATAAATCTCTCAGAGAAAATAAAAATCAAGCTCTTTTGTGATTTGTCTCAAGAGCTTTAAATGTTTAGACTGAATGTTCCAGCAGGAATCTTTAAATCTCTGTTTGGAGCAGAAAACATCCTGAACTTACTTTTTTTTGTACTTCTCTCTCTTTTGTGTTTTTCAGAGTGTAAAATTGAAAATTGTGAAGCATGTTTCAGTCGCAACTTTTGTACAAAATGTAAGGAGGGCTTGTATTCACACAGTGGCAGATGTTATGTCAGCTGTCCTCCAGGCAAGCACACTGCCAATAACACCATGGATTGTGACGGTGAGTGAATTTTTATGTTTTTTAACCTCATACTTAAAAAACAAAATTACTATAAAAAAACAAGAATCCCTTTTAAATATATAAACTGTGTTCATCACCTAGTCTTACTTGGATTGAGAATATAAAGAGAAAATATTTCTTCTTCTGTTACTGTTTGAAACTATATTGGCACTCTAGTTTCCTCTTTAATGCCTCAGACACTAAACAGTGAAAAGCCTTTAAATGCTAGGATTTTCGGCAGTATACAATTAGTTATACTCTGTGAACTTTTTCACATTTGACATGTCACAATGACTATATTCAAACTATTTTAATGAGATTTTTATGTGATAGACCAACACAAAGTAGTGCATAATTGTAAAGATTTTGCAAAGAAAAATCGGAAAAACGTGCTGTTTAAATTCAATCTACCTGTTAAAATATTCTGTTGAACCACATTTTGCTACAGTTACACTGGCAATACTTTTTGTGTATGTCTCTTTCAGCTTTGTACAACTAAAAATAGAAATTTTGCCCATTTTTCTTTTCCAGTTCAGTCAGATTGGATGAAGAGTGTCTGTGAACACCAAGCTTTATTCTTGGCACAGATTATCGGTTACATTTTGGTTCTGAACATTGGTCATCCTAATGTATGAATATGATTTAAACAAAACATTCTGTAGTAGCTCTGGCTGTATGTTCAAGGTGGTTGTCTGGAAGAAGGTGAACCTCCACTCAGCTGTTTCGTAGCCTCTAACAGCACGTCTTCCAGGAGTGCTCTGAATTTAGCTCCATCCATCTTCCCATAAACTTAGACCAGCGTCTCTGTCCCTGCTGATAAGAAAAGTATCCCCACAGCATGATGCTGCCATCACAATGGTGTTGGGTGCAAAGTTCAATTGGGCCCACTTTTAGCTTTCTTTCAATGATGGCTTTCTTCTTCCCTCTCTTTCATACAGGTCAGATTTGTGGAGTGCATAACTAATCGTTGTTTGTCATTAGATTCTCGCACATTAGTTTTGGACTTCTGCATCTCATTACTTTGGGCCTCTTGGCCGATTCTCTGATCAATGTTCTCACAGCCATGTTTTTGTAGGTTAACAGTTGTGCCATACTCCATAGTTTTTTACATGGGACAATGCTCCATAAGAAGTCAAATCATAGTATACCACTGTATTTAAATTCACATATTATTACAATTTAGCAATTAGGTGAAGACAATTGTTGCACTGCACTTTTAAAATTTTCATTTAGAATTCTCCTTTAACTTCAAAGTTATGCACTACTGTTGCTCTGTCACATAAAAGTCCAATAAAATACTGTGAAGTCTGTGGTTGTTACATGGCAAAATTTTAAAATGCTCCAAAGGTATGAATACTTTTTCAAGGCACTATATTACTCAGTTGAACTGGCTCTTCTTTCATCCACATTTGTCACATGCAGAGTCTGCTAAAAGACAACACATTTTCAGTTTCTTAGCAACTACGTAAACGTGTTGCTCCCTTGCCTTAAATCCATCTACAAATCACAAATTGTTTTCAGATGTGCAGACTCCCTAAGCTCATTATCCTGAGTCAAACCTACTGAGGTGTGAAAAGCACACAGAAAATATGGCGCGAATGTGAGATGCTGAAACTGTAGGCCATTCACTCAGCCCATAAGTCATTTGAATATAAATATATATATATTTTGTCTCAGGTCATCATGCTTCAGAGTGTGAACTGGGAGAGTGGAGCCAGTGGAGTTCCTGCATGAAGAAGAACAAGACATGTGGATTTAAGAAGGGCTCACAAACCCGGGTTCGTTTACCTCTTCCCCAGATTCACAGTGTGGACACCTCCCCTACTTATGTGCCCTCTCAGACCTGTGCTCCAGAGACAGAAAGGAGGAAGTGTGTTGTGACCAAGACGCCTTGTGCAAGAGGTAAAACCCACATCCAAAAAAGCTGATTCACAAATGAGACTGCTAAATAAATGTAGCAAGTTTTTGCTTCCCTCAGACATATGAGCAAATAAAAGGCAGAATGTTCTTTAAAAAGCCATCCAAAGACTCATTACTCACTTCTCAAAGATCAGAATGTTCATTGGTGAGTATTTGACCCGCAGTATGTTGGTTGGGCTTGGTTTGGCAGGGGACACAGAAGGTAACAGAATCTCTCGAGATTAACACATACAAACAATAAACTCAGTCCACCAGCTGAACAGATGAAGGGTGGACAGGACACATTGCTGAGCTGGATTGGGATCTGAAAAGCTAGAGAAAGAGCTGTTTGTTTCTGAAAACCATTGAAGCGAGAGGTTTTCATGGCTGCACACAGCTGCTTACTCTCCAGCAGGTTAACTGTCATTCTCATGGCTTAGTGGCCATTATCTGCTTTCACAATGTTTTATTAGTTGCTCTTTGCCTTGTTCACTGCTGAGGCCAATAAACAACGCCTCTAGCAGAAAAAAAACACTGTAAGTTGAATGAAAAGTGCAGGAAAACTGCTATGTTTCCGCTCATTGAGGCAAAGAAAATAAAAGGCATCCACAAGTGATAAAACATACAAAACTATAGAAAATATACAATGCTATTGAAGAGAACAGATTTCTCCTGTTTTTGTTTTTTCATCATACCTATTCCTTGGGTGGTCCAAGGAAGATAACTAAATATCAGCCAAATATAAGCTGAGTAAATACAAAATCCAGTTTGCAAATGATTTTATATTAAAGGAAAAAAGCTATCCAGATTAACCCCTGGCATTAAGCCAGTGTTTGTGATAACTGGTAATGAGTCTTTTAATCTACTGGAGGAATTGTTGCCACACTGGAGGGTTTCCGAGGATGAATTGCCTGTTTAAGGTTATTTCGCAGCATCTCTTCTGGATTTAACTCCAGACTTGACTGGGCCACTCCAAAATCTTCATTTTGTTTATTTTAGGCCACTCAAAGGTGGACTTCCTGTTGTGCTTGAGATCATCCTTCTGTTGCGTAACTCAAGCGTGCTTGAGCTTTAGCTCACAAACGGGTGGTCAGACACTTTCATTCTGGGTTTTCTTGTAGAGAGCAAAATAAATGGTAGGTATAGCAAAACATGCAGATCCTGAAGCAGCAAAGCAAACCCAGACCATCACGCTATCACCTTTTTGTTTGGCTGTATAATGCTGTGTCAGCCTTACACCAGATGTAATGCGGAGCATATCTTTCAAAAAGTTCCACTTTTGTCTCAGCAGTCCACTGAATATTTTCCCAAAGGTGTTCAAGATGTTTTTTATTTCTCAAGAAAATGTGAGATGGGCCTTTTATGTTCTATTTGATCAGCAGTGGTTTTTGCCATGGGTTTCAAATTTCCTCTTAGCGTAATATTGGTAGGCCAGTCATTCCTGGGAAGGTTTACCACTGCTCCTGGCTCTCACTGTTTTGCTGGAGTCCCAGAGCCCGAGAAATAGCTTTGTAAATCTTAAAAGACTGATAAACGACTTTGTTTGTCAGCCATTCTAAAATTTCTTTAGGATGAGACATGATAAAAGCGTTGCTTTTGAGATATTTTAACTCACTCGATGTTGTTCAACAAGTCTGGCCACAGAAAATGAACACAGCTAATTTACTTCTTCACATTTAAATTGTGATTTAACAAAGGGGAGAATAACTTTTTCACAAATGGCCAAGTTGGTTTGGATGGTTTCCCCCCCCCTGTAATAAATTAACTAATTTGAAACCAGTTTTGTTGTGTTTTCTCAGGCTCTTGGTCAGTAACATTTGTTTAATAATCTAAAAAACTTGTAAAAAGTAAAACTGAAAAATCTTGAAGAGGGCAAAGGCTTGTTCAGTGCACTTCAGTAGCTGTTAAACCAAGTTGTTTAATTTAATTGGATTATACCCCTTTAATTGCCATAGAATTAATGGTAATTCGTGGGTTATTAGCAAATCACTTTCTCTCTAAATGCCACCACATGTCAGTTTCTTTTACATGATGTATACATTTTCACAAGGACTACAATAGTTAAGTTATTTGCAAGGGCAAAGAGAACTTTAAATGAGGAGTATTTAAAGTCTTTATTGGACGGTGGCACGCTTAGGGGATTTCGGCCACAGCAGCAACGTTGGCTAACAACATTTGCACAACGCTGGCAGCAGTACAGATGTTTCAACATGTAACTGATGGCCTGCCCCGATATACTGTATGTGAGTAAACATGGGGAGGGCTTGCATATTATGTTACCGTTCTCTAAACTTGGAAAGTTCCTCTTGGGTTCTGGATCTAAACAACAAAACATAATCTGACAGTTTCCCCTACAGATCTGTGTGGATGAAGGATTGAAGTAGTTCATCGAGAAGCTGTCTCTTCGTTGGCTTTTAACTACAAGATATCAAAAATGAGAAGAAGACTGCATCTTGGAAAAACCTTCAACTTTGAGAAACCTCTGTAGCTTATAATAAAAAGAAATGATACAGGAGGCTTCATGTGACAAATGTTACGTCATTGAAGCTTTGTGGATTACGTAATAACTTACTGTTAATGCTAAGGAGCTTTTTTCTCAGTTTTTCATTTGCTAAACCTCTACTAAAATGGACTGGACCGACTTTTATCTGCAGGATAATTCATGGGTGATGGCACTGTGACTCCAGTGAACAAATGCATGTGGGTAAAAGAGTACAGCTGTGGATTCATCTTTGGGAGCCGGCTGGCAGGCAGGCTATATAAAACACAGGGGGCAGATCTTGTATAACATTAGTGATTTAGTGGTCTGCAGAACTCATGCTTTGTGTTAATTTGGCTGTTATTTCATTCCCCTAACTATTTCCTGAAGCTCCACAAAAAAAGTCTCACGCGAAAAGATTTGCTATGTGTGTTGCATTTGTCAAGCAAAACTGTTTAGTTTGGATGGAGAGGAGGTGCAATCAGAGCTGTCATAAACTGATGGAGTCCTAGTCTCTTGGCCCCGTCAGTGATTTGTTAGAGGAGTAATTAAGTCCTTACACAGTGAGTGCATCTGCTCATGTTTTTGAAATATTTTCAATATTTTCGAGGATTCTTCAGACATGCTCCACTCTTGTTCACCATGTTTAATTTCAACCCTTTATACTTTGTTTTAATGGCTCAGTATATTGATGCAATGATTGGCATTCCTTACAGAATCTTGTCAAATGTTCAGAAAATGAGTGTTTAGTAGTGTTTTGCAGTTTTTTCATTTTAAACAAATGTGTTGTTGCTTGTGGTGTGGCTCAGATTATTCTAGTTTTTAGTTGGGAGTACACCAGCTGTGGTGTTTTTCTGGGTCAGTGGCAGAGATACGAGGATCTTAGATTTTGTGGCCAATTTCTGAACTCTGACTCTGCCAATACAGAGTTTAGCTGATTCTGTTTTCTGTGTTAAAGCTATAGATAACAACCTAATACTTACTGAAATCTACAAAGGAAATGGGACAGAAGCATCTATAAATAAAACCCAGGTAAACAGAATTACAATGCATGTCCTTTACAACACATGATTTTACCTCATTAACCGTTTTTTTGTACACTTTAAAATGTAAAAGTAGAGAGTAATATTTGAGAGAGAAAAAATCACATTTGCTAATTGTGTTAAATAATTTATTATTATACAAGGGCATTAAGCAGCTATTCGTTTGTGAACAGAACACAGGATTTTTAATAACGTTTTATTAAATATACCAGTGGAAACATGCAAAAAGCTTCACAGCAAAGGGTTTGATAGCTGTAGAGACAATACAGACCCTCCCATTTTAAACAAGGTATAAATAACATCAACAGGTACATCTCAAAGAATTAGAATATCAGAAAAAAATTCAAAAATTATTTTTTCTCATTTTAGAGCGTGAAAGGTCAAATATTGTATAGATTCATTTCGAATAGAGTGAAATATCTCATGCCTTTTTTTCTTGTAATTTTGATGATTATGGATTACAGATAATGAAAAACCCAAATTTAGTGTCTCAGAATATTTCATAACACAGATTTTTAAAAAATAATTTTATAAATGTTATGTAATGACCAGATTATAGCCAACACAATCATGGATAAAACTGCTGACTTGACAGATGTACAGTCATTGACAGCCTCCACAAGGAGGGTAAGCCACAAAAGTTCATTGCCAAAGAAGCTTGCTGTTCACCAAGTGTTGTTACCATGCATATTCATAAAAAAGTTGACTGAAAGGAAAAGGTGTGATAGGTTAAGGTGCACCAGCAACAGGAATAACCACAGCCTTGAGAGGACTGTCACTAAAAGCCTTTCAAGAATTTGTGGGAGCCTTGCAAGGTGCAGACTGAGGCTGGAGCCAGGACATCTAGAGCCACTGCACAAACAAATCCTCCACATGGACAACAAATGTCACTTTTCTTGTCTCAAGCCACTATTGAACCAGAGACTAAATTGTTGCTCAGTGGTCCAAAGTCCTCTTTTCAGTTAAAAGTAAACTTTGCATTTCATTTAGTAATCAAGGTCCCAGAGTCTGCTTGAAGAGTGGAGGGGCACAGAATCCATGTTGCTTGAAGTCCAGTGTGAAATTGCCACAGTCAGTAATGATTTGGGGTGCCATGTCATCTGTTGGTGTTGGTCCACTTCACGATTCCTTCTGCTGACAAGCTTTATGGAGATGCTGATTTTATTTTCCAGCAGGACTTGGCAGCTGCCCACACTGCTAAAGGTACCACAAGCTGGTTCAATGACTATGGTGTTACTGTGCTCGACTGGATCAGCAATCTTGCCGACCTAAAGCCATTAGAGAATCTGTGGGGTATTAAGAGGAAGATGAGAGACAGCAGACCCAACAATGTAGATGACCTGAAGGCTGCTGTCAAAGCAACCTGGGCTTCCATTACACCTCAGCAGAACCACAGGCTGATCACTTTCATGCCACACCCAACTAAGAACTGAAATGAACATTTTTCAAAAGCCTGACATAACTGTTTAAAAATCTTTTATTTATTCCTATGTAACATTAAAATTTTGTAAGACACTCAATTCTGGGTTTTCAGAAATAAAGGCTTGAGATCTTTCACGCTATACACAATTAATTTATGTAATATTCAATTTCTGAAATGAGTGACAAATTTTTTTTATGATATTCAGATTTGTTTAGATGTACCTGTAGATTTTATGGTGTTTAGATATTGCATATCTACATTTGGACTATTTTTCTTTCAGTTTAGACTGCAACCAATTGCATGACAAATCAGTACGGTGGCAATAGGTTGTGTTTACCCATTGTCACTTTTGAGGCTCTAAAGAAACCGCACATATTTTGAATCAGTCAGTCTCCATTAACTAACCATGTAACTACAGAACAATCAAATGTGATTCAGTGGCTGTTCAGCGTTAATGTCTGTTTTCCACTTTGTGACTACTTTTTAAGTTGTCACTGGCCAATCCCTGGGCCCTTGACAATGTTCATCTTATTAAGGCTAAAGTGATTTTTAAGTGACTTTGAACAGAAAATTGCAACTTCACTATCCACAGTGCTCTTATAAGCCTTCAAAATCATCAGCTTAAATCATTTCTGAACTGATGATGTCTGAAAATTAACCAAAATGTGGGAAGTTTTTGTATTTAGGCTGCAATTATGCCCTTAAAATTCGTGACAGGTGTGTACAAGAGCTAAAGCAGAGAGGAGGGCGTAGACGGTTTTAGTGTGTCAAGTGGGACAGAGGAATGAGTATCTGTTGAAATTCAAATTAAACAGACTAAGAGACCACTGCCAGACCGGTCCCATGTGCTTTAGGACAGCTGGGCTTCGAGTTCTCTGCTAATGTTGATCCGTTGCTATAAAAGTTTTACCTTGTTGATGTTAAATAGACGATAGTTTTAACTTTCTGGGAATGTCTGCAAATATATAGCATTCAGAGTTGGGTTTGTTCCTGCAGGAGTGAGGTTTACCTGACAAATTAAACCTTATTTTATTTACAAATATAAAATATCCTGGCTAGATATGATACAACAATTTGAACCAATGGCTGTTTTTTTTCCAAGTCTAATCTTCAAAAGCATGCAGGAAGGCTGATTTAGCTTCGACGCCTCACTTTTGATAGAGGATGTAAAAATTGATAGTAATTGAACAGTAAATGTTTAAAAACATCCAACAAATAACAAATGTTTATTTAGACTGAGGTGTCACAATTTAGGCAGATAAATATTGTAGTAAGTGTGTTCTTTTTATTCAGTATTTGTGTTTCTGAAGATGTTGCTTTAAAAATTGCAAGTACAGTAGTAGCTTCCATTATAAATATCTTGCAATGCCGCTGGTGTTCGTTAGATGGTACGGTTGCAATTTTGCTCTTCTCCTGATACAAGAATGGGAAGCATTTTGTCTAAACTATTAAAACATAGAAAACTTTTCTGAAATTGCCCACATTGTCACCATGCTATTGTCACCATGCCATGATACGTTGCCTGCCGTAAGAATATTCAACCTCTTCCCTAAAAGAAACTACTTATTTTGATCCTAAAACTCAATCATATGAGCCAAGCTAATTTATTCAAAACATTGCAAGTGTTGATATTAAACCTATCAGCAAGAGAGATAAAACCACTCTGAAATGATAAAGTTTGCTACAGTTTACTTTAAATGAGCTAATACATGATGTTTTTGTAATATTGAATTGGCTGCAAACATCCATTCAAAGTTTATATATCACTATTTTAGTGCACACTAACATATCAGATTTGACCTTTCACCTACACAAAGTCCTTTCCTCCAAGTCCTTTCAAAATAGTCTCCACAGTTCATTGGCTCAGTCATAATAAGTTAAGCTATTCTTCCACACTGCTGGTGTCCCAAAATCCCCAGACAATGAATGCTTTTGTGACCTCTGCAGGTGTAAAGCTCAAGGGACGTCTTCTCTGAATGCCTAACAATAGTATATGTAATTGGCTTGAAAATTATCCATATTTGGAATAATTTTAAAGATTGGTAAAGTATTAAAACTTGACCAAGTGTCCCAAATGTGAAAACAGCCCCATGATATATTTTGTTCACAGTAAAGGCCAAAACATAGTCGCGCGTACTTGACTCCGCACGGATTCAAAGTGGACGTCCGCCGCACATGTCCGCACAAAGCTTAATTTTTACGAGTTACCACACAATAAACTACTCGATGGGAAAAAGTCTCCACATCGAACTGTTTTATATGTGACGCACTGCTCCGAGCAGTGGGTCGCAAGTACGCGCAGCGTCACGGACACTCTCTGCCTCGCACTGATAGGTGTATTCCTCTTCTTCATCCCTAGTGTGGTTTCATGGCCTTTAACACTCCCTTGTTTTCTTTTTGTTTTTTGAAAGCTCCACGGGAGATTAGTTCTCTCTCCCCGCCTGATGTGGTCATGGCAGAAAGTGTGGGAAATGTAGGAATTTGTCACCAGAAATATAGGAAATTGGTACGCTCGGCTATGAAGCCCCGGACAGTGCGCGCAGAGTCCGCACGGAGCCGTGCTACTCACAGTACGCCCGACTATGATCTTCCATTAATAGTTTGTTGGCATTTATGGTCTCTCTGTGGTCAGAAGAAGGTGGTTAAAAAAAAAAAGATTTTCGCTGTTTAATTTATCTCAGAATTTAGTGTTGATCAGCCTCTTTTAATGACTCCTCTCCCAGAGAAAAGAAAAGGTCGAGAGAAGCCATTAAACTCTTCATAAATCTTATACTTTATTCAGTTTAAATGTATTTTAGACATTCAGTCTCCTAGTTGTAAACGTTTTAGCCTGTAGTAGTTGTTGTAGAGTAGAATCAGTAATAGTATCTTTGTTGTTTAGATTTATTTTGCTTAATTAAAAAAAATTGATATTAGTTTGGTTAGCTGTCCTTGTAGGCTTTTCTAGCATCATTTTTACTGAAGTCATAGTTTGCCAAAAAGTTATTATGGTTTTAAGTGATATAATGGTACAAAGCTTTAAGTCCGATGGCACAGATCTAAACCAGTGACAGAAGACAGAAACTGGTCAGGGAGCCTGCCAAAAAACTGACTGCAACACTTAAAGAGTAGGAAGTTCCAAATAGTCCTGGTTGTATTCTACATGTGACACTGGTCTCATGCATTCTCCATTTGTCTGGAATTAGGAGGGCTGGAAGACAGAACCTTTTTTTCAAAAAAAAGGCATCCTGGCCTGGCAATAATCAGCCAACATTTTGTGGAAGAAACTGTGAAGGCCTGATGAAACCAAACTTGAAGACAACTCCTAAAATACAATTAATAGTGAATAATAGTGGTAATAATAACGATACATGTATTCCTGCTGAAAATAGGCTTTCGGAAGGACGGACAGACAGATAGATAACTATTGGTCTCATTCATTTACAAATTCCTGTCAGTTGAACAGGGTTGCATAGACTTTTTATATCAAATGGCCATTTCAATGCACCCAATATTTAGCTTCCTCAACAACTGACATTTTTGTTTTGATGAGACAAGAATGCAATTTGTCCACAAAACACGGGATGATGATAATTGCCTTGCAAGACTCTCTTTGAAAAGCAGATATTTTAATCATGTTGTCTGTGCATTGTCATTTCAGAGAGAACGAATAAGGGTGACAGGCAGGATGATACAAACAGGAGGGAAAATGCACGTGGGAGAGGACGAGAGGGCAAAGGAGAAGGTGGAGGGGCGAAGCGGAGGAAAGGCCAGAGCAGGACCACCACTGCTCCCACCGTCACAACCAGTGCTGTCACCTAAACTCTGAGCCCTGCTGGGTGAGGCCGGGAGAAAAACTGAGATAGTGCCTCACCCAACAGCACCAGAAAACACACAGAGATGACTGCAGAAGGAAAGAGTTACTGCTGCTATGCTGCATTGTAGAAGATGCAATGAGAACTGGAGGACTGCTTCGACAAAAAGGTTTTCTGAAGCTTTTCGAAAAAAATGTTATTCTGACAGCCTTGCTGGTTTCCAGTTAAACTCACAGTTGGATAGCGAAGCCACTTTGCAAACTGTAGTTGCATTTGGTTTGTGTCATAAACAGACTATATTAAACACTTGGAGAGATCTCTCTTTTCAAAATGCAACATTAAGCAAGAAAGCTTGATTCTTTATGGAGATAAAATCTTTTAGGCTGATGAAGTGTGGAAATTCCAGCTTGATTTTAATCACAATCTGTGTTTCATTAGTTTTTTTGCATTTTGGGGAGGAGGCAGATGGAGTTCCTCAAATGTCACAGTGCGTGATGTGGAGACAATGAACAGTTACAAGTTGCGGTATGGTCGGTGGGGAGTTGAAACAAAAACGAAGTCACTGGAAATGATTTATGGCTACTGAGGATGAAAAGTCTTCGGTGAATAAATTTTAGGGCGTTTGGTACATAAACAAGTTGAATAATAAGCAATCGTTTTCTTCATATCCTTCTGTGGCTTCTAAAGAAAAAATGCAATATCATTGCTTTCTGGTTGTTTTAAATGAAATATTTTATCTGAAAAAAGAATATCTGCACAAAAATTAATATTTGCATGATACTAAGTAGCAATTGTGTACAAGTGCATTTGTGTGCGTTTAAACCTACCTGAAGTATTCGTGTTTGCGTACTTTACATGCATATCTGCACGGATTTAAGTGGTCGACAGATCTTTGCTGTGTGTACATGAGTAGTCAATATTTGCACATACGGTTAGTTTTACTACTCGTCTCAGACTGAAGGAACAAAGTCTGAAAAACAAATGGAAGGACATGTTAATGCACATTAATATATAAGAACCACACTTATCATTACACTATCTGTCAAATGAGCTGTTCAGTAATAAACCAGCATGTTTGTAACATGGTCTAAGGATTTTGCACAACTGTAATGTTTTCCTACTACTCATATTCCGAAACAATCACAGCATTTTACAAATCTTTAGAAAAAAAACTGGCTTTACATTGCATACACAGAAAGCTTTTGGTCTTCAATATAAGATATCTGTAGATGTGTCTTAAGATATCTAAAGATGTTTCATGGTACTTTATTCATTCTTTGATACTATGGACTGTGATACATAATATGTCAAGATGTGTTTATCAGTATTAGTATCATCATGTATAGCTTTTTTCTGTGAAAGCCTGAATAAAATACAGATGACGGGGGTGATGCATTAGTCATACACTAGTTTTGCTTGTAATATGTGCATTTGTCTTATAATTACTCTTTACAAGTAACAAATTGCTCCTTAAATACATACCATAGCTGATTGCAGATTTTTGCTCAATATTTTTTATACATTTGTGAATTTTTTGGTGGGCTATGGCCAATTACTTTAGTTTGAACAGCTTTAAAGACCTTTTCAGTCCAATGCAGAATGACAGATAAAAACCAATGTAAACACTAAACTTTTGCAGTTATTGGAACCATGTGAAACATGGATGAAAAGGCTTAACATAACATTTTTTATTGCAGTAGGATAATACCAGACTAAAAAAAAAGAAAACTGCAACCTTTAATTTAGGTATGTTTATCTGTGGGGTAAAAAAAAAAAATCATATTTAAGAATTAGAAAATCACAGGTGAATGACGCTCCAGAAACACCCTATGTAATCAGTGTAATCAGTGTTAGATCTTTCTTTATTTTTTTCAAAATTGATTTCTAGAAATGTTTAGTTAGTAATCCATGATGCCATGTTTCCCTAGGTATGCCATAAAACAGAAGCCAGTTAGTTTTCACTCTTCAAAATGGAAAAGAGAACATTCTGTTCAGTCAAAGTAGATGTGTGGTTTGAACGACTTAAATTAGATAGAAGCTGTTTAACGTATTTAGTTATCTTTGGATTAGATCTCTGGAACTGCAATAGAATTAATGCTAATTAGGAGCAAATGATTTAGTCTCCAACCCTGGCAAAGATGTGTAAAACGTTGCAAAACCTCACACTGAAAAATGTAGGGCAATATAACCTTTAAAATGACTACATTTATCCACCAAGGGAAAATGTCTTACAATGAGAAATAATGGTTTTCCAATGATTTTTCCTCTTCAGAGTCATTGTAGATGGATGACTATGGGCAGAAAGAATTCCAGGCTTTACTTTTCTAAGTTGATACAAGTCTCTTTAAATTCGTAATCTATGATTGCTTTCTTTGATTGTTAACATGACAGAGACCTATTTCTCTTATCTACTCTTCAAAATGGGAAAGACAAGAGAACAGGTCATTCAAGTAAGGCAGTCCTGAGAATGGAAACTGTGGCAAAAGGGACTGGACAAGGAATTTAAGAATATTTTGCCGCACGCGCCGTGAGGAACACTTTATGTAAAATTTATTCCCTGCTGAATGAAATCAATCAAATAAAAAATAGAATTTCTTTTTAATTTTGTTTCTGTGTGAGATCACACTCCCGCAATAAAATATTTTTTTCAAGCTTTTTACACCTCTTTACCATGGATTCCAAAAAGTTTAGATGTTGCTGTTTGTATGGAGTCACATTTTAATGAATACATTTTGATTTTGCTTTTAGTTTTAATGAAAGATCATCTAACAAAACTACTGCTGGTTTAGCCATTGTCTTTTTTTTTTTTTTTTGCTTTTGTCATTTTGTGACCTGCAAACTTTTATTATTTTCTTGTTGCCTTGTTTTAAAAGTTGACTTGTTTGAGGCTTTTCATGGAACAAATGCATATGATAGTCAAAAACTAATTTTAGAAGTGGTTTTAGTTCTACAATATCAAACATTGATATTGATTTCACAGACTAAAATAAATATGACAAGGATGTTAAGTTTTAATAGTGATGACAGTTTGGGAGAATTTCATCAAATCAACAAAGAATGCAGGTAAAATCTCCCCAAACTTTGTTATGTCTCATCATCATAATAAAAAAAGCCCTGTCTCATTAAGGCCTGGTTTTCCTCTGGTTACAAGAGGCCATCTTGAGAGGTGGAAAAGCTCAAATGGTGTGATAGGATGCACAGGATCATCGGCCAAATGCTGGCGCCTGGGCAGGGGGTCGTAAAAGCAGAGACAGAAATAAAAACTAATGGTGTGTCATGGCCAGATGGGAGGGGGTGTACCACATATCGGCCTCTCAACAAAACAGCCGTTTCTCATTACCCAAAGGGAGGGCAGGGAAAATGGCAGAGCATAAACCGTAAATTATACGTTCATCGCGCTTCCTGACCCTAAATTTTTGCCTTGGCTCCACTGGACGGAGCTCTCTCTCACCTCCCACTCTCACTCTCTGTAGTTTTGCTCTCTTGTTTGCCCCTCCACAGTTTTCCAAGCAAAATGTTTTGGTAAATCCTTGGAATATCTGGGTGCCATTGACTTACCAAGGCCTCAGATGCAGAATGATTGTCAATTTTTCTCCAAGCCCTGGATGTATGTAGAATTCCTTTTCATTGCTATTTAGGTCAGCAAGTTCTTGTCCTTACTTAGCCCATAACGCTGTCTTGAAAGTTGGACTTTTTAGGGAACTAGATGCTCTGTCCAAACCTAGTCAAAATGTTGGAAAGAAAGTAAATGTGGAAGTAAACTCTTCCACATTTTGTCTCATTACAATCACAGAGCTTAATGTATTATATTGCAATTGTAAGTGATAGATCAACACAAAGTAGTTATTAAAAGTAGAGGAGAAACACTAAATAGTTTTTCATATATTTTGTTTATAAAAATCTGAAATGTGTTGGGTGCATTTGTATTCCGCCCCTAAAATAAGAAATACAAAGTCAATACCATCTTTTGTTACAATTACAGCAGGTAGTCTTTGATGGTATGTCTCTATGCAGATGTGCAGCTTTACACGTCTAGAATAAAGGTTTTTCCTATTCCTCTTAGAAAATAGTTAAAGCTCAGATGGCAATAAAGAGTTGATGAATATCAATTCTAAAGTCTTGCCATAGATTCTCTATTGGATTTAGGTATGAACTTTAAGTGGGCCATTCTAACACTTGAATATACTTTTATCTGAACCAAGGATTCAACAACTTAAGGGGTAGATCCCTTAAGAGGGGATCAGAGGGGGTGGGGAGTCTTCTCTTTTAATAAGGCTATCAGAATGCTGTGCAGTTACTAAAGAAAACTACACAATAATCCTAGAGTTATGTAGAAAAACTCATCCATGCATCTGTTACTTCATGGACTATTGTAGATCTTTCATATGAGGAATCTAAAAACATCAGTTAGAGCCTTGAGCTAATCCAAAGTGCTGCTGCAAGAGTTCTGATCATATTTCTCAAATTTTAGCTACTTTTCGTTGGCTCCTTGTTCAATCCAAAATATAATTTAAAATTCTCCCTCCTGCATGTAAACCCCTTAACAAAGATGCTATATCATACTTTAGAGATACATATTTTCCCAACAGAGCACTTTGCTCTAACTGCAGGTTTACTGGTGGTTCCCAGAGTTTCAAAAAGAAGAATGAGAGGAAAAGCTTTTAGCTATCAGGCTTGTCTCGTGTAGAATCAGCTCACAGTTTATCTCCATGAGGCAGACTGCCTGTCTACTTCTAAGGTGAAGCTTAAAACTTTCCTTTGCTATTGTGACCTATTTCTATAGGTCAGTATGTTGTCTCACAGCATAGGCTGCAAGACATTAACTTTATGTTCTCTCTTTTTTTTCATAGATATCACATCTGACCAGCCATTTCTGTTTAGCTGTGACACATTTCTAAGAAATTGTATTCTATAATTAGTCAAAGAGTTCAATGAAGTTGAAATCAAAGCTGTGACATTAAAGCTGTTTGATAAAAAGAGATTCCCCATAATCTGTGACCATTTTAAGCATTTTTTTGTCTTTTGAATTAGTCTGGGAATACGGTTCAGAAGCTTTTGTGACAAAACATTTAAAATTTCTAGGAAACTGTGAAGCTTGATTTGCACTGCCCCCTTCTGGATATAATCAGCATCACAAGAGAACTTGCCCTACCGATAAAGAATGTCCACAGAAAACACCAGAATTATGGCTTGAACATACTAAACTTTGTTACAATCAAGCATAAATGTGACCAAGGTGACTAAGCATGTCTATAGGTCCTGTTTAGCATGGTTAAGAAACATTTGTCAAAAATATGGGTTAAACAGGTTAGATATCTTTAACACAACAGGAGAAAAAAAAAGTCCCCTTCCTATCTTAGATCACAGGTCTCCAACCCTTGTCACCAGGAGCCTCTCTCCTGCATGTTTTAGGTATTTCCCTGCTGCCGCATTCCTGACTTAAATAAATGGGTGATTACAGGCTTCTGCAGCCCTTGATGTCATACAGACGAGGTAATGCAGTCATTTCAGTCAGTTCTGCTGGAGCAGAGATGTGTCTGAAACATACAGAACAGTGGTACCTGATGACAATTCTTTAGATGATCATATCAAATGTATCACATTTAATGTTCAGAGTGCAATGTTGGTTGACCTTTAGAGGTGCAGGAGAAAGAAAGCTCCCAAAACATGAGTGTAGTTCAGCAGTGTTTTAGTAGAATAGCTAGTCACAACCAAGAAAATAGAAAAAGACTAAAACCGTCATCATTCAGTGTTTGCTGAAGGCCCGATTACAGTGAGGACTGAAGATGCCATTGATTGACTACATGATCTGACCAAAAGCTGAAAAGAACAGTGAGTATACATGCACTGGGAGGAGTGATTGCATAATAGGGACCAGGTGGTTTATTATTTGATGCAGTTCAGATGTGAGACCCAGCTACGTATCTAAGGGCTGTAGGAAACTGGATGGCGTACAAAATAAATAATTAAACAGGGATCCAGGAAAACAAAGACAGAGAACCCAAAGAAGTGTACAGACAGACCTTAAAATAAAATGAGAACTATGGGAAAAACAGTAACTAAAGATTACCACCCAGATCAGGATATAAATAGATTTAAATTCAACAAGAATGAGGATGAACTTAATACTGAATGCCATGCGAGACAAAGTAATCATAATACAATATCAAAGTGATGACAATCATAACATAAACAGGAGGCTGTTTTCTTCGAAAAAAAAGGTTGTATGGCATAAAGAAATAAACATTTCATGCGGAGAAATTATTTTTGAACTTTGATCCACCCACTGGTTGTACTTGCTACTTAGGTTTGGTGAGGTTGTAGTTAATCTCGAGCAGTCAAAGAAGAAGCCTCTATCACAGGGCAAATGCATGACAAACGAGACAAACAACCAGTCACGCATGCACACCTAAGGGTAAGTTAGAGGGACCAACTAACCTGACGTGGCATGGTTTTGGATGCTCAGATAATAAGCTGAGGACCCAAAGAAACCCCACATATGCGTGGTCACTTGTGATATTATTGTAATTAAACAAATGTCCACAAGAGGGATCTATTGTCACATAAAAACTTGCTCAAAATCTTCAGAAAACCTTGTATTCCTAAAACTATGAATTTATGGTAAGACTGGGCAAAAGAAAAAATGTTTAATAGGAAATATCACTCTTTAAGCTAAAGGCAGCTGCTGTATTTAACATATACTGCAATTAAGTAGAATCATGCTGATTAAAAAATGTTAATGTCACTTTTTATTCTCTTTCTTGTTGTTCTGTTGAAAAGTGATCAAAATGTAAATCCTTCAAAAGAATATTTGTTTTTCCTCAGGGAAATGAGACGTTTACTTTCTTCTGGTGACCTGACAGAAATGTTATTATCAAAGTGTGACCTTCATTTTCTATTTTCCAACTTTCCAACTCGTTACACATTCCTTAACAATCTGTCACAGTTTCTTTTAGCAATAATGTCAAGCAATGGCAGTTTTACTGACAGAACATTTTAAAACGTAATCTTGGTTTACTTTACACTACACTGCAAAATACTGCAGTATTGGCAAAGACACGATGTAAAAGTCAGCATCATAAGAATAAAGTAGAAATTAAAGATCTGATTCTTTCAAATGGTCAATACTTTCAGATTGTTCATTTAAAGTCTCTTAAGTCGCCCTAACTTGTCTTTTTGTAGCTATTGCTTTTAGTTATGTATATCTAACAAATGATTAATATCTCATCTGTATTTGCAGTTTTGTTTCATTGCATCAGCATTTACAGAAAACAGCTTTCTTTTTGTCACATGAACCAGATACCACTTACCACACAACAACAACTTGGAGGCTATCTCTATCTTTTCAGCTAAATCCGTCTGACATTTGAATTACAGCTGATCACAGGCGACCCATTCTTCAAACCTTTCGCATACCAAACATCTTATCTCCAGACAACTGCTCCAACTAAGCTGCCCAACTGCCAGGAGAATGCAACCCCATGGGAATATAAATCTGACACCATCTTGAAAAAAAAAAAGAATGCATTGTCATCAAATTTTTATTTTATTTTATCATCATTTATATTTCTGAAAGCATTGTTTGTTTATAGCATTTCTTCACACCTGCCTAAAACTATTGCACAGTACTGTATATTCCCTCAACAAAAATAGGAAAAACATTAAATCTTCCAATAAAGAGTGCTGTCTTCACTTGAACCAGGGTGAAATTTTTACAACTCACAGCAGATTTAGGTATTACATTTCTTCTGGTTTCCAACAAACCACAGACCAGGACAAGTCTTAAAACCATAGTCAGACAATAGACTTTGGTAATATTTTTGCTTTGCCCTGAAGATGCTCATGTCTGAAAGTCCCTAAAAGAATTTATCACATTCCTTTGATGCCACATCAATACAAAGTTTTAGTTCGAAAACCACACACAACTCCAAAAAAGTGCTAAATGCACATGTGGCACCAACACAAACAAGCTGTGTGTACTGCCACATTTTGCAGCTAATGTGTGATTTCAAGTGTGGGCGCAAAATGCAAGTGAGCAGAAGTGGATTATATACATGACATTTAATGCACAATTGTCAGCATTAGATAATTTTAATAGATTAAAATATGTCTTTAGGTCACTTTCAGGGTTTTTTTGTCGTTGTATTTAAGCATATATGATTAGATTCAAAGAGGGACAGATACAGCACTGTGCAAAAGTTTTAATGGTTTACTTCAAAGGAGACAGTTTTAAAATAGTCCATATTAGTAGTTCTCCAAGCTTTCTCTTTGTCTTTCAGTGTTTTACTTTGGGGCTTTGGCTGTGCTTTCAATCATGTTTATCTGTTCCTTGCATCTGACAATGACAGCACGTTGTGTACTGTGTGCTTTAAAATAAGGAGGAAAGTGGAAAAGTGAAGGATAAATGAAGAAGAGTCAAGCTTTAATAAACACTATCTTCAATAGAGGTCCATAGATCAGGTGGAGGAATCTGTCATGAGAAATATTAGTTATGCATTTTGCAGTTTGCCACGAACCATGAAGGGGACAGAGAAAACAAGGGGAAGGTTCTGTCATCAGAAGACATCAAATTAGAATTTTGTGGGCTACCGTCAAAATGTTGTGCAGTGGAAAAACCAACACAAGTACAAGTTTGTCAAAAGTGATGGGCATAGATTGGATTAATATAGGAAAATGCTGGAAAAAAACTTGGACAATGCAAAATACTTAACAAAAGGGGCAGAGGTTCACCATCCAGCAGGACAATGACCATAAACCTACAGCTAGAGAAACAATGGAATGTTTTTGGTAATAGTCTATGTGTTTGATTGGCACAGTCAAAGTCCAGACTTAAATTCAATTGAGGATTTATGAGAAGTCATTAAACATGATGTTAACAGGCATTCTTAATCAAATCTGACTGAGCTTGAGCTATTTTGCGAGGAAAAATGGGCACACATGTCATCCTCTGCTGTGGAAAGCAGGTAGAAGGGTCCCCCAAAAGAGACACAGCTGTAATTGCAGCAAAAGGTAGTTCAAGAAACTATTGACTCGGAGAGGCTGGAAACAAATGCATGGAAATTATCTATTTTATTTAGTTTGTGAGACTGTTGTTTATTTATTTTGCATTTTTCAGAGACTGGACGAGAGAACATTCTGTCTGCAACCACTGTTAGCAAAGTGCCCAAAGATCCCATATAACATTTGGTTCAAGGCTAATTTCTTTGTCAAGTGTAGACAACCGTGGTGCATTCTTTTAATAATTCACAGGTCAGAGTGATGGGACATAACTTGCAGAATTACATTCATCTGAAAACATTCAGGGGCTAGACTAAAGATGAGAGAAAGAGAAGCGAATACCAGAAGGAAAACTTCAGAAAACCTGAAGAAATATTGCCCAGGATCACACCTGCATCTTAGAGGTAAAGTCTAAATCAAATTAGGAATTATTTTCTTCTTTTGCACTGTATTATTACATTATTGTAGTAATTATAATGACAGTAAAAACACACAGAGACCTGAAAGCCATCAAAAGTTTGTACTCAGATAGCCTTAGGACAGGAACTCGGGCCTGATCTGAGCAGCACACACGTCCAACCCTGAGCTCTGGAAAAACAAGGATTTGTTTTCCTGCTGAGAGCACTCATTACGAGAGTTTAAAGACCTTGCCACAAGCAAGCGCAACTCCTTGACCTGTGATGGGAGTAAATGAAAAGGATAAGAGCCAGGGCTGAACCACAGAGGCCAACTTCAAACCTCGCCAACATCTCCAGACCCACGTCAGCGTTGAACACAGATTTATTTTTTTAATTCTTGATCTACTCCCTGGCTTTCAATTCCTTTGCTGCTTTGTGCCATTATATATTCTTGTGGTACTGTATTGTACACCATATACTCTCATACAAACTGTTTAAAGGCTTGGATGTGAATGTGATTTAATACATGCACAATTAAAAACATACAATGATCAAATGAATGCTAAAATTAAAAGAAACAAGATTTCTTTCTAAAGGAAGCGTAAAGAAATTACAGATGACTACAGAGTAAGGTCTAATTAGTTAGTTAGTTTATTGATCTAATTTTCTCTGAACTTCTTTCAAAATACAGCTTTCTTTAGATTTTCAATTGTCATGATTTATACATTTATACTGTTCACTTTCTGTTCACCCCGTAAAACAACACCTCAGGCAGCAAACAAGCAGTTAGCCAGACAACGAATATGCTAAATTACCATCAAGAGTATAATATCACAGACATTTTAGGTTAACCAACGTCTGCTGAGGTTTTATACTACAGACGTGGCTGCGGTGGACCGGAGCATTTTGTCAAGCGGATACCAAACACTAAACTGCAAAATACAAAGGCCAGCAAAGAAAAGGATGAAGCAACAAGGATGTATAACCCTGCCTTTGTGTTTTATTGTTGGACACGTGGCAGTCATTTCTTATTGTAAAAATGCCTAAAACCCAGCTATATGGAATCAAACATCTCTCTTCTAACGTCTTCTTCTGACCCCACCTGTTAAACACATTATTATATTAAATCAATGCATATTAAATCAAAGCAAACAGATGAGATTAATGCAGTCTTCTCCAACCTAATGAAGTTATGTTTAATTTGAATGAAACCTTTATACTATTTGCAAAAAAACAACAAAACAAAACCTTTTAAAGCTGAAATGCCATAAGGACCTCCTTAGAAATTAACAAACATAAAAAACGCTGTATAAGGATGACTCTAGCATCGACCAGTATAATCTATATCAAATGGAGTTTAAACGAAAATTCAACATGGAAGACTCACCATCACCTCCAGCTTCGTCTAATTACTCCTCAATGCGGCTCTGCTCCACTAATCAGCGTCAAAGTCTGCATTTCTCCCTGGCCAATCATCCTTCAAGGCTCGCTTTAAAAGATCTTCATCCATGGATCCCTCCGTTCTGCAGCTGAACATGGACCCTCCTCCACCCCATCTCCACCATTTGGCCTTCAAACTCCTTCCAAATCTCCTCAGGCCTCCACTCCACCACCAGGATCGGATCTCGGGGGGAAGACATCTCTAAATCTAACCCTAAGATGTTCATTCAAGTGCATGTCATTCTCAGCATTCACGTCTTCCACTGGGGTCCGAGCGCCAAAGAAATAAACATTCGCTAATAAACTTTTCTAATTGTTTCCCTGTCTTCTCTTTGTGAGTGTTTCCAGGTTGAATTACAGATTCTATAAAACTGTCATGATTCACCTGTGTTGAATTTTGAGTTTCCTTCTTGTCTGTTTCTGCGCACTTCCCTGTTTATGTTCTTTAGTTGCTGTTATTTTAGTTCATTCATTGTCTTGTTTCATTTAGCTCAGGGGGGTCCCAATTCAGGCCGGTGTCCTGCATGTTTTAATTGTTTCCCTGCTTTAGCACGCCTGGATTTCATTTATGGCTGATTAACAGGCTTTTGCTTAACTGTAACCACTTGAATCATGTGTCTTAAAGCAGGGACACATCTAAAACTTGCAGGACACCTGCCCTTGAGGACCGACTTTAGACGCCCCTGATTTAGCCATTTCTGTTACTTCCCTGGGCTTCTCTATGTTCCTGCTCACCTGTGTAAATTAGCCACCCTCCTTCAGTTGTTTTGCATTCTCCTTGCCACAGCTGCTCCACGTTTCATCTGGTTAGCTTTTCTGGTTCATTGGTCATTTCTCCTACCTGCCTCTGTTTATAATATATTTGGTTTTCACTGTTCTTTGCTGGATCCTACTGATGGCCCGCCTGCTCCATGCCAGTCATTCTGCCCATGTTCCGTGTCCTACTGTACGTTTTTAGTTTAAGCTTTAGTTTAAGTTTTTTACTCACCCACGCTCCCCTATTTGCACTTCGGTTCTGCAAGAATCCACCATAATATGACAAAATCATAGTCTGAGAATTGTGAAACCTTTATTGTAAGCATGAAACAAAAAAAAAAATAATGGGATTCCTAATTTCCCTAAAAATATTAAAATCTTGTTTTGTTCTTGGAAGCTAAAATGAGGTGGATGGATAATCAAACCCGTTCTGCAGAGGAGGGAACTACTAGTTTTTTTGTGCTACAATGGCTCTCACATAAGTCAAGAAACACTGCTTTTCCTCTATTTCATTATTATGTTCCTCGTCTGTTCTTTGTCAAGTGGTTGTTGGCATTATCTAGATTTAGAAAATTGTCTACCTGGGAAAGTAACCAGCAAAGCTTGTGAATGAAACCAAACACCTTCTAATTTTTACTTAAACTAATTTGCTCCACGTATCAAACTGCTGGAATAGGCCCCATCTACTAATGGACACAATTACATTTATTCAATAACTTAATGAAGAAAGTATCATTTGGATTTAGTACAATCTTCCAAGCATTAGGACATTAGCTCTATTGGACTCCTGAAGGCAAAACTTAATCTTATTAGATTTTGCTTTTAGACCTGTCTTATTGTATGATGAGCTCGTAATACTTTAGCCTGTTTAACTCCATACTGTAACACTCTAAATGGAATTATCAGAAAATTAAAAGACATCAAAACATTGAAACAATAAAGCATTTGGCATTTAGACAAATCTTATTATAAGAACATTAGTAGTCACATGGGAATTGACTACAACGAGGCCTAACCTTGGTCTGAGAAGCTTCAACTCCTTTAAGTGTAGCAAACCCATTCAAGAATATTTATTAAAAGGTTTTTTTTTCTGTCGATTGGTGACTTGAACTTGCCAAATGTTAGAACCCTTCAGAAGTTTGAAAAATGAGTCACAAAACAAAAAACTGTGGCAGAAATAAAGCACAAGAACCAGGAATGGTGGCAGAATAGAACAACAATGTTCTGGCATTTAACAAAAGCAAGTGGGCTCAGTCAATACTAAGAGAACTACTGACAAATGAACAGCAGGTGAGAAACAATTGGCAAATAATGGGAGGGTGGGATAATGGAAGGAGTAAAACTGCCTGAAGTAAAAAGTAAAAAAGGAGGATAAGCTGTTGAGATGAAAACAGGCTCTGATCCAGCATTAACAGGAACGTTCAAGCTTAATTGCTTCATTTTACCCTCTAGACTACCATACCCATCAAAGGGCTATGTGGCCTACCTGTCATTCATTCTAAGCTATGTGACAGCTGTTTGTGCTTCATGAAACAAACCCAGATCAACAGGTGACAGTCATGGTTTAAAACACTGATTATGTGGAATATTGTTTGGGAAATGTCTCCATAGTTAGTTTGTGCAACCATATTGACGTCCCTCTGAATGGAATAAAGTGATCTTGTTAACGTCTTCACACCAATGGCACTAAAATGTTGAAAATTAGGTTTTGTTACCTGCGAGCATTCACATAGCATGCATGATCTCTACTTAGCATGAAAGGTTGTTGGATTTTGGTCATTATCTCAAATCAAGAATTCCTGTCTCTTAGCAATGTTCAAATAGAACCAAATAGATTAAAAAAATGGTGCAAAAGCCTTTGCTCTCCTGTGTTTGGTCAAATATGAATGCTAGTTTGTACTAAGGAGGAAATGTTGGTTTTGCACCTTTCTGGAATACTCTTGTCTCTAGTACTCCAGCTTGAAGTGAATGTTTTTGTTATAGCCAGGCACACAGCTGAGTACTGTGTTTCTGGTAGAGTGTAGCTAGAATGTCTGTCATACAAAAAGATGGGGTTTTCTTTCTAACTGAAAAAACAGATAGTTGATTTTTTTCTGCAACTCTCTTGATCTGTAACTGAACAAGACTGGACATTGAACAGAGGACTTTAAACCCCTTTCTCCCTCTTTCCTTTAGCCAAAAAAGTATCAGATCAAGCCGATCACAGATCTTTTTATGCAGGTTCTTGTGAAAGTCTGAAGCAGTCTGGATAACCGTTAGCGCTCAGCTAATGATGTCACGGTGTGACATTTTGGACTTTGTTTTATGGTCTCTTGTGATGGTTTATTTTGTCTAGATGTTTCTATTTTGGTTTTCAATCATGTCTATTAGTTCTTTGTCGTCCTTGGATTCTCATTTAGTATCTCTGTGTTTATTTATGGTTAGGTATTTGTTCTCTTTCCAGCTTTTCCTTAGCTTTAGTTATTGTTTATGTTTGGTTTGTTTACTTTTGTTAATCAGTTTCTCTTTATTAGCTCTTTGTTTGCTCTTAGGTTGTTGTTGGTGTTCCTATGTTTCCCTCGTGTTTCTCTATTTACTTTAGTTCATGGTTATTCTAGTTTTCTTATGCTTCATTTTATTATTTATCTTTGTTTATTGTTTTACTTGGTCTGTGTTTTCTGTTATCTTTTCACCCATGCTCAGACTTTGTATTTGTTTCACCTGTTCCTTCTGCCTCCCTGCCTCCTTGTCACATCTGTTCCCTGTTCCTTTGATTACCTGCCCTTTGTCTCCCTCAGTATATTAGTTGGTTTTGTCTCATTGTGTGTTGCTGGTTCCTGTTCGTCACTACCCCGTTCCCTACCATGACTATGCTTTGCTTATGCTTCACTTTTGGAAACCTAAGCAACGTTTTTGTCTATGCTACGTTTTTGCCCATGCTACGCTTTGCTTTGGTTACCTGCGGGTTTGTGAAAGTTTTTTGATTCTTGTCTTTGGTTCATCCCTGCAGTGTTTTGTTACGTTATTTGACTTCTTGGAATAAACTAAAGAATTACTAAGATGCGGCTGCCAAGCTCTTGTCTGCACTTTGTTCCGACCCAAAACCCCACCTTGACAAATGACACTGCTGAACGTTCATTCATTACTCTAGACACATCCTTTTATCCTTATCAGTGCATGTATAGTAAGCTACTTTGATTTATTATTTATATTTCTAATAAGTCAATCCTATTTAAATATACTGTCTATATGTTTCATTAACAATATGTTTACAGACTAGTTGTATTAGTAGCTTAAGGTAATTTCTGTAAATCTTTAGATGATATTTATTTATCTTTGATTAGAAATAAATCATTGATAGATAGATAGAATTACAATTGTCAGAGCAATTTTAATATGTGCAAAATCACAATGACAGTCAATATTTTGACATATTTTTTTATGTCTACATTTGATCTAGATCTTGTGTAGTGGTTGGTATGCCACAGCTCAGCAGAGAGTGATGGGGACATCACTGTTGGTAAAGACAGACGTGTGGAAAATGTGAGGTAATTAATCCATCCATCCATTGTCTTTAACCTGTTTTTCTTGCAGGGTCACGGGGGGACTGGTGCTCATCTCCAGCAGTTATTTGTTGAGAGGCAGGGTTCACCCTAGACAGGTCACCAGTTCATCACAGGACAACACAGAGATAGACAACACAAACCACCACACATGCACGCACTCATACCTAAGGGCCTAATAGAGACCAGTTAACCCAGCAGTCATGTTTTTGGACTGTAGGAGGAAGCCAGAGCACCTGAAGAGAACCCATGCATGCACAGCAAAGAACATGCAAATGTGAGTCAATTGCAAACAATATTGCTATCACAATTTCTAACAGTAGGAACACTATGTCATGTTTTCCTAATATTGCAACGACCTAATTATAGCACTGGGAAAGAAACTACTGGTCTTTTTAAATGTTCGACATCGTTGGCGCCCTGGGAAGGTAAAAAGAAGTCATGTCAGATTGATAAATTTATTGACTGATGAATAAACAGGACTGGTTGATTGATGAATAATATGCTTATATTTTAAATAGTGCTAATATCTACTACAAATTAAAATATTTCCAGAGTTCAAGCTCTTTTATTAGCAGGTTTTAATATATAAAACTAATTGAGAGACAATGTTTTCCTTTTTATACAAAATAAATAAATTCATTTATTTTAGGTTTACATTATAGTGGCTGGTGTAGCTGAATAAACAGAATTATTGCATTATTGCATGATCAGCATGTAGAAGATTTATCTATAAAAAGGACAGATCTTCTTGGGTCTGGGACATATTTAACATGGAGAAAATGGGAAAAGGGATCTTTATGTAATGTTGATCATATGATCTTAATACTCAAAACCATAGCCATGATTTTGTTGCTTTTAGAGTGTGAGTACTGTCAGACAGTTAATTTTCAGCCTCTGACCATTCCTGTTAGCCCTTCATTTCCACCCCTGTTCCTTCTCCTAATAAATCCAAGGGGGGGTTGCACGTTAGCTGAACCCCCCTCCAGATGAAAGTGCCATGGAGCAACTCCAGATGTGAACATCCTCTCTCTCCTCTTTCTCCCACACTCATTTCTCTCTCTGTGCTCCACCATTGCCCTCCCCCACGCAACTATGACTTTTCCATCTCCTTTTTTGGTGAAAAAATCTGAAACAGAGGCAGGGAGGAGGACATTTCACCAACAGCCGACAGGAGAGTGGATCTGGTGTGCGCGTGCTCCATCAAGGCAGAAAAACAGCCGACTCAGCATAAACAGGGGTGCATTCATGTCCAATCAGAGACAGACTGACACACAAGCTTTTCTTTGTTTTATGTGTTTTGTACTTGCACATTTCATTATCCTAAATGTAGGAACACACTCACTTTTCACTCCCTGTTAAACATGCATGCTTTCGCTTACACTTTCTCACACTCCCACATTTTCATGCCCTTGTCCCTGTGGAGCTGTGCTCACACTCACACTTTCTTTTCTAGAAAGACATTTAGAACACTCCAAAGGGGATTTCTTTGGCTTAGCCTATAAACACAAGTCACAAGAGAGCCACCCATGCTCAATCCAGCAATAGATCTTCAGCATAACCACAGAATCTAAAAAAAACTGTAAACAAGCATCAGTCAGTGTCATTTTATTTAATTGTTCTTTAAAAATAGAAGCAACAATTTATCCACAAGCTGAAATGGTTATCATCTTGATGGCATATTTTCCATCTTTAAACATTTTTTGGCCAACTCTGACTCACCAGCATCAAAGCTGAAATTTTCAAAACAAATAATATACCCCCACTGATTTGAAAAAAGTATTTGCCTCCTTAAAGATTTTTTCTGTTTTCTGCTGTTGTGTCAAGTAGGGATGGGTACTTTTCACATTTCACCGATACTTGGACCTGGGAATCGATACCGGTACTCAACGGTACCAGTTTTCGGTACTTTTGTGTGTTTATGTGGTGATAAATGTTCATTTGTTTAATAATAAAATAAATTTTTTTCAATTGAACATATTTATTTCCCAATATATAAACTTTAATTAATATCAAAACAACATCCAGCTGTTTGTATTGTAACATCTCAGTTTTTTCAAACATTTCTTCAACATTAAAACCCTTATCTGACTACGCAGTGTAATGCACAAACTAAAACCCAACCATGTTGCTGGCTGCAGACGGTGCTGAATGCAGGAGTTGTAGCCGTAAATCTGAGGCTGACGAAAATTGTGCCTCCACCTTGACAAAAATCTGGTGCTTAACCAGGTCATTTATACACACACACTCAGACGAATATATAAATGGCTGGGCCTTGGTTTCCTCTGACTGCAGCCTGTTTAAGCTGACTACATATTCGACAGCACATTCTTATGGAAAAAACAAACTCTGAGATGTTTATTTATCTTCTACCTACTTTATATATATATATATATGATATATATATATATATATATATATATATATATATATATCTCCATCTTTTTCTTTATCTTTAACTGCCTCTCCATCTTTCTCATTTCTCTATCACATCTTTTATCTTTCTTTCTCTCTTTTCTCTGTCTATCGTGTATGTATTTATTTACCAAGCTCAGTCTTATAGAGCCAGGGGGATAATTTCACCTCGGACATCCAAGCTAGGTCAAAAAGGTGACTGGACTTCAGCTGCGTGTCAGGGGCAGGGCTTGAAACACTCGGGCTATTTTATGTACTTCTACCTTCGCCATATGTACCAGGAGTAGGAGAGTTAGCTCTGCTGTTGCTCGCAGGATAGGAAGTGCTGCCATCAAAACTACATTTGGGGCTTTTTAAAAGATCCTTGCCTGCTTTCCAGGTTTTAGCGGCATGTTTTACTGTCCGTTATCAGGAGCTTGTGTTCACCTGCGTGCGAGCGCACGTAACTCAGTGTGTAAGCGTTGGTGACACACTGTATGAAGAGTGTGTTTTCGTCCAGCTTGTCACGTTTGGCCATAGAAAGTAGAGTAGCGACGACGCACATGATCTGTTGACATCAACTGTCAAAACATATTATTACTACATGCCGTGATCGTCTTGAAGAGTAGTGGTAGGGGAAACGCTGCAGGTACTTCCTTAGATTAGAAGTATTCCCGCCGCTGGCCTTGCAGCGGGCGTAATCTGCACCGCATTTTGAAAAGTGGAGCCATACTTTCGAACGCTTTCTATCAGCTATGCTTGCTTTGTTAACGGCACCGGCGGCTACTGACGTCATAACGCTCTTGTGCGTGCAATGACGCGTTGATGTCCGGCATAGAAAATCGCCAATCTTCCACTCCCTAAGTGTCACAATGATGCGTTTATGTGCCGAAACATGGTACCGTTTGATTTTACGTGAATCGGTACTCGGTAGTACTTGATACCTATTAAGGACCGAATTCGGTAACCATCCCTACTTACTAGTTTCAGATCTCGTACTCGTACTCGTCGTCTTCCGCTTATCCGGAACCGGGTCGCGGGGGCAGCAGACTCAGCAGAGCCACCCAGATGTCCCTCTCCCCAGACACCTCCTCCAGCTCCTCCGGGGAGAGCCCAAGGCGTTCCCAGGCCAGCCAAGAGACACAGTCCCTCCAGCGTGTCCTGGGCCGTCCCCTGGGCCCTCCCCGGTGGGACATGCCTGGAACACCTCCGAGGAGGCGTCCAGGAGGCATCCGGTATAGATGCTCGAGCCAACCTCAAACTGGCTCCTCTCTATGTGAGGAGAGCAGCGGCTCTACTCCAAGCCCTCCCGAATGGCCGAGCTCCTCACCCTATCTCTAAGGGAGTGCCCGGCCACCCTACGGAGGAAGCTCATTTCAGCCGCTTGTATCCGGGATCTCGTTCTTTCGGTCATGACCCAAAGTTCATGGCCATAGGTGAGGGTAGGAACGTAGACCGACCGGTAAATCGAGAGCTTCGCTTTTCGGCTCAGCTCTCTCTTCACCACAACGGACCGGCACAGCGCCCCCATTACTGCAGCAGCCGCACCGATCCGTCTGTCGATCTCCCGCTCCATTCTTCCCTCACTCGTGAACAAGACCCTGAGATACTTGAACTCTACCACTTGAGGCAGGAACTCCCCTCCAACATGAAGAGGACAAGCCACCCTTTTCCGGTTGAGTTTCAGATCATCAAACTAATTTTGCCAGTCAAAGATAACCCGAATAAATACAAAATGCACTTTTGAAATTATTATTTCATTTTTAAAAGGAAAAAAAGCCATCGGCATCAACCCAGGCCTAGGTAAAAAAATTATTGCGACCTTCCCTCGAGTAATCATGAATTTACTATGACTAACAATATTTTTTTGGAAGGCTGAGTTAAATTTCACTACCCAGGCTTGTTTACCGTTTAACCAGTAGGAAAAGGGAAGAAAAAAAAACATGGAACATGGAAGTGCTCCATGAATTACTCCCAAAGCTCAGAGACTCATCCAAGAGGTCACAAAAGAATCAAGAACAGCACCTGAGTGCCCTCACTTGCCTAAATTAAGATGAGTCTTCATTATTTAACACTAAGAAAGAGACTGGGCAAAAATAGCATCCATGGGAGAGTTTGAAGGTGAAAACTACTGGTGACTAAAAAGCACAAAATGTCCCGTTTCCCATTATTAAAAAAAACAAAACAAAAAAGAGAACAGAACAGAACAAAAAAAACATCTTAACACCAAAACATTTTGGAACATATTCTGTGGACAGACGTGATTAAAGTGGAACTTTTTGGAAGATGTGCGTCCTGTTATGGCGCAACCATAACACAGCTTTTCAGGAAAAGAACATTATGATGATAGTCAAACATAGTGGTAGTAAAGTGATGGTTTTGGGCTGCTCTGCTTCTTCCTGGCCTGGATGACTTGCCATAAGTGATAAAACCAATTGTGCTCTCTAACAGAAAATCCTAAAGGAGAATATCCAGCAATAAGTTTGTGTCTTTAAGCTCGGGCAAACACTTGGGTTTTGCAGCAGGACATTAATCCAAAGCACATCAGTTAGTCCAATTATGAATGGCTCAAATAAAAACAAAAAGTTTTGCATTGGCCTAGACAAAGGTTAAATCTAATTGAGCTGTGTATTACCTTAAAAAGGCTGTTCATGTTGGAAAACCATCCAACGTTGCTGAATTATAACAATTCTGCAAAGCAGAGTGGGCCAAAATTCCTTGAAAGTGATGTAAAAACTCTCACTGGCATGTGCTTACCAAGGGAAGCACAGCCAGTTATCCAGGCTTCTTTTTCACATAGCGGATTGGTTTGAAATCAGTTTCTACCTTTAATAAAAACAATTATTATGTAAAAACTGTATTTCGTATCTTTGTCTGATACAAGAATTGTGTGACGACTTAAAACGTGTGACAAAAAAAGTGTAAAAAAAGAAATCTGTAATGATGAAACAAACAGTCATTTTTCATATACATGATTGCAACATGTATGTGCAATCGTATGTACATTAAAAACAACAAATTAGGTAATGAGAGCAATCATGGCAATTGAAGGCATGCATATTTTTGCAACAGTCTTACATTTTCTTTCAAAGTTAAACATACTGACTCTTTGTGAAAAGATATTAAAAATATGCATTACAAAACTTAAAACAAGGGCTGAATGAAACCTTTAAGTAAAATAGGAGGAACTGTAGATTTAAAAAACAGGCAAACACATGGTAAAAAGTGATCTGTTGCTTATGCCATGTGTTTCTATTGTGTATTTATGTGCACAAAACATGGCAGCAAAAGCACATCTTTTCCAAAGTGCAAATGAAATGTCGTGACACCCTTAAACTACCAACACCAACAAATCTACTCAATTTCATTTTAAATTTAATGGAAAATCTGTCCAATACTTGGCCACTTTTTACAAAAAGTCACACCTCCTTCTGTGTCACTTTATACAGTAACTTGTTCAAAATGCAGAAAGTAAAACATTAGATAAAAAAGTGATAATGGAAAGATGATAAAAAGCAACATTCAAAATGCATGGACCTGCAGTTATAGGAGCATTAGAACAGTAACTCAACCATACAACTGAAATATAGACCGCAGACATTGTATACTATATCAGTGTTCTGTGTCTTTTCTTTAGAGCCCTGAATTAATATTAATTAAGACATATTTGGCAAAGTGGCAAGCAATGCAGTTTCTTATTTAAACACGAAATAACATAGAAATAATGGTAATAAGGCACTCCATGAACAAAATCTTAAACTTTCTTGTTGAAGATGAAAACTTTGTGCTCATTTATGCAAACAACGCAGCATCAGCACGATTTTGCACACTATCACAGCTCTCCTTAGATAACTAGGTCATTGAGGAACTAATGTCTTTATATTAAAATGACCTGGGGCAGGATATTTTTAGCCTATGTTACCCTCCTTGGTAAATAACCCGGGGTGTTTAAAAACGCTGTTGGAGAACAGAAGGAATGGTGAGATCTGGGTAGGTAAGTGCTTTATAGGTTGCTGTGGCATTCACGGCACAGGATTCTGTCACCATCTGGGAAAAAGCCAGCGCCCACGAGCGAGATGGAGCACTGGGAGCAGGTGAAGCACGGCTGATGCCACTGACGATCTTCAAATGAGATGTACTTTCCTCCTCCAAAACCTAAGAAAAAGGGACAAGAAGACTGTTTGAGTTTAAGAGAATGTTGGCTGACTTTTAATTAAGGCCTGGACAGGATTTTTATGCAGATTTTTGACCCAATCTTCCCCTTCCGACATGCCCCAATCATCATGATGGCTCGATAAGCTTTTGAGATATTACTGCTGTGTGTGGTGTGTTGAAAGTGATCTAGTCTGCTCAGAAGGACGTCGGGACCGCTCCAACCTCACATGGGATATTTAACATGTCGGATTGTCTTCCTAGTGTGTGATATCCTAGTGTGTGGGGTGTTCCCCGAGGACAAACGAGCACACAGCCTGTTGAACGTGACATGTAGCCAATCAGAAGGCGAGGTGACGGAAACACGGAGGGGAATTACTCTGAACTCACGTTTGATCTCGAGAGTGTTTGCAAGATTTTCCATCTGAAATCTGAATGTTCGTGAGTGAAGTCTGTTCCAGTGCGGTGGTGCTTGCCATGTTATCTGAACAGCTATTGTAAGGCATATGTTGAGCCTTGATGAAAGCTGAGGAAAATAGAAATCCTATCACAGATCAAAATCTAAATTTTCATCTCACATTATTTATTGTCGTATGAAATTAATATTCTGTTTATGATGTAAATAAATATTTCTGTGCTAAAACAAAAAGCTGCAAAAATAACCTAAAAATCTTTTACTAACCCCATTAAACTTTTCTTTAACTTTGTCATGGAAATCTGTAGTGTGCATTTGTATATATTGAGTCAATACCTTGCAGATCAAACTTTCACTGCAGAGAGATTTAGCTCAACATTTAGCCCTGGCCTGCAGAAATAATTCTAGCAGTTTTCCTGTATCAGGGGTTAGGATTGCTAAAACAAACAGTCGGGTTTGATTGAATCTGCATGGCTTCTCCTGCTGTAATCTGTGGATATAGCACAGGCACTGAAAGAGAGGAAACAACTGAGAGCAGAAGAAGCTCAATATAAACAGAAAGGTCGAGATCTTTTCAAAAATGTTGTCAGCCTCTAACAACAACTTGTCTATTCCTCCTTTAAGACTTGTGATAATAAACTGTTGCGGTGTATTTGCACAGTGGTCTCGCTTGGCCACAATTTTAGAGCTAATTAATATTTTAAGATAAAATATAAAGGAAAACAGTAGGGCTGGTTATATGAAATTATTGTAGAGGATTAGATCATGTTGATGATCTGCCAACGCACCACAATCATAATATTGTTTATAAGTAAGGCTCTACAATTGAAGAGCTGCAGAAAACACAGATGGAAGCACAAAATATGACAGGTAAAACAGAATCTATAGTAACATGTGAAATATTTAAAAATGTATTATTTTGTAGATGTGACCTAATGAATCAGGATTTTCACTAACAACCCAGATGTTTTTCACTCTTTACTTTAAGGTTCAAAGTGCAAGAGAATTAGTCGCTGCTCTTCCCCAAAGGGATCAATCAAGGTTTATCTTATAAGACTTTAAGACTTTCGCAAATTATATTACAAATCATCTTTTACCTTAATAATCGTACAAAACAGTTGCTATACCCTACAGTACACTAACTGCAAGGCTTCCTTAAATATTAACGAGCTGTTTCTCTACTTTCACAACTGTAAATAAGATTAGGTAAAGTGATTTAATCTCACCTGTAATTGGTTTGCTGCAGGCCTCACACTTCTTGGCATACAAGCTGCCAAAGCACTTAAGGCAATAGGGGCTGTCATCTCTGGAGGTGAAGTGTTGACCAGCCAACTGCGTCTTACAGTTTGCACACACAAAACACTCCTTATGCCACGGCTCATCTCGATAGGTCACGCCACCTTTAGCCAGGGCCTTATCAGAAAAAAAATACATTACCATTTCTCATATGCACTCCTGCAAAGGATCAATCCTACTACAGTTTTTAAGTTTTTCTCAGCCTAATATACCAGGAGCCATATTATACTGTAGTTATTTGACAGATTTACAAACCTTTTTACAGCGCGTGCAGCGGGGAGCAAACTTCTCCTCGTAGCAGGGCACACAGTAGTGCTCGTCCTTGTCGGGAATGAAGGACTTGGAGCCTATCGGCTCCTCACAGCTGTGACAGATGAAGCAGCCCTCGTGCCATGTGGAGCCTGCATACTCCAGTTTTCTTGTACCTGCAAAAATGGGGAGCAACAGAACCAAATGGGCAGGGGGGATGGGGACCGGCTTTAAACAAGAAAGCAGTAATACAGTTTTACCCTCTGTGACGCAAACCAATTGATCTTGCTGTAAATCCCCTGGATGTTGAGTTTATTATGCCATGATCTTTTGGTTTATGTGGGGCTGACATTTCCACAAATTGCACAAATATTTCAGTGCTTCAGAGTCTCTGTGCTGCACTGCTCCCTAATCAAAAACATAAAAATACCAAGAAAAAGTCTTTCCAAATTATAAACTCATGCAGGACTCACTGTGGCTCAAGACGGCCAATAAGGGCTGTTAGTTGCACACAACTTAAAATGAGAACCAGTTTGAAATTCTTAACGTTTCACAAAAACTCAAAGAAAGTTTCTAAGAAGTGGCAATGAAAAAATGCATTATTTATGTTCATCAAGTGATCTTGAATTGATAGACTCTTCTATTATTACTTAAAGCAGTATTTACTCATTTGGAGTAACACATGATGCCTGTGCCATGAATAGTTTCAAACTTGAGATGAGCTTTTAGATTGCAGTGATCAGGGACGGAAACACAGCCGGTGTGTGTGTCAGAGGATTTGACAGCAGCATTAACAGGGGGAATAGAACATAAAACTGACCTTTCGTGACAGTGAGAGCATTTTAATAGCTCGATCAAATAATCTTGTTTAAAGCTCCTGCTGAACTTGTTTACACGAGTTCACTTATTTATGCTTTCATGTCAGCTGTGGGTGTGAATCTTCTGGTTTTATATTAGTGCATGTTTGAGGAAAAAATTGGCTGGAGACCAACTTATGAGGACTTACTTTAACAGTGACTTAACATAAATCACCCTAAAGTAAGAAGTGCTCAGCATTCAGTTGTGATAGGTTTAAGTAACTATTGCCACTGTTCACAACAACTGAGTGCTACAAAACTTAGATTCAGTCTGGAGAGGAAAAACAGAACAATCCATAAATCCATATTCAAGGTTCATTCAGCAGGCTCGGACAAGACTTAGAATTTAACTGATTTGCTGTAAGTTGACACCTTATAAAATTATGATGACTGTCAGGCTTTTGAGCTGCAGCAGAAACACTGTTGTTCACACTACAAAAGCTTGACAGTCTTAAACCAGGGCTCAGCAACTTTTTCATTGCCAGAGAGTTATTTTTACCCTCTACCTGTCTACTAAATATGATTTATCTAATGCCATGAAAAGGTAGATGACAAAAAAGTTAGCTGATCAACTTTAAAAAACCCAGCTGCTATACAAAATATATTTATGGTTAAATATCAACAGTTTTACGTCTCCTTTTGGGTTTAAGAACAAAGAAAACATCAGATGTCAATATTAAGCAGAACTACCAGACTGCTCCACAGCTTTCTGCTCCTTAAATGCTGTTAAGATTATGCTCTCTATATTTCAGAACTTATTTCATGTTTTTTAATAAATTTTGTGTTTTCATCTACTTCATATTTTAAGTAGACAGAAGGAATAAATTATATTTTAAACTTATTAACAATTGGCAGAAAGACTGAGAAGCACTTAACTTTACAAAAGCATCAAATTCACTATTAACCTGAAACCTTTTTTTTATCACTATTTATTAAAGTGAGGATAATTTCCATTATCTAGTCAAATGATTAAACACCTTTTAAGTGAAAAAAGTTTGTTACATTGTAAAACAATTTAAAAATACAGAAGGAAATGTAAGGGAAAAAAACTAAATTAAGAATGAAATGCAAATCATCAATGCTTGTCTGTGTTCCCACATCAATGTAGTTTTCCAAAAGAAAACTTCATTTGAAAAAAGATCATTCTAACAAATCAGAATATTGTGAAAGAGTAAAATATTTTTCTCACTTATTTCAGAAAGTAAAACTGATATATAATTTTTGCACATAGTGTGGAGTAGTGTAAGTCTCTTTTTTTCTTATAAATATTCATGATTATGGAAATGTGTCTGTTTTCTAGGAAATATCTGTCTTTTCCTATAAATTTTTTTTAATCGCAACAGGAACTTGTCAGCAATCTTTCTGAATTTGAGCTGCATGGGCTTTTTAAAACATGTGGCCAAATGAGGTTTCTAATCTGCTAAATGTAAAAACAAATTTTCATTTAAGACTAACATACTCCAGTCTGTGTGGCAGGTGATGGTCATGAGACAAGCTGAAATGAAGTACAGTGCTAATAGAAACGAAACTGTTCCTGAAACCAGTTTTACGAGGGCTCTGGAAGAGGCTGCATGGCTGTTGGCTAACGGACTTCTTTATCTCCTGTTATCATCAGTTCTGCTGCCAGGCTTCCACATTCATCCTTGGCTGCAGCTCATTTACATTACTACTTCCATTCATCACTGAACCCAGTTATTTAACTTGTATTGTGTTTCCAAAAATCAATTGCCTATTATTATCTGAATTTGTATACTACATAGTAAATAAAATGAGGAACAACAAGGCTTTGTACATGGGGAAATATATAAATATGCTTTGCGTAAGAGATATTTCTGTAAGTCCCTAAAAAGTTTATTTATTCTGTATTATTTACTTTGTCTGGTTTCAAAAGGGGGCCAAACTATTTTTTCATCAGATTTGTGAGAAAATAGTTGCATATATTTTCACTTTTACCTGGCATGACGATCTTGTCACAGGCGACACATTTGGAGGAGAACTCATTACAATAGCAGTCATTGCAGAGCAGCGCGTCATCCTGGCTGGTGAAGGGCTCATCTGCCAGCGAGCGGTCGCAACGGAAACAACGGAAACAATGCTCATGATAATGTCTGTCCTCGTAGAAGAGCTCCTGGCAGCAGAAAGGGAAAAAAAACAATGAGGACACTGGAAGTCATTATTTTACAGCTGCAAAAACTCCTCTGATATTAAGTCACGCTGTTTGTGACATGGAAACCAGACAGGCCTAATAAGGGAATGACAGGAAGACAAACCAGAAGTAAACATAGGACTGTATTTAAAACAGGAGAGAGGAGTGTGAAACTGACACCAACATTTCTGCATATAAAGTACCCAATGAAACTACAGTACCTACAGGTACCTACAGTACCATACAAAAGTATTAAAATCCCTTAATCATTTTTCACATTTTGTCAAGTTACAACCACACATTTTAACGTATTTCATTAGGCTTTTTTGTGATAGACCAACACTAAGTACCACATACTTAGTTGAGAAAAGGAAAGGAAATGACACATGGTTTTCAAACAACTTGTCAACCATGTGATTTAGATTTTGTACAGATAAAAATTGAAAGATGTGGTGTGCATTAGTTTTCAGCCACCCTTTACTTCTAAACGCAGTCCAATCAAATGCCTTCAAAAGTCACCTACTTAGTACCTGTCTTTGAACCTCAGTTTAAATGCAGCTGGTCTGTGAAGGCCTCAGAGGCTGATTAGAGAGCATTACTGAACAAACAGTATCATGAAGACCAGCAGGTAGGCCAGGGAAAAAGCTGTAAAGCAGTCTAAGAGAGTTACGTCGAAAAACAACATACCTAGCTTTGGAGATCTCAGAGCACTGTTCAAAAAAATGAAAGATTTTGCCACAACTGAAAACGTGACGACCTGGGCAAGGAAAGACTTTATCAGAAAAGCATTCAAGAGGCCCATGGTAACTCTGGAGAAGCTGCAGAGATTCGGGTAGGAGACATGACAACTACTGGTGGCGAACTAAACAAACCTGGCCTTTATTGATGAAAGAAATACATAAGAAATCTTGTTTGTAGACATGTAGGGGACACAGCAAACTACTTGCAAAAGCCTGTGTGGGGTAGAAAATGAACACACAACATCACCCTGAGTATACAATTTCATGGTGAAATATGGCGGTGGCAGCATCATGCTGCGGGAATGATTGCCTTTAGCAGGGACAGCATTACTGATCAGAGTTAATGGGAAGACTGATAGAGTTAAATTCAGGGCAATTATGGAAGAAAAATCTGTCTGAGACTTTGAAAGACTTGAGACTGGGTCAGAGGTTCACCTTCCTAGAGGCAACAACCCAAAATACAACATACAACAGAATGGTTTTGATTAAAGTATATTTATGTGTTAGAAAAGCCCAGTCAAAGTCCAGACTTAAATGGAAAATCTTTGGCAAAACGTACAAATGTCTGATCTCAGATTCTCTCTGAATGAGCTTGAATGTTTTTGCGAAGAAAAATGGGCAAACGTCTCAGTCTCTAGATGTGAAAAGCTTGAAGAAACATGCCCCAATAGAGTTTGTGCAGTAATTGCAGTGAAATGTGGCTCTAAAATTATTCATTGAGGTGAGCTCAATACAAATGCATGCTACACTTTCAAAAAATGTACAAAAAACCATAATTTTTCTTCAAACCTCCCTATCATGCTCTGCTTCTTAGCAAATACATCCAGGTTTATGGTTGACTAAATATAACTAACTTCAAGTTGTATGAAAACCTTTGCAGGGCACTATATATGAGGTTCTTTCTGTTGAAACGTCTGGAAGAGGATTTGAGCAGTTTGATAGCATTCAGGACACAGAGCCAGAACCGATTTTTCAAACTTCACAAACACTGTAGCAGACCCCACTCCAATAAACTCCACCAAGGAGCACATGTTAGTTCTAAAGTATCACCTTATGTTAGTGTTTCCCATTAGAGGAAAATTAAACTTTACTTTGATTTTGGAGAAAATGGAGACTTTCCCTCATCCTGCATTTCAATCGCAGACAAAATGAGTCTGTTAGCTTTTGTGGATTTAGAGGAAATTGCCTGCATAATTGCATGTTAAATTAGCCTTTAGAGTGTCTTGCCTTGCAAAATATAAAGAACATGCCTCATTTACTATGAATTATGCATCATTAAGATGACATAACCTCTGTTTTAGCGATCTAAAGCCACGTCATAACATTACAAAAGGCTTAAGGCTAGGTGTAGAGTCATCCTTTAATGTTCTTGTTGTTGATTAACTTATTGGGTGGTATAAAATGTGGGAAAAAGAAAGTTGAATATGAGCGTCAATTAAGTAAGAACATATTTTAGATATTTTTTTAATTTTGATCAAAAATCTAAGATTTGTTCATGAGCAACTTAGAGTTGTGGCATTGCTGATTACATATCTGGACATTTCAGCATGAAAGCCTTACCCTTGCATCATGGCCAATCAGCTCTTTGCATTCATCACAGGTGTTTGAAAACAGACTGTCGTAACAGGGGATGCAATATGGGTTGTCATCAGATTGGATGTACTTGCGGCCGTACAGGGATTCCTTGCAGTTATCGCAGTCAAAACGGTCAGCCATCGTAGATTTCTGCAAACCTGTAACACAGGAGGAGAAGGGTCAGGAGAACAGTGTTTAAAAAGTTTGAAAAAATGGGTGTGAAGGGGCACGGCATTTGCAGTAACAGCATTATACTTTTGTAGCAAAAAGTAAAGCTGTTAATAATTTGCTGTGCTTAACTGAGACGAAACATTGACCAAAAATATAATCAATAAGAACAGTAAAAAAATCATTTTGGAAGAATTTCTGACTTGATGCTTCATTTGTTTTCACATTGTATGTGACTATGTGTCTCAGTAGTCGTGGGAACAGCTGTTATGGTCGGACGACATGCTTCTGTTTTCTATTAACTGTGACACGGGCACACCTGTGGATGTTCTTAAAGGCAACACATAAAACACACTGCCGCCTTGTGTGACATCATGAGAAAAAACTAAATAAATCAGGGAAGATATCAGGAAGAAAAAAGTGGACCTCCACAACTCATCCTTGGGTACAATTTCCAAGCGTCTGAAGGTACCATGTTAACCAGAAGCAACATCTCAATGCATCAGGCAGGAAGGTAAAGTTTGGGCACAAATGGTGTTTATCCCAAAGTTTGTGAGCAGAACTGCGAGCAGGGCAGGCTACAAACCTTACTCATTAAAGCAGTTCAGTCAGCAAGAAAGGACCAAAGTTCCAGCAAACTAGCTTTTGAGAAGCTTTTTGCAGGATATCCAAAACATTTGACTCACGTTACATACATCAAAAGACAATTCTACCAAATAATATAGAAATGTATGTAAATGTTTGGATTTGAAGAAAGTTGAGACCTTTTTTTTAATTCAATCAATTATTATTCCAGCATTCAGCAAATAGAAATCATTTTGGAAATCCTAACAAAACAGTCACACAGAGAGAAAAACAGAGGTTATATGCCTTTTTATATAGTGTATGTAAATATCTGGTTCAGCTGTTACAATGGGGGGCTTCCAGAAATACACTTGGTGTACTGTACTCAATTACTAAAATATTATATAGTTATAACCTTAATATAAATACCAAGATTCCTAAATAAGTACCTCACTTTAAGAATAAAGGTTCATCGTTCACACAGATTTAGGGAATGCAAGATCTACCATCATCGCTTACTCCCTGACCATGACTGAGCACACAACAAAGTCACAGAATAACATTATGAGAGTATTAAGGCAACAATATCAGGTTGCCAAAGCGTTACGACATGGCTGGAGGGCAGCCCAGCGATAAGTGATCCGGTCCTCTGGCAGAGGACACCGCTGGATATCCATTCCCACCACCCAGGAGTAATAATCAACACTGATATAACAATCAGTCAAACTTCAAACCAGAACTGTGCTGCCCATCTTACACACTAGAGTTTACTACATAAGCACAAGGGGCATGGAAACACACATCCACACAAAAACACACAGTGCCATAGGAGTATGAGACAAATTACACACAATCCATCATCAAACAGAGACTCAAGTTTCTGTCTGAGCTCTCTGCAACACAAAAGCTCCTAATGAGTCAGGGTGATAAAATCAGAATCCAACAGAGTTTACCTGCTCTAAGTCCTCACATGTAGCCATTTGACAGGGTTTTTGCTGTAGCATGACACATCTTCCCCCGAGGCACTTTCACCTCTTTCAGCAACCTTAAAACATAAATCATGAAGCCTAAACTCACGACAGCCCTGCGGCTCAGTGTTTATATTACCGTAGCTCACATTACTACTGCAACATCTCTCCATGTACTCAGAGACTGGGCTAAGTACATCACAAATATCTGATCACTCACATTACAAAATCCATCTGGAGGTTATGGTTAAATATCCGAGTGAGCAGCTGTGGTCGGTCAGTGTAATCTATCAGCAAAGCGCTGAACTCGCCTGCATGTGTTCAACATCCGCTGCATTTCACAAGTCATCCATCCCTAAATTCCAGTAATGTTGCAATCGTTAGTCCCCATCAAGATTACGGATAGATTAGATCAACAAGGGATATACCAAAAAAGGAGAACTCGGCGCTTGCTGTAATCAGCAGTGCCAGGTAAAAAAGGTACAGAATGTGCTGTCTTTGCCTACCAGCTGAGTGAACGAGATGAGGCATGACTCACAATAATGAAAGGCAACAGTAATTACTAATGCAAATGGTAAGACATTTCCATCTACGAAAATGTGTTTATCATCCACGTATCAGCGTACCAAAGTAAACTGTCAAGAAAGTATAAATATACATTCTAACACATGCTAGGATTTAAAGTACTGTGACAAAGAATTTATCCTCTTACAAATTTATTCAGTTTTTGCTTTTTTGTCACACTTAAAATTTTCAGATCATAAAACTAATGGTAGTATTAGACAGAGGTTACCTGACTCAAGCCGTTTTTAAAAGATCATTTTATTTATTGGTGAAGAAAGGTTTTCAAACCAACATGGCCATTTATGAAAATATAATGGACCCCTCCCCCTTTTTAAATCATTAATTAAATGTGATTAATCACATGTTTGGAGTTTAATTCGACTAGCCACACCCATGTCTGACTACTGCCAGTCCTGTAGAACCAAGAAACATGAAGTAGGTTAAAAGGAACAAATCATAACCTGATGTAAAGAAATTCAAGAACAGATAAGTACCAAAGCCACTGGCCTTTATCAGCCTGGAAAGGGTTACAAAACCATTACTATGGCTTTGGTACTCATTAGAACCACTGTGAGAGCCAGCATCTATAAAAAGAGAAAAAAAATATGTTGCAAACCTTCCAAGCCGGCCTACCACAAATACTCCAAGAGCGCATCGATGACTTATCAATGAGGTAATAAATAAACCCAGAACAATGTCGAAACCTCTGCATGCCAAACTTACCTCAGTTAGGATCAGAGTTCATCAACAATAAGAAAGAAACCAGAAAATACACAAAAGATATGTCCCACATTTTCTTTAAAATCCTAAAGACCTTTGGGAAAGTATTCTGTCGACCGACAAGACAATAGTCTTTTGTCCATTATATTATATCTGGCATAAAACGAAGTGTTTTAGTAAATAAAATACAGTACAGTCAAACAGCTGGTACAGTCAGAGGTGGTAATGTGATCCTGTGAGGTTGCTTCAGAACCTGGATGACTTGTCATAATTACGGAAAAATCTATTCAGCTCACGGAAAATCCTGCAGGAGAATTTCCGGCCATCATTTAATGACATTAAGCTCAAGCGCATTTGGGTTATGCAAAAGGACACTGATCCAAAGTACACCAGCAAGCGCACCTCTGATAAACTCAAATATGTAAACAAATAAAGGTAGCGGCCTAGCCAAAGTCCGGCCTTGAATCCAACTGAGATGGCATGACCTTATGGTTTTTCATCCAAAAATATCATCATTCGCAAAACTGCTGTTTGTATGCACTCAGGTTATTTTTGTCTGATATAAAAAGTTGTTTGATAATTTAGAACATTTAAAGGTGACAAAAATGCAAACAAAAGAGACATCTGCAAGGGGCAAACACCATTAGACAGCAGTGTAGGCCACAACACTGTTTCTAGTGAGGCAGCATACAGGTTAAGATGGAACAACTGTGGAAAAAAAAGAGTTCAAAGCCAAAAAAAAACATATACTACCTCATAAATAAGAGGAAATGCTTGTTTTTCCTGGCAGCTCTTCTAATGTTTCCAATACAGAGATTCACTTCCAGTATCAGTATTTGAAAAGCCAAGGCAAAGCCTGTAATAAACTTCTGATGACACGGTCTCAGAGGGGGGCATGACGTCAGCCCACTGACCCCAGGGGTGATGGACAAAGACATGAGTGCATGCACATGTTGCTGACCCAAAAGAGAAGAGAAAGGAGCTTCCAGACGTAAAGCTGTTTCTCACAGCACTGTTTATAGTCGCCACTCTGGTTGCTTCCCAGCAGAGGTCTATCTCCTTCATGTCCAGTGTTCACAAACTAAAAACCTTACTAATATTCTCCCAAATACTAGAGCTATAATTGAACTCAGCCCCATGGGAAACTTGTGGGCCTTTCCAAAGAATCATTACCGTACCAACACAGGGCTGCAACTAATGATTATTTTGCTCAACTTTTCAATGAATCGAATAATGATACAGCAAAAGGTGCTTAATAGGAGATTTTTTTACAGGATTTGTACCAGGTGAAGCTAAAACTATGACAACTGAAGACTTCTGGATAGAGCAAATTTACAGACAAAATGTAAATGCACAATGTATATATTATTTGTACAATTTCTGCCTAATTGTTGCTCTGAGTGGATTGTTCTTTTAGCAAATGGCATGCTTTAGAGTCTGTATACTCCAGTTAACGATTATTCGATTACTAAATTAGTTGACGATTATTTCAATAATCGATTAATCACGATTATTCTAATTATTTGTTTCGGCCCTATTGTTGTGAGCTATTTTTTTGATATTTTTAAAGCTTCTTCAGATTATACAGTGGCAAACGTTATTACAGTCATGCTGTTTAAGTACTGTATGTGATTTTATTACCCGTAAAGGGCTTGAAATAGATCTTTAACCTTTACTTCTTAGAGATAAAATACAAAATTACTATTTTTAACTGCTATCACACCATCAAACAATTTATTTATTATAAATAAATAACATGACAAAATCATGTCATGCCCTAAGGTTGCCACCAGCACCAGCTGCACCTGTTATTTACTGTAACAGACAACGCAACATTCACACAAAGGCCTGTGGTTATTGTATTTAAATGGTGACAGGAGGAAAACGTGGGTAGGAAGCATGAATAATAAACACAACCTCAAAGCTGATTATGTAAGGTGTTTCTGTTCAGGGACAGTTACTCGTAAAATGTTTCTCATCTTGCCATGTATGTTGGCATAGCTAAAAAGGTCTATTAAGTATTGCTGAGCAATATAACATTGACAATAAAATATTAAGGAACAGAAAATGACAAGAACAGTTATAGAGGTAGGCTTTAAATTTTAAAAAGACAATCGATACATATGGCCTATCAGGCAGTGCATGGGGCCAACTTTATTTAACTTTTTCACAAGATGGAGAAGATTTTGCAACCAGTAATCTAAATTTGATTTGTTTAATTTATGCTTGTACTGAAACATATTTACGCACTTAAACAGTACTGCAAATGTACATCCAAATATTTCTAGTTAAGAAAGTGTAATATGTCCCACAATGTTAAGTGTGAAATGTCAAATTTCAAAAAACTGCTTTTTTCTCATTACATTCATCTCTTCCTATATTATTTCTGCAAAATATTTTGTCAGATTTGAATGAATGTATCAGCCTGTATTCACACTTCTAAGATTGTTGTTTTTTTTTAAAAAAATATAAGTTAACAATTTCGAAATAAAGTGATTTTTGACTATCAACTAAACTATGTCAAATGAGTTTACCCATCAATGCAAACATTTTACACAAAGCATAAAAGTGAAAATTGTTGCCTAATATGGCATATATGAGCTTTCATGAATATAACCTAACAAACAGGCTACTGGATTCTTAGCTTGTTTTCACACAATCGGATATGAGATAGGAGAAGAATGTGAAGACTGCTATCTGCTAGTCATCACAATACTCTCTGACTGGCAGAAGGAGGTCAGATTCAGGGCCAACCATGAGACACCACAGAACAGCAGATCGATGCATCCAGACCGACTGCAAAGATGTTGCTGGGAAACCGTCATGGATGACTACTGGAGAGTTAGCAAACATCAAGTCCAGTTCTTTCCCACAGGCCAGTGTGTAAATCCCGAGCTCAAACTTTGCTCACAAATAAAAAGCATGAAGAGCCTAATAGTAACAGATCTCCTGGCTTTTCTGCCATCCAATAATAGAAAAATAAATCTGTTTAATACGGCTAGACAAAGGTTGACATACAGTTATAGCAAAATAGAGAGAGCACTCATCCTGATCTCAGGCAGATTATGGCAGATTATTAATATATGACATTTGGATTTGGGAAACTATGGGGTTTATTATAAATGACCAGTGATGATTGTTGATTGTTTTTTTTTAATCATCTGGGTTTATTTTTGGTTTTGTCAAATATGGAGCTACAATAATGAAAAGTTTTGTTTTTTTTCTATATTAAGCTGACTGGTAATGATTTTACTTTAAGACGGGAGTGATCTGTCCCAATAAAGGTATTGGACCTGATAAAGACGTCCCTGTTGGATTGAACACTGCGCTGAAGCCATCGATCCATCCTCTGATCCAGACACCATCCTGTGTTTTTGAAGGTCATATTTTGGCTGACTTTGCCATTTAGATTTAAGAATACAGTCAAAAGGTTGTTGCACATTTAGACAGAAAATATACAGTCATATTCAATAAATGAGAATATGCGTTCCAATGAGGCAGATAGAAAGCATTTTGAATTTTGAAAATAACCTTTAAGCAAGTATTAAACAGAATTTTCTTTGAGGCAACATTTATCTATTAAAAATGTTTTTTTATTGGTCTGATGTAATATTCTAATTTTTAATGTTGTGTTTTTAACAGCTGTAGTCATCAGAAAATCATCAGAATTAACAGCAATAAAGGCTTTAAAATGTTAAACTGTGTGTTATTAATCTATATAATGTGTTTTACTTAGTAAATTACTGAAATAATCTTTTCAATAATAATCAAACTTAGGATCACCTAAGTTCCTTTGTAAACATGTATTTGTCAGATTTGCCAGACTATTTTAAATTTAAAATTAGGGACTGGAGCCTGTCACGCAGCCCAAGCTCCAGAGGAATTTAGCTGGAGGGGCTGTGGCTAGTTTTGGGGGGGCCCAGGCCAGTAAACAGTATTTTTATTTAATATAAATACATAAATACACATTTATGAAGCATTTCAAATGAAATATACCATGCTGTTTACTAATTCAAAATAAAGAATTATGACTTAAACAGTGACATGTAAGTCAGTCATGTAAGATGGTCACCAGAAAATGCTGAGTAATTATGCTGAGGCATTATAATCATTGTGTTTAAAACACATTAATTCTAGAAACCTGAAGGCAACTGTACATTTACTTCCCCTGAAGAGACCTAGAAATGTTTTTGAAAAAATACTTAGCATTAATATTTCCACTCTTTGCACAAACCTTAAATGCCATACATTGGTGCAGTGTCTGAGTACTGTGTCCAAATTCAGGGGCTGCATCCTTTGAAGGACTGGTCTACGTAGGCCGGTGGCCACAAAAACCACGAAGCCAGGAAGTGATCGGCTGTGAATTTGGACAGTCTAGCCTTCACCAGCTGTTCCCGTCCTTACCTCAGTGTAACTTATGTCGCCTAGCAACCGTGACAGCGTCATTATGCTGTCACGGCTGTGAAGCTGTAAAAATGGAGCCCGAAGGTTAAGCCTGCTGTCTCCACTGTATATAACTGCACATGGTTTTTGTTTACCCCTGATGGCATATAAGCTTGTTTTCTTCAGAATATTCTTGTTTTATTGTTTTAATTTTATTCTCACTCAATAATCAGCCATTTAAAATGTTTCAAAATAACTTACATGTTCATAAATGTGAAAAAAATAAATTAAAGCATATTGACTTAATTTATTGGTAAAAAGTTTAACTTAAACACTAACATAATAACTTTGTGCACCAAGTTTGAATCAATTTATTTGTAGAACATAATAACAAATAAACCAAACATTAACATCAGATATAACCTGACTGAATTATACATGTGTTTAGCTTCCACTCATTGGTGAAAACCAGCGGGAGTATGAAAACAATGGGCCGGGAGACAGCCGTCCTACTGAACCTCGACACGTTGAGCACTTTTGCAATGGGGGGTTTTCAAATGATGTTGTGGTCATGACCGCACTTCGCGATCACCATCTCGGGTGGCAGCTGCAGCCTGTTTTCTTTGTTTTGGCTTGATCAGTGAAGTAAAACTTCAGACCGTTCAAATTAACTATCGGGAAAACTTGACTAATTGTGGGTTGTGCTGCGCATGGTGGTCAAGACCAACATTCAGTCTATAGTCTGCCAGCCGTGACAGAAAATCAGTGTGAGAAAACAAAAACACTGAGTACACAACGTTAACTACTGTGGCTGAATCAGATATCTAGGGCGGATTTGGACGGCTTGAACCTCACTCATGCCCGAGTGTGCCGTGCACAGTTTGTAATGATAATAAAATAAATGATGTTTGTCTACATGTATTGTAATATTCTGGAAAGTAGTCTGCCAAGACCGTGAGCTGATCAGTTGATTCAGCACTCAGCACTGCAACGCAGCACTCAGTGCTATGACATACTTCAGTAAGCTGCACAATTTTGTTGAGGTACATGGCCTCATCAGGGGGCTGTAACGACTCTAGATACTTATCCATGGTCAAAAAGTATGCAATGTTGTTAAAAGTGTGAAGCGATACAGAGACACTCAGGATGGTGGACCAGAAGTGAGGCTGCGACTTCAGTGACATTAATAAAAAAAAACCATTAAGCGATGTCTTGGTAAACCGAACAGATATTTCCGTTTTACACAGCTACATTCTTGCTTAAAAACATTGCAAAAGTTAAATTTGTTTCACAGAAAACGTAATATATCCAACTTTATTTACATCTTCTCTCTCTCCTCTGCCATTACTGCTTCCGTTTGAACAATCCACTACGACCCAGAATGAATCATGGGAAAGGGTGGGCCACCAAGGATACACCGGACCCATCCTTCAAATCTGGGAAAGAGAAAGACGAATTTGTTGGCCGCATTTGGAGGAACATTCAAATTTGGACAGCCATTTAAGGCCTTAATCGGCCTAAAATGTGGCCTTCGAAGGATGCAGCCCCCTAATCCTAACCCCGTTTTGGCATAGTACCATGTCAAAGTGTCTTCTTTACCGCCACCAAAGTCCGATTTAATAGCCTACAGCACCCCCTGCTGGTTGTCTTGGGTGAATACATTGCATATTAGCAACTTAATTTACACAGAGGCTGTAATCTGTCTTGCGCCCTTTGGCACCAGGTATGCTGTCACGGGTCATTCTTAAATATCAGTAAAAGATATGTTATTATTTTGATAAATATAACTGAATATATGGACACAATTTGCAGCTTATACAATACCAAAATTAAAAACAACACAAAATGTTTAAGTAAAGACATTGCAAATGGATCACAAACTAAAAAAAAGTGCATCTTTCAATTTGTTTTATAATGATGAAATTGTGTAATGTTTTCGGAAACTGCTGATGCACGTTAACTGTTGTTCTTTATTCTTTCCAACAAGAAAGGCACAAAAGCACATTTTTTTATCTCTGACTTTGGTTAGTTCAGGAGAGACTGTCATCTCCAAGTTAAAAAAGAAAGAGTGGCACAGTGCGGATGTGGTATAACTGTCCACGGTGATAAGAAGACATCCCCGTCTGTCATGTCATTACTAACAGCTACGTTTAGCATGAAGATTGAAGCAATGCATTGTGCAGTTTTATAAAGTCCACCAGAGCAGAACACATTTCAGCACAAGGGTAAATGCTGAAATTGTTAGGCTTGCGTTTTACAAGCCCATTATGACTGGGACTGTTTATTTAAAGTGGATACTTCAGCAAGTGTGGATTTTACTGTGCCCAGTAACATTTAATGTACTTTCAAAACAGAAGCTAAAAGCTTACTTGATCACCTTTGTCTGCCTGGATCTTCTGGCAGCAAATCAACTCAAGCAGCAGAGGAAGGAGTGTGTTGTTGCAACAAAATACCTTCAAATTCACAAGTGCTTTCTTCAACAAAGCTCCACAAGTAAGCCAGAAAAGGTAAAGGTTAAGGAGAAACTCAAGCTGGGGCAGGAACAATACTTTATGAAAACTCTTAAATCCTATATAAAGCTTAGAAACAGCCATCTTTGGAACAATACACAACATCACATCTTTCAAACAGTAAAGCTTCACCACTAGCTACAAGATGAGGTAAACTAAAGCTTCAGACACATGAAAGCCCACTGATAGAGATGTAATCAAAAGGATTTTTGCAGCTCATGACCGTGGAAGACTTTAATTTTGGTGACTAAAGATAAAGGCATGAAGTGTATAACAAATACTTCCAAATGGCTTAGAAAAGGAAAATTACAACATAGTATCAGAGGGATTAATTTCATGTTTTTAAGTTGCATACTTACAGAGAGGAGTCACACAGAACTAACCACAGCAACATGTCTAATTGGTTTTATGAAAATCACTTTAGGGGTTTTCAGGTCACAGGAAGACAAAACAGAGCTGGACTCAGATAATGTGTGTTTTTTTTTTTTTTTACAAATTACCTAATTACTTAAAGGTTTTGCATGTTGTTCCTTTTGGCTTTTACCAGATCAGATAGACGTAGAATATTAATCAAAAGGACACACTGAGGCAATGAATCTTATCACAGGAAGAGGAGGAAACTGCTCATGGAGGAGATATTCTGCTTCATACAGACTCATTTTATAAACACACGCACTTGTTTGAACATACTTTTCATGGCTGATTCTGGAAATACATAAGAAAAAAACCTAATTAACATTAATGCAGGCAACAAATCTGCTTATCTGTTAATAAAGAAAATTTACCACAACAAAATACAAGCTTTAAGTTAAGATTGTTTAAAATAGATATGACCCTTTATACTAGTGGTTGTGATAAAGATGTGTCAAAAGTCCTGCCTTTGCAATAGCATAAAAAATAATTTTAAAAATCCAGCTTTAATGTGAGTACAAATTTTAGTAAGAAAAAAAGTCCTCTAAGTTAAGAAATAATTGTTTTCTTTTTACAGAACCACTGGTCTTACAATTATTGGCATTCCTGCTGTTAATACTTCATGAAACCCACGTTTTATATGTCCCTTTTATCCTTATATGATTTCTCTAAAGTACTTAATTTCTGTACACTGTAAGCACTTAATGTTATGATTTGGGATTGTTTGGTTTTTGATTTCTGCTTTTTTCTTTATGTTTTTCACAGTTAAGGTTTTGAATCATGTTTCTGTTTGTTTTTCTTATATTTCTTACAGTTTTTGAATCATGCTTTGTTTATTATTTTTCTGGTTATGTTTTAGTCTTGTTCATGTTTTGTCAAGTTTGGTTTTTGGTTCTGGTTCATGCTTTAGTTTTTGTTTGTATTCAAGAGTTTCTGTTCTTGCTCCAGCCACGTTCTGTTCTGTTAATCATCTTTATCCGGTTCACCTGCACCTTGTCAATCTGTCTTGCTCCACCTGGTTTTCACTCCATATATACACACCTGTTCTGTTAGTCATTGCGGAATCATTGTGTCTCCACTCATGTCTTGTTTTGTGGACCATGCCATGCCTGTCAAGCCAGCCTGCTTCTGTTTTGTTCCTGCCTCTTCTAAGAGTGAGTTTTTGTTGATTAAATTTTCATTTATCGTCACGCTGCCTCCTCGTCTGCATTCTGGGGTTCCTCCGTTGCACAGATCTTAACACTTAAAACCAAAGTCAATTTCCTTGTTTGTGCACACAGCCTTGGCCAGTAAAGCTGATTCTGAATTGTTCCCTCTCCTTGTATAAATGATAACCAGGTCTGCCAACATTCTCAGTACATCACCCAAAGGATTAAAGTTTGTAAGAACATCAGTGACTGAGAATAAGCAGATGGTGGTTGATGCAGGCGCACCTGAGACTGCTCCGCAGTGTAAGCTGGGTCAGACTTGACGACAGGGTACAGGCTGCAGGACCAGACACTGGAACACTAACCTGTTATTGTCCCTGAGCTCTTAAACACCGCCTGGTGTTGAGTGGGTGGTGACAAAAGGTTCAAATCAAAGCCAGCATTGTAAACAAAAGGGAAAGAAATGACTACCTGTAGCAGAAAATGTCACTATGGTCTTTGTAATTTATTCCCTCTTTGACAACATTTAATGGCCATGCTACTGTGGAGATATGGCCTAATGTCTAATATTGGTCGTTACTGCATTGTGCAGTGCCCAGTACAGGGTTAGAGGAAAGTTTTGGGTGGCCTGAAACCTTCTATCCTCATTTATCAGATGGACTAGATCTACAACAGATAAACAAAATACTGGTTCTGCTGACATTTATTTAGCTAAAGTTAAAACACAAATTTGTGATACCGTGACAGCCTTTTGGCAAGTTTAGACTCAAGGTTCTGCTAAAGAAAAAAGCAGCATTTGAAAAGCTCACTCAAGTATACAGTGCTGTGAAAAAGTATTTGCACCCTTAAAAATGTCTTGTTTTTGCTTTTGTGTCATTCTTCAATGTTTCAGATCATCAAACCAATTTTATTATCAGAGAAAATAACCTGAGTAAATACAAAAAGACAGTTTCAAATGATGATTTCATTTACTAAGGGGAAAGGTTATTCAAACAAACCTAGTTGAGAAACCAAGTCACTGACTATAACCCTGGAAATGGTTAAAAAACAATTTAAGGCTTTGAACCTGGAACAGTGGTGAACCATTCCAGGAGTTAAAAAATGAATATTATATCAACAGTTAACCATGTGGGTGGTACTATGACCTGGATGACTTCTACAGAACCTGGATGACTTGCCACAATTTAAGGAACCATGAACTCTGCTCTCAACTAGAAAACCTTAAAGGAAAATGTCCAGCGTCAGTTTGTGACCTTTAGCTTAAGTGCAGTTAGGGTAAGCAGCAAGAAAATTACTTGAAGCACACCAGCAACTTTACCTCTCAATGGCTCAAAAAACTAAAAATGGAGGTGGCCCAGTCAAAGGCCGGACTTGAATACAAGTCTAATGCTGTGGAGCAGTGCTTAAGACAACATAAAATTAAAGCAATACTGCCAGAAAGACTGAACCAAAATTCCTCCAGTAATGTAAAACACTTGTTGCCAGAAGGGGACAACCAGTCATTAGGTTAAAGGGGCAAATACCTTTCACATAGGGCCAGAATTTTTCTCTTAATAAATTAAATCATCATCTAAAAACCGATTTTTGTTCGTCTGACAATTTTTTCAAACTGGAACATTTAAGTGTGACAAAAAAAGCAAAAAACAGAAGAAATCTGTAAGGGAGAAAATGCGTTTTTCTCTGCACTGTACTTCAATTATAAAAGGCGACTGTCTCATGTCATCGTTCTCTTTCCAATGGCTTGTCCCACAATACTCTGCCAAACAATAACATTACAATTACTGCAAATCATACAGTACTGACCCAACCACGTCTAAAGGAAGTTTGAAACTGAAATGACTGTGTATTTATTTCTATATCATCATGACTGGAGGACATTTTTAGCTTACGTTTGAATTCCTTTTGGAAAAAAAAATACTGCCATACATTAGTCCTTGACATCTGGTTTGCATTGACGAAACTATGCAATGCCAGTGGAGAGTCACTGCTTTCAAAATGAAGACAGGGTGTCCTTTTTTCCTTGCTTCCCTTTTCTGGTATTTGCCAATAAAAGTTTAAATGGCAGAAGAAAATTGGTTGAAAGCAAATTTTCACAGCTCACGTCAAGTTTTATCTCTCTCAGAGATCAATAAGTTTAATAAGACTGTTTAACAGCCTGAGATGATCTAGTTATAAGTTCTCTTTGACTAAACACAACCATTACCCCAAAGTATCCCATGGCAGACCTCTGTGATTTGTTGTCACTTTCCTGCTAGCTTCACATCCTCCCTGGCTTCCCTACCCTGTCATTCAAAGGAGAGGGAATCCTTTTGAAATTTGAAGCCATTCCTTTTAACTAAAGTACCATCTCCCTTTTTACTACCTGCTTTGATTTAATTAGGACTGTTCTTTTTGTTTTAATTAACCCGGTAAAACTGTATGAACTTTTGAAAAAAGGCCCTCTCAACATACAGTATCCATTCAGATGTGAGCCGAGTGAGAAGTATGCTGTGAGGTCAGAATACTTCCAATGGCATGCTGGCTGATTCAGTAACTAGTTTGCGAGCCTTGAGAGAGGATGCTATGCTCATAAGACCACCCTCCATTCTGATGCAATACCTTCAGTGGCAAAACAGGAAAGTATTTTTTTTTCTAAGTGCTTTTGCTTTACTGCCAGGCATACTCAGCAAACATATCATTAGATCAATTGTTCCGAATTATAAAGCTGGGTTCTCTAAACTGTCTGATCCCACAAAAACGTAGGGGCCAATTTGGAAAACTACCTCTATTTACACATTCTTGGATTTCAGGCACGTGCCTTTGACGAACTGCTGTGGGTTTTTAAGACCACAAAACTGAAGACATTAGAGCTGGACAATGCTTGCACCTTGTTGTTCATGCTTAATGAGAGGATAATAATATTTGATATTAATGTAACTTTTATTTTCAAATTATGTTGTGTTTACACAACATAACCTACATTTACACAACATAATCTACATTATTTGCTGTTATTTCAGCTTTTAACTTTATGTTCTCTCTCTTTACTCTTCCTAGAAGCTACACCTTGTCTGATTCTATTTCTACCTGTGACACCTTCCCGGAGGGGGGCATCGTCAAAGCTTCCACTTGGCCCTGTCTTTCAGTGTTTAACCATGTTTTTCTCCTAGATATGGCTACTGACTGAGCTTTTACTGTGACTAACTGTATGTGCTCTCTTTCATACTCTAAACTTGAAAACTGGCTCAGAGTTTATCTGTTTTCTTCTTCCTAAATGAAACCACTAAACGAGCTACATCCATTAACATTTACTTTTCCTTCCCATAGAAAGTACTCCTGGATCAGTGCTTCTTTGTTCTCTTTGTGTCTCTGCTCTGTTCTCTCAAACCCCCAGTCGGTCGTGGCAGATGGCCGCTCACACTGAGCCTGGTTCTGCTGGAGGTTTCTTCCTGTTAAAAGGGAGTTTTTTCCTCTCCACTGTCGCTACATGCATGCTCAGTATGAGGGATTGCTGCAAAGTCAACGCCAGTGACTGTCCACTGTCGCTACATTCTCATCCAGGAGGACTGGGTGCTACAAGTCACTGTCTAGATGCAATCTGCTGGGTTTCCTCAGATAGAAAAACTTTTTAACCAATTTAAATAAATAACTGAATCTGACTGCACTGTTTGTTGGTTAGTATTAATTGGAATGTATGTACCTGACTTGAAATCAGTATGATTTGATTGAATTGACTTAGCCCATTTTAAAGTTACCGACCTTTCACACAATGGAACAACACTCTCCAATTATTTTTACCTCTGCCTTCCTCCCTCCCTGTTGGATGGAGTAAGGGGGAGTCGGGTTTAGCCTAAACCGGCTCTGTTATGGTTGAGGTGCAAACACACACCCCTATTTTTTAGGGGTGTGCGACTCCTTCTCTTTTCCAATAGTTATAATCAGTCTGACAGAGGACGTACCCCCAATCCTTGTAGTTTTTAGTATAACAATGGCCACCAGTGGGCTCTAGATGGACAAAATTTACCAGTTTATTATTTTACTTAGTACCCCCACACATAGCCCATTCTAAAATGTCCAAAATCTAACTCAGTAGTTTATTCTAACCTCCCCAACAACTCCACACCATTCCAACCCTCTGTGAAGTGCCTTGAGACGACATGTGTTGTGAATTGGCGCCATATAAATAAAACTGAATTGAATTGAATTGAATTACATCATTCTTATACTGATGACCCAATCGATTGGTGAGAGATGGGAATCGGCCAGCTTTTCCCTAAATCAGCTCTGATCAGTTATCGGGAGGTCAAATACTAAAAAAACTCTATATCTTCTATACATTAAATGCATTAAAGATAAGATGCATTTAGTGCATTTTCAGTTTCTAAGCATAACAGCATATAGTTTGTAAGCATTTACTTTTTAAAATTTACTAAAAATCAGAAAATGTTAGGGACATGCTTTCAAACAAAGAGATAAACATTCTCATTGCCTTATTTCCAGTTCATTCAGAACTACTACCTTCATAAAAGAACCTCAAAATAAAACTCGAAATGGACATCTCTACATTCCTATTGAACTTTGGTGTTTATCTATAACCCTTTTTAGATGTTTTCTTACATTTTCTGTATAGTCATTGTTCCTGAGATCATATTATGCAGTGCATACTCTCTAAACCAGTGTTTCAACCCTGGTGCCCATGGCACACTGCCCTGCAAGTTGTAGATTTTTCCCTGCTCTAACACACCTGCTAAAGCAGGGAAACATCTACAAGATGCAGGGCAGTGTTCCTTGAGGATCAGGGTCAAAAAACACTGCTCTAAATGATGGCCTACAAGTCAAGGGAAAAAGAAGAATTAACCCTACAACTATAACCTTTTTCCACATATTAAAGGGGATGGGCGATATGACAATATCAGAGCATGAAGGATTATACCATGTAGATAATCTGCCAAAGCAAAAAATTCAAGATATTTATGTGACATTCTGTCCACTGCTGTTCTATGCTTTTGCATGGTACACTTAGTTTCATTCAGCTTTATAAACTATTTATTTATTACTATTTATTACAATTTCTTTTTATACTTTTTTGTTCTGTCCATGCATATATGCGTACGCATCATTCATGCGTACATGGACGTGAAATGGAAGATGGGAGATTAGGGCAAAATGGCAATGAAGGGGTATGAAATTGTTCTTCCTTAAATTTGCAATATCGTACAAACAAACTGAAATGTGTTCAAAAACCAGAAATCAAGAAAAATCGAAACAATTTGCTTAGAACAAAATCTCAAACAAAAATTATGTATATATGTTTTACTTTCTAAGATTACTAATAAGCCTGGTCAGAAAAAAGTAACATATTATGAAATCATGGAACATTTAAAACATTTGCACAGTGGTGTGTGTGTGTAAAGTTGCTCCTCTTTCTTTCTAGAAACAGTGACTACAGAAAATGCATTCCTTGAGCTCCTGTAATCTTGTATGTATACCCTCCTTTTGATTCCAGTGAAAGATCATTGTTATTTATTTTATATACTTATTAACATAAAATAGAGTTTCCTAGACATTCTCTCAATGTTGCTGAGTCAGCATAACCATCCAGGCCATTAAGAAAGCAGCGGAAGGTTTCACAGACTGCACATTCAGCAATGAAAGAGCTGCAAAAACTGCAAGCAATCATTTATATTCAATCAGACGTAAAGCTCATGGCTGAAGATATAGCACCTGACCATAAGGTTCAAGCCTAGACCAACAAACTCCCCTTTTCAATGTAAACAAACATCCCATCATCCTCTGAATGAATATTATGTTGTTACGAGCAGCCAGTAGATGTTTAACTGAGTTTCTGCAGAGTTTTTTTTATGTTATTACACACTTAAAACTACATGGAAAAATTCCACATTTTTAACAACAGTTGCACATATCTATCAGTATCTTTCTAAAGAACAGCATACCAGGGATTCAGCTTTGTCCTCTGCAGACTCCATAACCCTGAGGAAACTGGTTCATGTGTAAATAAACATAACACTGGGGAGACCTGGGATGACCAATTCGAAAGTCATTTCCAGTATATGTAGTCAAGTTTTCCCTTCTCTGACCTGTTTCTATGGATACAAGTAAACAGTGGCCGCATCGCCGAGAACTATAAACCTTGAGCAGCGACATTCATCCCTCATTTTATGCTGCATGGTCTAAACTTAGTTTACAACCCAGGTTTTTATTGAAGACATGGTGGAAATGTGAAATACAATTTCTTATGCCGTAAAAATACAAGAAAAGAAAATATTTTAATATATTGCAAATTCTGGAAGATTTACTACTGCTTATATTTTTAAGCACATGTGGAAATGTAGGTTCTACTTCAACAATACATCAAAACAGTGATTTTATGACAAATTATATTAACAATCTCACAGAACAACCAATCAAAGAATGCATGTGTTATTGTGCCCTGACATCTAAAATATCCCTCAAAACAATTTCCCTGTACTAAAAACATTGTCAGCAGTCTTAAAAACAAAGGCAGCTTCATTTTCCTTTGGGCAATGACCCTGCGTGGGTTTGATAACAATGTCCAAAACATTATGAATTCACACTGTGCTTCTTCCTGTTACTCCAAACAGAGCTGACTCTGGGACTTCTCAAAAAGACGGTCGCACATACACATGCAAGCAGACAGTTACAATGAAAAACAGCCTTATTATGACTAAACACATTGACACAGTCTTGCACAAGGACAGTCAGTGTGACATGGACACACCTGCAGGCACTGCAAGTCGCCAAACAAGATTCAGTGTAATGCATGAACACACACTCACTCATGAAAACACAAAGATGAGGGTGGCTATACAGGGATCAAACAAAAATAAGCACACAGTCAAATTGAGGGGCTCCAGCGACACACACACATGAAAAGCACATAGTAAGCAGCTGCAAACATGCGTGCAGATTTAGTATGGGTTATTTTTGTGGGAACTTTCTGTAGTGTGCAATTAGTTCAACCTCGGTCATGTAACATGGTGGATTTGGAAATGATGGCCTTTGGAAATCATGGAGTAAGGGTCTAAATGTGCTTCTTCATTAGCAAAGCCTACATCCCTCTGACTACATCTTAAAAATGTTTGGGATGCCCCAAATCACAAATTTATAAAACAGACAGGGAGCACGATTTTTTTCTTTCTTTCTGTTTGTCTGTTTGCTTTGATCTCCACATATGAGTAACATCCACATTGGATGTTGTAGCAGAGCATTTTTGTATAGTGGGAAGCAAATACAAACTAATGGTTAACTAAAATCTCAGGTAATTGGTAAACCAGTGAAGATTAGCGACCAAAAAAGGTTTTTTCCCTGTTGCTTTGTTGGTAGCTGAATGCCCCGAGACTGAATTGCATAGGTCAGAGCTGTGAGGCTGCACTGAGCTCACTTTAAAGGTGTTCATAAATAATCCTGCCATGACTTCAGACTGCCACCAGCCTTAGTCTTTTCTGGTTTTCTATAAAACCTTTAGCAAAACTGATTCTCACTCTTCATTTGTGTTTTGAGCTTTTGTGTCCTTCAACGGAGGCATGAAGGAAAGATTCTTGAGGATATTTCATTGTTCATGGACCTGAGAGAGCATGTTATGTTGATGTTGGGACCCTAAGCCATGGATTTCAACATTAAAACTCTGGTACAAACTCTTCTGGAGTTTTCAAAATAAATTGCATTTAACAGACTTTCAGCACAACTTCAGAAGGGGAAAAGGGGGGTAACAGCAGACTTCCCATGATGCCACTGGCTGTATAAAAACACCCCCTCTCCACAAGCCGACCTCTCCAAGCCGGGCTGACCATCACAAGGAGCAGACACAGCGCGCTGGATGTCCTTTGCTGGCCAAAACATAAACTCTCAAACCGTGATCCAAGAAGTCTCATATGATCACTCGATCATATGCAAAAGTTGAGTATGACTGAATAACTGTTTGTGTACCCAGTATTCATTCATAAAAACATGATAGTTTGTAAATCTGTACACGCCTGGCTTGACTCTCTCTCCGAGCCCTGCAGACGCAACACGGTGTTCGATGAAATTGCCTAGCAGAGACGCAGTCTCTACAACCCGAGTGAAGCGGTTTTCCTTGCCTGAGAGAGGACGACGCCGCATCACGCGGTACGTGCGTTTTTGTCCGGCCGACAGAACAGCCCCCACCCACAGCTTCGTTAGGTTAGCCGAAGCTACGCTTGTTGACTGTGGACGTTTTCTTCCAACTTCGCACGCCCCGGACATCTCCTCACATGGTCAGAGGTCAGGTTGGGGCAGAATAACAGTTTAGGTGAAATGAATCTAAACGTTTTTCATGTTTATGAAGTTTGGTTTTGTTTTGTGTGAAACTGCTATCTTAGTGCTCGCAGGCTATCTGCACACGTGATCAGCTTTGTGTTCTGTGTTTTAGTGTTTTTTTAAAGTTAAGACAAACTTTATTTTAAAGGTGATTTTTTAAACACAGAAGGTTGCTCATAACGCGCCGTCCGCGCTTATGGCATTTTAACCCTTTTGTTGACGGTATTTTAAGTGTGTGTGTTTTGATTCTGGATGCTAAGCATCAGCGCCTTTGTTAGCTTTAAGCTGCTAACAGCCTAGGGCCCGTGCTTGTTGCTGAAGAGTATTTACCCAGAACGGTTTAGTTTTCAATCCAGTAATAATGTCCCTAACATCATTTTACTACATCTCGATAACTAAGTAAACACCATTAAGCCCCATTTCTCCAGAAAGATCTGGCTCTTTTCAAATATATTTTCCTTAAATAATTTACCGTTACCTTTAAATAATATTTCTTTAAATATTATTTCATAAATAAAGGCAGCTAATGGACACCGTTGAGAATTAGTCATCCGAAGGTTGTTTTAATTCAGCAGATCATTCTTTAAAACATTAATTTATTAAAATGAATATTTTATCTGATCTTGCATTGTGAATGGTTGTCTAAGGTTATGCTGATTATTGCCTAAGTTGGTTCCAGACTAACATTAACTTCATTTTCAGATTCTTCAAGATAACCATTGTTCTCAGACATAGAATAACATTGCATGGTAATGTTGCATCACTCTTTTGGTCATATTTTCAATCATCTTTAATCAACTTGTTTATATTGTACATAGCCCATTAGTTACTTCGTCATTCTTTAATTCTGCTTGGTAGTTTAGTTGGATTGTTTTAGCATAGTAAAGAGTTTGTTGATTGAAATATGTTTGACTTTGAGTTGACTTATTTTTGTTAATAAATTCTTGTATTTAAGAAATTGTTTGAATTCATTCCACTGTGTGTGCAGAGTTTATGCTGTTTCATAATGTCAGAGCTTGGCTCACACCTTTCAACTTTGTCCTAATACCATCGCCTTACTGGGCTGGTATTCACAGGACAACCCTTAACAGACCGAAATATTATTTGATAAAATATTAAAATATTAATATTAAATATTAAATAATATTGTCAGATTAATTATCACAACATTAAAGTTGACATAACCCTACAGTAAAGCGTAAAGTGAAGTCATACGCTGCTCTAGAAAAGATTATCATTGATATAAAAAACAATTTCTTACTAACGAAACAACAGATCTTAGCAGCTGAGGTTTATTTAGGTCTTAAAAGGGGCCTCAAGTTAAGAAATGCTGCAGTTTCTTCCTTGACTTTGCAGAAAGAGAGCTGCAATCCTTTACGTCCTTATCTCAGTGTCACACCGGGATCTCTTTATCATGCACTCATGCAAAACACCATTCATCTTTCCCCACCTAATTCATTATCAGCGATAAAATGCAAAGTCCCATCTGCCTATGCTAAATGTAGAGGCGATGAAAGAACAGATGCTTTGGTAAATACTGATAGCATGGCTAAATTATCCTGCTTCCTAGTGCAGACCAGTCTACATCTTGCAATCTATCAACAACAAATTGTTTTCAACCTCATTTCACTTTTATCCTGCTCGTTTTTCCTATCTAGGGGAATTCTGGCTTCCAGGGATTTGGGGAAAGCAAGGACCACAAAACAGACGCAAACAAAGAGAGTGGCTACTCTCTACAGACTCTTCGTCATTTAGGTAAAGTTTAAATATAGGCCATGTTTGAGTAAATGAATAAGATACATACTGTTCCTTTGAACTAGAAGGGTCCATGGGTGGAAATATTGCTATACAAGACACACGATCGGTGGACTATTACATATAAACTCAAGACATGATGTGACCAGCAGTCATCATGTGTTAGATCTCATACATGTACTCACACATGTACTCCATTCTTTTTCAGCAGTCATTAAACCTTAAACAGTTTCCACTCACCAGTGTTGAGAAAGCAAGCAACACAATGAGGAAGGGGGGTTAAGGGGGGCTAAATACTTCCACAGTGAAGTCATAGTGCTTGTGTCATTGGCCCTCTGCACTATTTGCTCACTGTCTGGCCTGCATTTTACCCATTGATCTAATTTCCATTGCCAACAATGGATGTTGCTCTTTTTGAAGCAGTGTTTAGCCCCATTTAAGTAACTGACCGAATTGCAAACGTATGGTGAACCTAAGGACAAGCAGAGAAGAAACAACTGAGAAATGCGTGTCAGACTTATGTGAAGACTGGTGTAAACAGAGTTTACCATTTTCAGAGCAACTATATGTACACCTGAGGAATACAAGATAAGATATGTGCATTAAAAAAAGATTGTGAAGCTTTTCCTACAAATATACTGAAATACAATAATAAAGAGCACATCCAACACTTCTGTGATATACAGTATTGGTCAGAGGCATGAATGCTATTAAGTTTTGATTATTTAATGTATTTTTCTAAGAATTGGGTGCACATGTTTCAACTTATTGTAAATTTTCTCTAATACCTACAGGGCCAAAATTATACATTCAGGCTCAAATATATGCATACACCATGCTAATATTTGGTTAAAAGCCTCTCAGCAAGCTGAAGTTTGACCATACATTTATTCTGTCATCAACAAGCTTCTGTCACAGTTCAGGTTAGGTATTAGATCATACTTTCTAGCAGAATAGGTAGGCTTTTGAGTAAGAAACATTTTAGTGTAGAAGGTTGGGTCATTTCAGTGGCCTGCTTTATCAATTCCAAAACTAGGTCAAATGAGTCTTTGGGATCATTGTCCTGTTAAAATACTCAGTGCGCCCAAGTCTAATTTGTGTAGCTGTTGATATGCAGATAAGTTAAAAGATTTGGTGGTAGACTTACATTTTTATTGTCAAATTTTATTTCTATAGCACTTTACAACAGTCACTATTGAGCCCTACTGCTTTCCATTAGTGCAAGAATAAAAATACAAACTAGAATAAAGGAAAATAAAAATAAAAACAATTTGACAACCTTATTAAAAGTACCAAGATCTGGAACAGAATTTGAAAATATTTTAGCCCCAAACAAAACACATTCTGTTTTACTTTCACTCAGGTGCAGAAAGTTTTGTGAAAGCCACTCCCTAATGTCCTTTAAGTATGGAGTCAAATGCACTTGTATTGTTGGGGACAATTAGCAGATAGACCTGTAGATCATCTGCATAAAAATGAAACTGGAGGTTGAGTTTGGCTATGACTGTACTCAGTGGCAACACGTACATTGAGAACAGCACAGGTCCGAAGTCTCACATTCATACAGGTTATAATTGTATGTATGTGAGTTTAAGTGTGGCTGCTTTTACATTGTTCCGAGAACTAACTAAAGCCACAAGTTTGAAATTGTTCTGTTTTCTGGCACATAATGGCTGGCTCTGTAACTGTTTAAAGGTTCCAGGTTCTGTTAAAGAACAGCTACCAGACTATGGGCCATCTGTGTGTCTTCGCCTCCCACCTGATTGTCTCCACATAAGGTTGAGCAAACCAATATAAGTTCACCCTTTGCAGATAAAACTTGATGTGACAGTTCTCACTTTTTAGTACACTCTAAAGAGATTGTTGCTTTGAGCTTAGAGCACTGGCTGCGCTGTCCTGCTTTTTTCCATTCAGCAGTTTTTGTTGTCATCCTGATTTTCTTTTTCTGTACTTTACTAGTTGGCCTCAAGGGTTTGTCAGCCTCTTGCCCTTTTTGCTATAAACTATCTCAATGTATGCAAATGGCCAAATTGGGATGGTCCATATGTTCCTGGCTAAAAAAATAATGAAAATCAGCCTGGGTTCACATGCATACAGTTTCACGGGAAATAAGATACTAAAAAGAACTAGTGTGCACTGTTTTAGACATGAAACTTTACTGTGTATTACAATGTGACCTGTCATGATTTGTGGGTGTTTTTGGGTTCTTCTTATTATTATTATTCTTGATAGGTTTTGAATCATGCTTCTGTCATTTTCCTGGTCATGCTTTAGTTTTTGTTTTCTAGTTCATGTTTTGTCAAGTTAGTTTTTTGGATCTGGTTATGCTTCAGTTTCATGTTTTTCTAGTTGTTGGGACCCACAGCCATGGATTTCAACATTAAAACTCCGGTACATCCTTTTCTGGAACTTTCAAAATAAATTGCGTTTAACAGACTTTCAGCACAACTTCAGAAGGGGGAAACTGGATAACTGCGGACTTCCTGTAACGTCACTGCCCGAATAAAAGGACTGCTTTTGCCACAAGTCTCCCTCTACCACCCGGGACTCCGCTGAGAGACTGGCCGGAGAGGAACAGTGCGCTAATGTCTCTTTGCTGGCAAAAAGACATAAACTCTTCAAACTGGATCCAAGGGTGTCATACGATCACCGAACATATGCACACAGTTAAGTATGAATGAAATACTGTATGTGTATCCGGTATTTTCATTCAGGAACGGGGTAATTAAAGCTTGACTGTTCTCTGTGAGATCTGCAGAAGCGAACTATCTCCAAAGAGTTCCCAACACGACGCCGAGTGCAGCTGTTTCCCAAAGAGGACAACGGAGGCCACATCACCGTGGCAACGTGCAGTTTGGTGGGCCCGACAGAGCGGTCGCACCTTCAAATCCCTGCAGCTACGGAGGTTAGCTGTAGCTAACAATTGTTCACTGTGGATGCTTTCTTCAACCTTCGCCGCCTTGAACGTTTCCTCACCACGGTTCATGAGGTTAGGTGTTTTGGACAAAGAGTAATAGAGAGATATTTAGGATGAAATGATCTGAACGTTTTTCATTTTATGAAGTTTGGTTTTGTTTGTGTGAAACTGCTATCTTGGTGCTAGCAGGCTGTCTGCTCAGCACACGTCCTCAGCTTTGTGTTCTGTGTTTGTGTGTTTTTAAAGTTAAAACAAACTTTATTAAAGGGGTGATTTTAACACAGAAGGTTGATCATAACCCGCCGTCCGCGCTTATGCATTCTAACCCATATATAATAACCCTGGTATTTTAAAGGTATGTGTTTGATTCTGGTGCTAAGCTATCAGCTTCTTTTGTTAGCTCAACTGCTAACCGGTAAGAACACATGCTTGCTGCTAAAGAATATTTAATAGAAAGGTTGCTAGTTTTCAAGCTAGTGAATAATAGACCCTACACATCATTTTACTAAATTTGAAAACTAAGTAAACACCATTAAGCCCAATTTCTCCAGAAAGATTTGGCTCTTTTCCAAAATATTCCCTTAATAATATTTCTTTAAATATTATTTTAATGAATAAGGGCAGCTAATTAGACACCGTTGCGAAATGGTCATCCAGAAGGTTGGTTTTATTCAGCAGATCATTCTTTAAAACATTATTTTATTAAATAATATTTTATCTGATCTTGCATTGTGAATGGTTGTCTAAACGTTAGCTGATTATTGCCTAAGTTAGTTCCAAGACTAACTTAACTTCATTTCCAGATTCTTCAAGATAATCCTTTGTTCTCAAACATAAACATTGGATGGTAATGTTGCATCACTCTTTTGGTCATGATTTTCAATCATCTTTAATCAACTTGTTTATATTGTACATAGCCCATTAGTCTTCGTTATCCTTTAATTCTGCTTGGTAGTTTAGTTGGATTGCTTTAGTATAGTAAAGAGTTTGTTGATTGAAATATGTTTGACTTTGAGTTGACTTATTTTTGTTAATAAATTCTTGTATTTTAAGAAATTGTGTAAATTCATTCCATATATGTGCAGAGTTTTGCTGTTCAACAATGTCAGAGCTCGTCTCACACCTTTCCATTTTGTCCTAATACCACCGCCTTACTGGGCTGGTATTCACAGGACAACCCTTAACAGACCGAAATATTATTTGATAAAATATTAAAATATTAATATTAAATATTAAATAATGTCAGATTAATAATCCTTACATAGTTATGTTTCTATTCAGCTTGTATCATTGAACTCATGTTTTGCTCCAGTCACGTTTTGTTCTCTACTGTCAATTAACTTTATTCGGTTCACCTGCACCATGTCAATCAGTCTTCCTGCTTCTCTTGTGTCATGCCCTATATATACTCTGCCATTATGTTTCCTCCTCGTGGAAACGTTCACAGTTCACAGTTTTGCACAGAGTGCCAGTTTTCCTGCCTGTCCATGCCTGCTTCTGCCACCACCTGTGAGTGAGTTTTTTGTTGTTGTATTAACTCTGGTTACTCAGCACCAATGGTTCCTGTCCGTCTGCATTCCGGGGTCCTCCGCTAAACAAACTCTGACAGAATGTTTCCACCCAACATGGACCTCGCAGACGGAAGGCAGGAGAGCGCCAGGGATCGCTGGTTTCAGGAGGAGGCAATGAGACATATGCCGGCCGATCTCGAGGTTCTCCCCTCTCCACTACTGCTGAAGCAGATGGAGCATGAGGCGGTTCAGCGCCGTTCTCCGCCTGCTTCCCTGGTTGCGCACCCTGATCTGGCTGTGGAGCCGTCATCTTCTTCCCGCCACAAGAATCACCGGCGTAGGGCAGCTTCCTGCTTTTCAGCCGGCGAGGAGGAGTCTCCGATGGCCGCTGCTGTGACGTCTGGATCGGTGGTTTCCCTGCCAGCTGACGTGAAGGCTGCAGCGAGTATTCCCGCGTCATCGTCTGCCACAGCACTCCCACAGTCTCCCAGGCTCGCTGCAGCTCCGCCCATGCCGTCTTCGCTCGCTCACTGTTCTGTGGCAACACCAGACGAGCTGGAGAAGGATTAAGAGCTTCAGGTGGACCAGTCTCCTGTATTCCTCTCCTAAGCTTATGGAGAAAATCAGGCAGATGAAGGAGGATTACCGGACAGCAGTAAGGTAGTTTTACTGCTGCCCACCTCTATCCTCTCCAAGCCTCCAGAGCTCTGCTGCTGCAGAGCAGCCCACGGCAGGTCTCCAGAGCTCTGCTGCTGCAGAACGGCCCACGCCAGGTCTCCAGAGCGCCGCTGCTGCAGCTCGGCACACGCCAGGTCTCCAGAGACGGCAAAAGAGCAGCCCACATCAGGTCTTCAGAGCACTGCTGCAGTCCAGCCCACGTCAGGTCTTCAGAGCGCTGCTGCAGTCCAGCCCACGTAAGGTCTTCAGAGTGATGCTGCATTCCAGCCCACATCAGGTCTCTAGAGCGCGCCGCTGCCGCTCGGCCCACGGTAGGTCTCCAGAGCGCCGCTGCTGCTCAGCCCAAGGCAGGTCTCCAGAACTCTGCTGCTGCCGAGCAGACCACGCCAGGTCTCCAGAGCTCTGCTGTTGCAGAACAGCCCACGGCAGGTCTCCAGGGAGTGCCACCATTGTACAGCCCAAGTCTGCCTCAATCTCCTCCACATGCCGCAGAGGAAGTCGGAAGAGGGACGCCTCGGCTCAAGTCGTCAGGGGTCCTGGCGACGCCTTGGCCCCTGCTCAAGCCACTGAGGGACCCGGCGATGCTTATACCCCTGCTCAAGCCACTGAGGGTCCCGGCGATGCCTCGGCTCCTGCGCACACCACTGAGGGTCTCGGCAACGCCTCAGCTCCTGCGCACGCCACTGAGGGTCTCGGCGACGCCTCAGCTCCTGCCCACGCTTCTGAGGGTCTCTGCGACGCCTCAGCTCCTGCGCACGCCATTGAGGGTCTCGGCGACGCCTCAGCTTCTACGCACGCCACTGAGGGTCTCGGCAACGCCTCAGCTCCTGCGCATGCCACTGAGGGTCTCGGCGACGCCTCAGCTCCTGCCCACGCCTCTGAGGGTCTCTGAGGGATCGCCAGGCACCGTGAAGGCCAAGCCTGACCCCAAGCCTCTGGAGTTCCACCGAGTTCCTGGAGGGTCCTCTATGCTCCATGGTCGACCTCCTGATCTGCCATTCCGAGGGTCATCTACTCTCCTCGGCCGACCTCCAGACCGCTTGCACCTTTGGCGCCAGCCTCTGGACCGGCTCCCACGTCTTTGTCGACGGTCTCTTGGACTCCTGTTCAGTCACCGCAGGTTTCCTGACCAACCTGCAGTTTCCCGCGGTGGCCAGCCTCCACGGTCTCTGCCGCCGGCTGCCAAGGTCTCTACGCCTCTGTCGGCCTCCACGTCTATGCCTCCAGCCTCCACGGTCTCTACATCTCTGTTGGCATCAACGCCTTCGCCTCCGACCGCCCAGGACTCTGTGTTGCAGGTCCTGGCGCCCGCCTGAACTGTGTGCCTGCGCAGGACGACCTCCTGAACTTTGTGCCTGCTCGGGACGATGTCCTGGTCGCCCGCCTGGCCTTTGTGCCTGCTCGGGACGATGTCCTGGTCTTTGTGCCTTTGTGCGTGGGGCGACGTCCTGGTTGCCCGCCTGAACTTTGTGCCTGCGCGGGGCGACGTCCTGGTCGCCCGCCTGAACTTTGTGTTTTGGTTTTGCTCTGGTTTGGCTAACTGCCCAAAACCATATACACAACATCAGCAGAAACACAAAATAACACTTAAAGCTCAAATAATACAATGTACACATTATGGTTAAGTGAATGAGGTGGAATCCACGCCTGACTTGGGATTTATAAAAGGTTATTGTCTGTTGTTTATTTAGTGAAGCTCCAGAAGATTAAAGGATTTAATCGGACAGAGAAAAAAAAAAATCACAAAAATGTAGATTTGTTTTTAAAGGTGACACTCTACCCAGTGTGTTACTTTTTCAGCCAAATGAAATGAAACTGCTAAAAATGCACAGCAAAGTACAAAGGGAAGGACATCAGCAAAGTACTGCTGATTCTTTTACCCTTTGTAATCTACATATGTATTTCAGTAAAAAGGTCTGGTGCAATGACAACACATTTTGCCGTCCAATGTCCTTTTTCTATCTATTGAATAAAACTTTTCCCAGTCATTAAGGATTGGATTGTAACCCAGAAAAACTAGATCAAAGCATCTTTTAGCTCAGTAGGATTGACTGGCATATAACCATTTGTTAGACAGAAATTATAGAACTGCTTTACTTTCGTTGAGTTTGCTTACATAAGCAAACACCGCTGATAAATCAAGAAAGTCAGGGCTGCAGCATGTGAATGTTGGAAAGGTATACATAGTGGATGAGATTTTAGCAGATCAATAGTAACAGAGAAAATTATGTGAATTTATCGATTACGTGTTTCTGTATAAGCCTTTTAGGTCCTAAACAGGCATTATTTACATGTTTGAGGAGTCATTATGTGTCCTCTCAGTCTCTCTTCACTACAAAAGAATATGCTCTCTGTAACTAGTCCGTCATACCTCAGTGTGATGCTCCCCTGCAGGAGTTGACGTCCTTTTATAGACACAGGACAGACACTTTATGCCATTTATGGCTCCTCTAAAGCACAACACGAGGCGAGGGCAGGTCAGCATCCAAGGTGGGAGAAAGCAGAGAGGCAAAAAAGGACAAGACAGATCCTGTCAACTTCATACTCCTTCCCACTAAACTTTTGACAGCTTTAACATGAATGCCAAAAGTGTCTCTATGCAGTGCCAAGTGCAGTCTCCTCTGTGTGTTTTGAAATGCACCCAACTGTCATATACAGTTCAATTAGGTAAGAGGCATAAATCCTCACCTTAGTGTATCTAGCAACTCAGGCTTGTCTGAGCCTGTCTCGGCTGTGGAGACTATTGTTTCTCCCTTAGAGCCGAAAAGACGAAAGTGATAGGCCACAGCTTGCAAAATTTGTATGCTTATAAATACTAGTGAGCGAAAAGACATAAAAAGACAGATGATGGAGAGAGAGAGTGCAATGCATTCTGGGTAAGGAGTCACATTCTTGATCACTTGCTAGTTTCATCATGCACAGCAGGCATTTTTACAGTGTTTACTTCAAATGAGGGGAATGCTCTAACCAGCAGCTGCACTGCAAATAAACACTGCTGTACTTATCACAGAAAGGCTAATGCACTTCTAATCTCAACAAGTAACAGCTTCTCACATGCTCCAATAAGTCGAGTCCTTGTGGTTCCTCCCTAGAAGACAGTTGTGCAACACGAAACACATTCATGCACATTGTGATAATAGTGTAAACAGGCTAAACACCAAACTCTTTAACAACACTTCCTCTTCTGTAATGTCATGGTCTGAGTTCATTCTTTGCACATGTGGGATCCGGCTCCGTTAAGTACTTTGGAACCCAGTCAACACCAGTGCAGTTGTGGCAAACTGAAGTTACCAGCCATATAAAACTGAACAATCACAACAGTGGGGGTACATGATGGAACAAACAGTGCATGGATATGAAAGCCAATCTTTAATTATCCAATACATAAAAGAGCAATGCTCTGCAGGATTGTGGGTGAGGATAAATAGCTCGTTAACAGCCTATTCAGAAGAACAATGGTGGTATTTTGACCTTCGTGCACCGTTGCCCTATTTAGTGCCTGGTGTGCAACTTCTTTTTTAAAGCCTACATCGCTAATGCTTTGAATTTATTGAATAATTCAGTCAACCTAGAAGGACATTCAGTGGAAAAGATGACAAAGGTGTTGCTTTGCTTCCGTAGAAACAAATACACATACATTTGAAGTCCCAGTTAGGCATATCAATTGTACAATGAGCCTCCAATCTGAACTCTCACACACATTTGATGCTACTGGAAGTACCTTAAAATATTTTTCACTGAACTTTTAGATTAGCCATACAACTTCTTACTCCATCTTCATGGCGTAAAATTAATGTTTATACTGTTAATGTTTTAGAGTGAATTCTCATCTTTCTAATCTTCATCTTCCACTCGAATCCCATACAACCGAACAACTGAATGTTTGGGACCTTGAAAGTGCAATCATCTCCATAACTCCAGCATCACTCTGTGACTTTTTTAATAGGCTTTTTTTTTTACTCTCCAGTTTGGGATGATCCAAAGAGGGAAAGCACAAAAACATCGAATGACCTGGATCAGATAAGCCAGATGCTACCTCCCTGCCACAATATGTCCTTTAGGCCGGTTCAAACAGCTGTTATGCTGATATATCCCCCCAAGTTAAACTGAGAAACAGGAAAGTGAGAACTTTTGGTCAAGACACAACAAGATCTTCAAAGTAAGGCATACTGCTTCTTAAGTCTTTGTTCTACTCAGGAAACTATTGTGTCCAAGTGTCTTGGCAACTTTGAACCCCCTCCCCCCAGAGAGACAGTAAAATTTGTGATGAATATTAAACCTTTAATGAAGTGGGGCAACATCTTGAAGATTCATAAAACCCTCCACTGCTTTGTAAGAGTAAATTGCAAAAACAGTGTTAGCATTTATGTCATAATTTGTTTGTTTCTTTTACAGAATAAAGTCAATATGAAATAGATCTGAGTGTGATTAATAACACTTATAATCAGTTAGTCTGTGATGATACATCTAACTCATGAGAGAAGACAAGGGACCCCGGGCGCAGAGCCATCCATTTCAGGTTTTATTACTCCAAAGTGTTATACATTTTAAACAAGAACTGTTCAATTGACATCCTATTTAAATTAAATAATGTGAAATAGCCCTATTTTGAAAAGCCAATATGCTCAGCAGCAAGAGCCAACTTTAAGGTGATTAAAGGCTAATGGATGGCTAGTTGAGATATTCTCAGAGCGCTTCATATCACGTCTGTTGCTCCATCACTGTTCCTTTTTTCTACTGAGTACCCAAAAGGCTGCAACACAAAAATTTCAAATAACAATCTTAAACACAATCTCAAACATAAAGGGCAACTTATGTAAGTGTATTGTTTACCTAATTTAATTCTGGAGGTTTTTTTTGATCTGTCATAGCTGCTGAGAGTGGGTTTCATTTTAAATGCTGAGTGGATTTATAGAAAGAAAAGTTAAACTATGATGGTGATGAAGGAAATGCTGATCAGGGAGACTCCCCTCTTTTAAATTTGACGACACATGCCTGCACTGACTGAATATCAAGCAAGCCAAAGCACCGTCTCAGTCTGAGCTTAAAGTTTTGCAAAATCTTTGGGATTAAGTGGCTCACAGTAATTAGCCAAACAAAAACTGTACCCAATGCCCTCAGCTTCACAGTGCCCTAACCCTAACTCCTGCACAAATCGAAATTCTGTTCCCAAAGCACCTGCAAAGTCTTGACCTGCTCAGAGGCAGGAACCAACTTTAGGGTGATTAGCAGCTACTTGATGGCTCTCAGAGTGCTTCGTATCACGTCTATCACTCCATCACTGTTTCTTTTTTCTACCCAAAAGGGTGCAACACATCTATGAGACTGACAGTTTATGTGCATTATTATAACTTAGTAGTATCCTATAAAAATGCTATTGTTGAGTAAAGGTTCCAGTTTCATGGTATTATGGCAATAGCACAAATTTAAAATTAGAAACATGAAACATGATTTAATTGTGTTTATTTAAAACTGAAAAAAAACTAAAATTATATAAAACTGAATATTACGATTATAATAAACCTGTTTATATAATTTTGATTTCACACATAATCTTAAACTAAAACTCAGAATAAATAAAAAAACAGTTGTGGTTTTAACATAAACATGCTTATTGGGCAGAATATTATGTTGTTTTTTTTCCATTCGACTCACTTACAAGCTGATATAAGCTGCTTGAAGTTACTTCAGCTTGAAGTTACTTCAGCTACTGGCTTGGTAGCTAGCCTGCAGTTGGCTGCTTAACAGACATCCTCCTCTTAGTTTGCCAGCTCTAGTTTAGACTGTTAATAACAGTGATAGTTCGCGCTCTTTTAGCTTCTATACCACAACTGTTTAACGGTTTTATACCCACAACTTTGACTTTGATAAAAGGCCCAAGCTTTGTCCCAATTTAGCACTAAATTCTTTACTGAGCTGGCAAAGCATGAAGCAATTTAATAGTAGCATACTTCTAACAGAAGCCAGGATAATTACAGGTCAGGGCAGCAGAGATTTCTCTAATAGCACCATGATCCAAGAGAAGATTTATATTTTATCCCACACAGAAAATGTGGCATTACATCATAAAGTATAGGCCTTGGCTTTTTTTTACTTTGTCATCATTCTCAGCAGAAAAGAGACAAATAAGAGTAGAATGCCTTCTTTATACCTTGTGTCTTAAAAACGCATCTCTTAGGTACCTCCATTTTTCATAGGTTATACAATGATTTGGACATCTCAATGCAACCATTATTTTTATGATTTGGAAATAACACTGTATGACAAGTTGCATAAAAGTGCAGAAAATGTGTCTATGTTTCTTCCTCTTTACATAATCTCTTCATGAAACATGCACCATTTGTGTTCTCTGTAGAAACAAAATATTTTCCCAGGATAACACCTTCCAATGGAGCCAGAATACTAAGGAAATAATGACATCAACAAAATTCTGAAGAGATTTGCACACTTTCTTTACACGTCTTGTTTAACCCGGGGCAGAGGTGAAGTCAGTTTTACGTGAATCCAGACAGGTTTTTCTGGGATCTCGTTCCAATAAACAAAACGAAGCAGGTTTGGATGTAGGAGACTGTTAACCGCAGCAAGTTTGATTAACATTCCTCTCGTCAGGTCTAGTTTATTTGTGAGTGTGCCACAGACGTCTGTTGCACAGCCCTGCTCTCCTCCCTTTAGGCGAGGGTGCAGGAGAGCAGTCAGGCCTGACTCACACCGTTCTTCGACGCAAGGCAAAATGCGATGATGCAGTGGTGAATCTAAATCGTTTCTGCACCCAAACATCTGTTACATGAGAGAAGATTCAGGGCGGACATGTTCCATCAGTTCATGGTGTATGAAATATAACAAATCTGACGTACTGAGGGGTGAAGTGAGGTATAACAGCCTCATTCTTTCATGGCATGTAATTAGTCTGTATAAAACCGAGGCATCTGCAATTCGGCCTCACAATTTGGTATTTCCTCTAAATAGAATTTCCTCTCAGTGTAGCAGGTAAGTGCTAGGTATAGACCTGTAATTGAATCCCTAGAGAAATGTAATTACCCCATTAGCAGGCGAGTTCACACTATTTAGCAGACTATATCAAGTTTATGTTCTCTTTTTCTCTAAAATCTAGCACTGAGTAAGCACTGTGGAGGAGACAGATTAGCAAGTGAGCCAAAATGACTGGATTGTGAGGAAGTGGGGAGGGGGGGCATTGCCTCCCACAGGGGCCCTGACTCAAGCGATCGAGTTTCAGACGTTTACCAACAAAAGCATCCAAGGAGGAAGTCTTGGGACCCTCACAACTACATCGCTGCACCTGGCGATCCCCACACAGGAAATCTGAGGTCACATCCCCCCTTTCAGGGAATGCAGACACGCTATTCCTTCCAGCCACGTGCCTCCACATCCTACAGAGGAGGAAACTGACTTACCATTACAAGCTACAAAAGAAACATATTCATGTGTGTTGTTTATGTAATTTCATTCTGTTAATATAAAATTCCTGTCTCCTTACTAGGATTTTATTGATCTGTCAGAGCTGCTGAGAGTGGGTTTCATTTAAATACTGAGTGGAATCCTAGAAAGAAAAGGTTAAACAATGATAGTGATGAAGGAAATGCTGATCAGGGAGACACCCATCTTTTAAATTTGACGACACATGCCTGCACTGACTGAAATAAAGCAAGTCAAAGCTTCGTCTCATTCTGAGCTTAAAACTTTGCTAAATCTTTGGGATTAAGGGGTACAAAGTATTTTGCCCTCAGATATTGCCCTCAGACACACCACTAAGGAATGGTCAGCTACACAGCGTTGAAAGAGAACAACTCCAACACAAATCTAAATTCTGTTCCCAAAGCACCTGCAAAGACTTGACCGCTGATTCCTCCATCATTATCATTGGCCTGCTTTCAAACGGTGCCAACAAATAAAAACCAGCGACGACCAGTCCGGGTCCTTCAAGCTGCTGTCCCACTGCAGTTCGGAACTGGCGGGGTTCCAACCACCATGCGGGGGCTAACTTTTGGAAAACACTGAGCCCTCTGAAGAATGTAACCACAGTCAGTGAAACGGAGAGGGAGAGGAAGAGGATAAAAGGCAAACAAATACATTATACAGCCCGTGGGTTCTGTCAAGGCAAACTTCCCAGATGGGACAGAATAGCTGGCTTTTTGACTACTAGGCCTTTATTTTAGGTTGTTACTGTGACAAAGAGTTTGTGTAAAAATAACCCGTCAGCGTGGAGACTGCAGCGGGACTCCCCAGAGACCAAATCCCTTCAGGGCGTGAATTCTGCAGCAAAAAAATAAAGGTGCTAGTGAGGCTGAACTCAAGCACAGAATGGACAATGATATGCTGCAAAACTGGGAAACAATGGGGTTTAGCCTTTTTTCCCAATGAGTTAAGTGAGTTTATTAAAGAAAAAGATGGCTGAATGATGGGGCTAGACTGTAGGGCTATTTTACAAATTGTGGGTCTTGATAGCATTTGATGGTTTTTAGTTTAAGATCTAAAATACTGATCAAATGTGAACTGGATAATTGTACACAAAAGAGGGATTCATTAAAACATAGTTTGTAATTTCAAAAACATTAAAAACAAATATTATACATGCAGTTTAGAGCTGAAACAATCAATTCAATCGATTAAAATCGATTATTAATATGCGTTGTCATATTAAATTAACATCTCCCCTAATAATACCCGCAGATCTTAAAGGCCCAGTACAGCTAAATTTATTTACACTTAAAAGGATAGTTCAGACTATTTGAAGCAAGTTTCTATAAAGGTGATATAAGAAACAGTCCCCTATTTGTGGCAGACAGATGCTATATTGCAATGAGTTTGTAGAAAAGTGAAGATATTCTCAGAGCATAGAGGGCCAACAGCTAGTAGACGAAACCCATAGGGTCTCCTCAACCAAACTTCATCTGTGTTACTATGCAAAAATACTACAGAGGAGGCAGTCTGCTACATCAAGTTGCCCACTCAGTTGATGAAGAGTCTGCTGGAATAATTTCCAAACAACTGAATGTACTATATTCAATAAACAAATTGCACCCTGTAGTAAAATTCAAAATTGACTCTATTCTAGGCAGACATAAAGCAGACTGGCAAGACTCAGCGGATCAGGTAACAGCAGGCAGCATCAAACCGCGTCACGTACACGTCAGGTACATGGATGATCCACGGCTGAGAAAATAACATAAACTGAACGACCTCTTGTGAAAGTGTGAAGACATTCGCTAATATCGTGTTGTATTCTGAAGATATTAACATTTGCATCTCATTTGAGTTGTTTAAATTACTAAAATCATCTAAAATGGGGGTCTGTCTTATTAGCTGGAACCCTTCCACAACTCTAAGGAATTCTTTACTTTTCAACAAACTCACTTTAATATTACATCTGTCTACTAGAGATAGTTACAAATACTAACTTTACAGAACCTGAGTAAAAAAAACATCCCTTTAAGTTTCTAAGATTTTGCAGGTGAATGTTCTGCAAAGTCAGCGCACTGACAAGGGTCTCCTATTCCTAAATGTTCTGTCATTTAGTTCATCACAAGTCACTCCATGTTCTTCCAATAAGTCCAAAACAAAACGAGGAGGCCCTCTGTGTGAACTGATAAAAAAGCAGTTTCTCCATCCTGTTATAACTCCCCCATTGACAAGTCCCAACACTTTGCTCTCCCACCTTGCCCACTGCACGCCTCCATGAAGCAACAAGTGCGCAAAAACAGTCGTCACAATGATGACAACACACTATGAGTTACAGAGCATTGATGTACTGCCAACACGGCTCCACAGACGCTGCAGCACAGACACACCCTTTGCAGACGCACACTGCCATACTCCACTTCCTCCTGCCGGGGAACAGACACGTTGAGCCTGAGGGACTTTGCTCTCTGAAGGCTTCACAGACCACTCAGCTGGGAGCTTCAAGAGTTGCTGCTTAATCCTTCCCATAGACAGTTTAGCTGGCAACACAAGCTAATGGTTTCTCCATCAAGGTAAAGTTATTGCTGTTCTTCATTAATGATAATATAGAGGGACGTGAGCAAAGGTGAAAAGTGAAGTGAGAGTGGACTTATGAATAGATTTCCCAGCTGAAATCTATATTTGATTTAACTGTATTATTTTTCTAAGCTGTGTACAGTTTTTATGTAATAAACATGGAAAATTTCAATATTTACGCAAGAATGTTTTAAAGAGGAAAAGTTCTAAATGAAAGCAAATATACATATCTCATAAGGTATTGGTGGGTCACAGTGATCAAACAAATAACAGCAACATGCCTGCCACCTGTTCAAGCACGTTTATCTCTGCAATCTCTCTAAAACAACAGTCGATTCTATTTAAAGAGTTTTAATCATTTTACATCCAAGAGGTTATTTGTCAGTTACTGTAGGCGTAGAAAATCATTTTGTGGATTAAATAGTGGCACTTTCCTTCACTGATTCATTTTAACACCTTTGTCAACACCTCCACTGCAGTCACAATACAAAAAACTCAATAGTTAGTAGGCAGAATATGGATAAGAGAAATATTATAAAGCAAAACTGGTAAATACAGAAGAAACAGTTGAAAAAGTTAATGCTGGTCTTACCAGGAGTAATGTGTTAAGCCTGGACTCGCCTTCCCAACGTGTCTGCAGTAAGTCTGCTTCTGTAAGGATCTGATCTGGGATCAGTTCGCTCCTCTGACGGATCAGGAGCGTCGTTTTTCAAGCTGGAAAACTTTCTCCGCTTCTTCTAACTGCAGTCAAACCTCTGCGGCGAAGATGGATGCGGCTTGCCGGCTACTTTTGTTCTACTACTGAGGAAGTTGATGGTGAGTCACAAGATCCCGCCTCCCAAAATACATTCCTCCCTCCCCTCCCTACCTCCCTTCAGCGACTTCAAACAAGAGCAGACAGAGAAATCCAGACCGGAGGGTAGACTCCTACAGGGCCCTTTGTGTCACTCAGAGTGTATTTAAGTGTTAAACGTATTTTGCCAACATTGTGTATATAGGAAGTGGTGGCTAAAATTGATTTTAATCAACCGAGAAGTTTGGTTCTAATAGGAAATGAGGTGTCTATCAAAATATAAAACTATAAAAAAGAGGAACAGTTTAGAAAAATAATAATGCATCTATTTACATTTTATTAACAAATGGCGTGTTAAAAATTATGTATTTCTTAATAATCAGTCAGTCAGTCATTTTCTACCGCTTATTCCATAGTGGGCCGCGGGGGAGCTGGTGCCTATCTCCATCAGTCTATGGGCGAGAGGCGGGGTACACCCTGGAGAGGTCGCCAGTCCATCGCAGGGCAGCACACAAACAACCATGCACACACTCATTCATACACCTAAGGGCAATTTAGAGTGACCAATTAACCTAACAGGCATGTCTTTGGACTGTGGGAGGAAGCCGGAGTACCCGGTGAGAACCCACGCATGCACGGGGAGAACATGCAAACTCCGGGAATCGAACCCAGGACCTTCTTGCTGCAAGGCAACAGTGCTACCAACTGCTCCACCGTACAGCCCCTTCTTAATAATCTTTGGAAAAAAAAATATTTTTTTCAGCATTTCAGGAATAAAACCTAGCTGACCAGCTTTTTGCACGTTTTTTAGCTTTGGTGATTAACTCCAAGTCTTCGAGTTTGGAAGGCACCCTTGCCATCACCCTAATCTTTAGTTCCCTCACCAGATTATCTGTCAGATTACCCTTGTCACTCTGGCTTGGCCACTACAAAACATTAATGTTACTTCCACTAAGAAGAGGCATGTTAAGAAGTTCACAGCTTACTTATAATCTGCCAGGAGCATGAATAATCTTGGGCTCAGTTGCCTACTGGTGTCAGAAGGTGTCAGAAACAATTTCAGTGATTTTGGTCCATATTGATATAATAGCATCACTCAGTTGCTGTGTATTTGTCGTTCTCACATCCTTAATGTGAATTTCTTATTGCACCACTTTCCAAGGAGCTCTATTGACTACAGAGGTTGTTGGAGAACAGATGAGCACACTGAGGTCATATAGGAATGTATGAGGGACACACAGGTAAGCTCCTAAATTATGTTAAGTTTGTACTAATAGGTCCCAACTGTGCCAAGGAAATATCCTACATACTATTAGAACATCACCACCAGCCTGAACCGTTGACACAAGACAGGATGGTTCCATGCTTTCAGGTTGCTTACACCAGGTGTGACACTCCATCAACCCCCTTGATCAAACACCATACGTCTACTACCGTAGCCCATCAGAGATAATCTAACTAGTCTGCCTGTTCTCCTCTAACCCCTGGCCTCAACATGACATTTCTGTCCACTTAAATGCTGCATTCTGGTATTTTTGTCAGACGGTTGTTCTTGAAAATCGCAGAAGACCAACAGTCTTGGACCAACCTGTCTGACACAAACAATCATTCCAATTTCAAAGTCCCTTAAATACGTTGTTATCCACATTCTGATACTTGGTTTGATTAGTGGATGAAATGATTATATGATCAGATAGAAAAGTTTTATCAAGTTGCTGACTGAATCTTTACTCTTAGTGATTGCATATGACTTATCTCTATAGTAGTTTATTCTGTTATCATTATTTACATCCACCCATTATTTTTGTTGGTCATACCAAGACATGTTTGAATGGCTTTGTCTTGGCTCCACCTCCATCCCCTCTATATATGAAGGGAGGATAAGTCTCGTAAAGTCCCTTCTTATGGCCCCCATCTGACCACCCCTTTGCAAACTTTCTGCAGGCATCCCTGACCATTTTTGGGGAAACATTACATCCACATGAATACTTGTGGACAGACTGAACATCACCCAAACCATAACATCCCTTGCACTCAGTGACCTTTGTTGATCTGTGTATGCCCTAATATGACCAGAACAGATTCAGAAAAGCCCAGCTCAGTTATTGAGTTTCACTTCCCTCTTTTACAATGTGTTCAGGCCTGATGTTTCTATTTTTTCATGTCTCAACAAGTGGAAGAGACATTTGCCCCAATGCAGCAGGCTGTTGTGTTTCACTCAGAAAATGATCCTCACCTCTGATCAGCTTACTCATTAGTTACTCATTTATGCATTAAGACACGGTCCTGTTGACAGAAGCTCCACCCAATATTATAGGTTGATTTGTTATTGTGTGTGTAATGGCATAAAAGATTATAATAAGCCTAAAAGGCAAAAAAAGTATTTTGGTTTGCATTCTTATCTGCAGCAACTCAAAGAGAGAAACACTTAAGTCTGCAAGAAATGTTATGGGCGTTCAAGAAGCAGATAATCAATCATAAGAAGCTGTGATGTACAAGAATTCAGATTTTTTTTTTTATTATAAGGTTGGATAACTTTACGGTCACGTTTTTGCTCCAAATTGTTTATGAGAAAGCAGTTTTAAAAGTTTTAATAACTGATGATTAACTCGAAATAGAAATTACTATGTCTTGTTAGCACTCAAAATAGGTACAACAAATAGCAAATCAGCTAATTTGAGTTGCTAAATCAACTCAGCAACACAATGCCTTTAGCCATTAAGACACGGGGAAGACGACTTCAAGTAATATGATAAAACAACAACCAAGGAGGAAAGAGTAACAGTAGTCTCAGATAAATTATTCTAAATGTAAAAAATGTAAAAAGAACCAGACACAAGATTAAACTAAGAAACTGAAAACAAAGGAATGAACTAATAAAGCAACAACTTTCTAACAATAATGAGCACAGGGACATGAACTGAAAATTGTTAGACCTAAATAGCATAATAAACAACAAGGAAATGTTCAAAAGACAAAAGAAAGCCAACACCCATAGATCTATGGATTGTGACAGGATCAGCCAAAGTCCTGGCTTGAATCTGATCAGATAATCTGTGGAGACCTTCCAACTTCAAACACTTGGAGCTCATCACCAAAGTGGAAACCTGGTCAGCAGGTATAAGAAGAGTTTGATTGCTGTAATTACAATGTTACAAAGTTTTTCTATTGATTGTTAAGAAGGGTATGAATAAACATGTTTTAATAAACATAAATGAAAGCAGATAAACATTCTTCATAAATGTTTTATTGTCGTTTTAGAAATACCTGTCTCATTTCTGACCAGAATCGAATTTCTTGGTTAAATACAAATAACAAATATGAATAATTCTGGGCTAAAATGTACATGCACCCTAAGTGCATAAGTGAATACGTTTTGCTACTTGAAGTACATGCAAACACTAAGAATGAACTATTATACGTACATGTGAATCTGCAAAATAAATACATAATGACCAAAGCTTGTGACTTGTGTTTTTCTTGGTCCTGTGACAACTGAGGGAATGTGATCTGCACCGTGCTGACCCCTTAACTCCCCACAACCCCTTAATTATAAATTCTACTTTTACACTCCAAGGCGTGGTCCCGTCAGGCTTTATGCTACAAATTAGAGGATACAAATGCCTGTCAATTCATCAAGGTAGAGATGGTAGGACGACTTGCACACTGCGTCTTTCTTTGAAATAAAGGTCAAGTGTAGCTGATCTCAAATGCCTCTCTGTGTTGCTTTTTGGAAAACAAGTTAAAAGGGTTACAGGGTGATTTAATTTAATGCAACAATGTAAAACTTAAATACTAAAATTTGTGGTTTTGAACACCTGAGTGAAATTAACTGTAATGAGAATCATGCACTTGAGCACAAGACTAAAAGTTATACAGTTAAATTTTGCACTTATGATATAGGGTTATGGCTTGCAACCAGAAACACTGTTTTCACAACATCCATGGTGGTACTAGCAACCTTATTTAAGAAAGGTATAATGTAGAAAATATCACACAAAATGCATTGCTTTCGAATTGAGATATGCAGATTTTCTTGAGCATTCCAAAAGATGTAATACGTCCATTGCACTTAAACAAATTCAGCTATACAGATACAGATCTAATAACCCAATCCTGCCTCATTCTAATGATCACTTTACTTCACTTCTGATACCTGCTGTTGCACTTATTCTAAGTTTTACATATGTCAATTGCTGCTAAGGGCTGTGGTGGAACGTGTTAATGATTTTGGATCAGTTTTAAACCAGAAAACGGAAAAGGTTCAGGTTAGGCATGTCCCGATCCTATCCCAGGCAGCATCTGGCATCTGGCGATAGCCGTTGTTGGTCTATTGTCTGTTATTTTCAGTTGTACTCCCAGCAACCCACAGCCGTTTTTTACAACAATCACAGCCTATTGAGGTCATGGCTTGTAAAACTATGGTAGTTTAATCCTAATATTCTGCTTAGACATTAGGAGAGAGGCAGCAGCAACTTCCTCTCTATCTGTATCTGTATCTGTATCTGTAGAGCACCACTTAAAAAATGGTTATTATGTTTTATATGGTTCAAAGCAAGGCACACAATTTCTGAAGCATAATTAAAAACATTTTCTGTAATATTTGTTAGCTCACAATTTATTGGAAAAGCAAAAAAATAAAGAATAAACATGAGATAAGCCGAACAATCAACAAGTAATCTCAAAATAGATATGTTAGCCTAGCACATCAGAAAACTCCTTCACGCAAAACATTGTTAACATCACAAATGAAATCAGATGTTATGATCAAAAAGTTACTTAGTACTTAGTACTTAGTACTGTTACTCTTACTTGAGTAATTTCTTGGACCTTGGATACTTTTTACTTGAGTAAAAATACATTGAACTAATGCAACCTGTTATGACTAGCTTAAGGCCATAACAAAAGCGGGAGATCATTCCATAGGTAAAGTGCACAAAGTAACATTTATTTAGGATAAAGGCAAACTCAAATGATGGATGAGACGCAGCTCAGCAGCAGACCAGCCCACACACATGCATCAAGGAGCGTGGAGAAGACAAGCAGAGAGAGAGAGAGAGAGAGAGACCTCTTCCTCTCTCCTCCGGAAGGAGAAAACAGACAGCTTATACACGCTGTGCTCCAGATCCACAGTGACCTGCACAGAAGAGGAGCAAAAGGGTAGACACACCGCAACACGCATAGCCCAGTCCATGAGGCCTAGGGCCGTAACACCCCACCCTCACAAGAAAGGGAACCACAGAGGAACTATGACAAACCCAAAAATAATACTACAAGTAATATTTACTAATAAGTCAAGAAGTACATTTTAAAGCAAATATACATTTTGAAATGTTTGAATGTGTCAGTTTTAAGGCTATGAGCTTGTAGGAGGAGTGCTCAGTGCATAAGTCATTGTTTGGGTGACTGCAGGCTACTGAGAGGTTTCTTCCTGTTAAAAGGGAGTTTTTCCTCTCCGCTGTCGCTACATGCATGCTCAGTATGAGGGATTGCTGCAAAGTCAACGCCAGTGACTGTCCATTGTCTCTACATGCTTATCCGGGAGGAGTGAATGCTGCAAGTCACTGACTGGATGCAATCTGCTGGGTTTCCTTAGACAGAAAAACTTTTTATCCAATTTGAATAAATAACTGAATCTGACTGCACTGTTCAATGATTAGGATTAATTGTAATGTATGTACCTGACTTTTGTGAAGTGCCTTGAGACAACATGTGTTTTGAATGGCGCTATATAAATAAAACTGAATTGAATTGAATTGAGGAATGTTAGAAGGTTGCGATCAGAGAAAAAAAGACATAACAGTACCACATCCTACATACACACCAAAAATGTCATCATCTGCCTGCAGCATCACACTGCATGCACCCTAAGACAAAAACATGCCCGACTTAAACAAAGGCAGAAATTGACCAACAAAAGTAGCACAACAGTCAAACGAAAATGGATTATTTACAAAGTTACCACACATTAAAAAAGTAGCAACTGATAACTGGAATCAAACATGAACTGCTGCCACCATGACACAAATAGTCACACAAATAAGTGGTCCAAACACCTTTTTGGCTACTTTACCCATCTCTGAAGGTTTCTCACCAGAACCAAAGCATTACACCCAAAGCATTACACTACCTCCACCACTTCACACTGTTTTCCTTCCTTGGACCACTTTTGATAGATGCTTGCCACTGCAGACTGGGAACACCCAACAAGAGCTGCATTTTTGGAGATGCTCTGACCCAATCATCTAGCAATCACAATTCAGCTCTTGTCAAACTCACCCAAAGCCTCATGTTTGCTCATATTTCCTGCTTTTAACACGTCATCTTTGAGGATGTTCAGTTGTTGCCTGTTACATCTCACTTCCTAAAAGTTGCCATATTGAAGAGATGAATGTTGTATTCATCTGTTAGTGGTCATAATGGGTGTAACGCCTTTGAACATGGCATGATTTCTGTCAGGTAAGATTATCTATGTGAAAAAAGTATGCGGCAATTCTGTGGACCACAATATATTGCTGATGTCAGAGCAGGATGGAAAGAGTGGTTTCAGATAATAGAAAGGCAACAGTAGCTCAAATAATCACTCAATACAAGAACTGCAGAATACTGTTTCTAAATGCACAACATGTTGGAAAAAAAAATTGAAAAGGGAAATTAAATGTTGTTGTAAAAAAGCTGTTGCAGATGCTGATGGCGGTGTTCTTCATTTTATGAAAAATCCTTCTTTGCACAATGATCTCCAGAGGCTCCAGAGGAGTCCCCAGAACAGACCCAGCCTTCTTTATTAGCTGGTTGTCCCTGGCGTTGATGCTGCTACCCCAGCAGAAGAGACCACACTCGCCACAATAGACTAATAGAAAATATGCAGCATCTTGCTGCAAACACCAAAGGTCCTAAGCTTCCTCAAGAACTACAGTCTGCTCTGTCCCTTCTTGTAGACCGCTTCACAGTTGCATCTCCATTCCAGTCTGTTGTCCAGGTGAGCACTGAGGAATTTATACTCCACCACCTCCACTTCTTCTCCCATGATGGAAATAGTGTTTGATCTCCTTTATTTTATTCACGTTCAAGATGAGATCTTATTTTCCACACCATGTACTCAGCTCCTGGAAACTGGAAACTTATGGGCCACAGCAGCAGAAGAAAGCAACTGACGCTACAATTGACACAGTCTCACCAAAGTTGTACAACAGCAAAGTAGAAAAATGCTGCCTGGTCCAATGGGTCTTGATTTCACCGGCAAAATCCAGTTGGTCAGGTCCAAATTTGCTAGTGCATGGATGTATCATGCCCTGTATCAAGCATTCAGGCTGTTAATCAATATCAGCAGCAACTGTGCAATACTATCATGTCATTATGGAGCAAATTCTCTAATAAATGTTTGTTAAATCTATGAATTAAGGCAGTTCTATATGCGAAAGACGGACTAACCTGTTACTAGCAAAGTGTTCCCTAATGAAGTATATATTCCTTCTGGCCTGGAAAGGCTTTACGTGCCTCTGGGTAGAGAGATTTCTTTGTTTCCCTCTGAGACTTATTACTCCTGTGACCTGATTTCAGCTAAGAAAAATACGATGGAAGGATAGGAACAACTGACAGTAGAGGTTAGCAAAAGAGCGGCCACTGTTACTAATTCTGTAAGCTGTTTCTCAGCAGCTTGTCTTCTGAAGGTGGATATGCAAAACTGATCGTGAGGCAGCCATCATGCAAATGTGCAGAGGTGGGTAGAGTAGCCAAAAACTGTACTTAAACAGGAATGGCATTCCTTCAGTATATTTGTACTCAAGTAGAAGTAAAACATAGTTATCGAAAAAATTACTCAAGTAATAGTAAAAAAGTAGTTGGTAAAAATACTCAAGTACTGAGGTACTGTTTGATCATAACATCTAATTTAATAAACAAGTATATAATCAGCCAGACAAAAAATATATTTATATGCAAATTCTGGTATTTAAAAGAATACAATGAAAAATCTGTAAAAATAAATATCATTACAAAATAACACATTCAGGAGAAACACATTTTCAAATCTAACTTTTTTCAGAACAAAAGTTTCTGACCAGTCAAAGCGCTAAACACAGATTGGTAGGCAACTTGGGGTTAAGTGCCTTGCCCAGGTGCACATCAACATGTGGCATTAGGAAGTTGGACTTGAACTGACAACTTTTGGATTGCAAGAAAACTGCTCCACCCCTGAGCTCCAGTCATCCCCAAGAACAGAGCAAAGCACTTCTGGTGACAATACATACAGTACTGTGCAAAAGTATTAGGCAGGTGTGAAAAAATACTGTAAACAAATAATGGTTTCAGAAATATAAATGATAATTGTTTATTTTTATCAATTTACAAAATGCTAAGTGAGCGAACCAAAACATATAGCCAAAGTCATTAAGAACTATCTTCAGTGTAAAGAAGAACAAGACTTACTGGAAGTGATGGTATGGCCCCCACAGAGCCTTGATCTCAACATCATGGAGTGTGTCTGGGATTACATGAAGAGACAGAAGGATGTGAGATAGCCTACATCCACAGAAGATCTGTGGTTAGTTCTCCAAGATGTTTGGAACAACCTACCAGCCGAGTTCCTTTAAAAACTGTGTGCAAATGTACCTACAAGAATTGTTGCTGTTTTGAAGGCAAAGGGTGGTCACAAAATATTGATTTGATTTAGATTTCTATTTAGTTTATTCACTGCATTTTGTTGGTTGATGAAAATAAATGATTAACACTTCCATTTTTAAAAGCATTCTTTGTTTACAGTATTTTTTCACACCTGCCTAAAACTTTTTCCCAGTACTGTGTAATGTACTGCATATTTATTTGAATAGTACAGCCGGATAAGCAGATAGAAAATAACATTAGAACGATGAAGCTTGCAAGGCGTTTCATTTTAACAAAAACTACGCAGGTGTGTGTTTGTCTCATGTGCAATTTTGGGTTAAAACATCCTTGTTCTTCATTCACTGAAGTACCTGGAGGTGACTAGAGTAGCAAGAGATTGTACTCAAATAAGAGTAGGGGTACTTCAAAATAACATTGCTCAGGTGGGAATTAAAAATTACGGTGCAGTAAAACTACTACTAGAAGTACATTTTTTTCAAAAAGTTACTTAAGTAAATGTGACTGATTACTACCCACCCCTGTGGTAACTATTTTTGGGATAGAATAGATAAAGAAGAGAAATCAATAAATAAGAAAAGGAGAGGCAGCTCTAAGCCTTAATGCATAATGTTTCTCCACTATCAATGAAATGAGATGCATCTAAACAACCACACAGGAGGAACGTTTGGCTCATGCATTTTTTTGACTTGGCTTGCTTGGCAGCTCGCTCTAGATGAGGACCAACTATAGTGTGGGGAGACATACCAAAGCCCTGAGCTAAGCCTGAGCACAGAAGTCTTACAATATGTCAGCAGTGTTATTTTTACAGGGTCGTATTAGCAAACCAAACGGTTCTGCATCTGCTCCACAAGGGCATTCCTCCACTGCTGACCCTGAACAAACCCACAAGCTCTTGTGCTCCTGCATCAGCTTCTTACGAGCCTCTGATTTCCAAAGTAGTATTTACCCCTGCTGTGGTTCACCAGGCATTTCACTTGTAATGATAAATACTCCCATGAATTAAACAGCACGGAGCCCAGTAAGTCAGTGCGTAAGATGTTTTGCCTGCCATCTGTATTTGCCTGGTTGAAACATGTTAGCGGTTGAGTGGATCAGACAGACCTTGGGCTAAAAACTTCGTATGGTCATTGGCCATCAGACTGATAAACAAGCCTGTGACATAATGTGGAAACACTGATCCCATTCACAGTTCTGCTTACCCACAAAACAACTTCTGCATGCCAGGCAAATCTCACACATATAAAACAAATTCCTTGTAGGCGACGCGGATAGTAACCCTTCCCAAAAAGGGGGGTGGGTGGGGGGGGGGGGGGGGGGGGGGGGGGGGGGTGTTTTTGAGTCAGTCTGTCCCACTGGTTTCTTCTCACATCCACAAAGAGCTTTAGTCCCGTGGGGAAAATTAGGGGACTGGGGGCCACTGTGGCTTTTCCTTTTTTCTGTTGCGGGGAGTCTATTTCATCGCAGGAAATGGGGCATGGTTTCCCCCCGGGGGAGAGCGTGACCCCCAATCTTCTTTATTCCTTTTCAGGAATCTCTAAATGGAAAGAAAAAAAAAAACAAAGAGCCTCCATATGTATCTGTCTCAAGAGCAAAATCCTGATTTTACAGTTCCTGTGTGGTTTATATTCATTAAATGGTCTAAATTTAAATGTGAAAGTTGCAGTTTGTTTCCTACTTGAGTTAATCTATTTTAAGTATGTTGTGCTGGTACATAAATCATACAGAGTGTTTGTAAACCCTGAGGAACTAAACTCATGTTGGAAAAATACAAACTTGTTACCAAATTAATATGAACTGTTCATTCTGGCAAAAGCTAACCCTTTTCGTAATTACTAAAATAATTTAGTATTTATAAAGGGGAGCCAATGCATATATTTTGCCTGGCTTGTTTGGGAAATTTACAACTTAAATGGGTTAATGTAATGTGAAAAAGTGCACTTTTTTTCCCCCAAAAGCTTTTTAAGGGTACAAAGACGAGCCTAAAATTTACATCATTAAGTAAATATGTTTTTATTAAAGATATATTATGATGGGACTTGGAGATCCAGGTACTGCCAAAACACATAAAGTGTTAAATCTATTATACTATCCCTGCAGGGTGATGCAAAAGACAATGATTGAAACTATTTTAGGAATTTCAGTTTTTCTTTGCATGCCACATTTTACTCTCTACAGCAACATAAAGAGGAATATTTTACAGAAACAAACATAAAACAAATACAATCTGCTATGTTAAACATACAAAGAAAAGTCCCAAAACCAAAAAAATTTTTAAACCCCATATTTAAAAAAAGGCAAGGGGGGCCCAAAAAATCAAAGAAGCAGCCGAAAAACCCAAAGGGAACTCGGGGTAGATGGAGACCCACTGCAGAGTCATGCACTCCACAAAGCTGGCCTTCATAGAAAAGTGACAATAAAAAAGCCATTGTTAAAAGAAAGCCTTAAGAAATCCCATTTGCGGTTTACAACAGGCCAAGTAGAAGCCCCCATAAGTAAGTGCAAGAAGGTGCTCTGGTCAAATAAGATCAAACTGAACTTTTGGCCCTAAATGCAAGAAGCAATGTGTGATGGAAAATTTACAACATGTATCACTCGAAAAAACACCATTCCACAGAATGAAACATAGTACTGGCAGCCCAATGCTGTGAGGCAGGGCTGGGCCAAGGTTGTATAGGGTCTGTCGTAGGTTTTGATTTGGGGCCCTTCTTCATGGTAAGAACATCACCACAACGTTTCAATACGAATTTGGTGGAATCTAGGAGAGGGGCCGAGTTTAATTGGCTGAGCTTGAAAGCAATCATGGATAGTTGGTTATTATTTGTGAACAAACCATGACACAAAGAAAAAAATTAAACATGTAGCATCAGATTGTAACTATGACACAACAACAAACAATGAATATTTTTTACACCTTTACAAAGTAAACTTGCCAAAACCTTTAAATCGTAAGCTTAAATTTTAAACAATTTAAAATCTTTTCATTTATCTGTTGTGCAGTAATACGCTAGTTATTTAATGTTTAATTAAATAACTTTCAGTCTGTTTAGTACTGTCCTGTCAATGCCAGCCCAATATGGCGAACAATAGATGAAAGAGTGATTCGAGCACTGACATTCTCGAAACAGCAAACTCTGCACACATATGGAATAAATTCACAACTTCTCTTCAAATTATAAGAATTTATTAACAAAAACAATCCAACTACAAGTTAAACATTTTTCAGTTAACAAACTCTGTACTGGGCTAGAACAATTCAACTAAACCATCTGAAAATAAGGTTTGTCATAACCTTGAAACACAACACAGAACAAACAGACTATCCTCAAGACTTAGAGGGCTGTTTGTATTAGCTTCACCAGGTAGCCAACACAAACAAAGCAAAACAGCATGAAGTAAACAGTATTTAGATTTTTTCATCCTAAACTAATTTTCTCTGCCCAAACACTTCCTCATACATGAACCGTTCTGAAGAACAAGACGTCCTATAGGGGCGATGAGTTATGTGGCCGACGGTGAACAAGGGCAAGTGCAAGATGTGCCAACTGGCACGTAGGAAATCATGCTATGCTGGCGGTTCCTACGTTGTCCTCTTTCAGACGGGGCGAAAACCACTTCAGCTGACATGATTAGAGACAGCATCTCATCTGGGGAAATCTCTAGCTCAGATTCCTTTCCTGCAGAAGATCAGAAAGAAAAGGTTCAAGACAAGCTTGTCTTGTTCTTTTTTTTTTTTTCGTCTTATACCCACCACCTGGATAGAGGAAGAAGTGTGGCTGGAAAACAGTTTTATTCAGGGATTCCATGACATCACAGAGATTCCACCTGTGTCTCCTCTCTCCTGGACTGGACTAAACGTAGGCTAATGCATATAATTAAAGATGCAGAACTTCCTACCCGCTTCTTTGATTGTGTACAGTTCAGTCCATGTTTCATCCCATGGCTGAGGCACTTCACATCTATACTAAAAATGGTCAAATCGAACTTGACAGTATTCTCATTCTCAGCAAACATAAATTTAGATCTATTCTCTGTGTGAAAATTCAAGCATTTATGGGAGGCCCCTGATGGCTTGGGGGCCCTTAGCAGCGGCTTAGTTCACACATGACTTCGGCCGGCTACGCTGTGGAGATTCTTTCTTCAGCAGAAACAAGCAAGCTGGTCAGAGTTGAAGGGAGAATGGATTGAGCGAAATACAGGGAAATAATGAAGAAGATACAGCCAGAGTTAGAATCTAATGGTTTTCCAAAGTATTGACTCAGTCTAGAACATAAAATCACAATAAAATTTGGACCTTGCCTCTCGCCCGTAGACTGCTGGAGATAGGCACCAGCTCCCCCGTGACCCACAATGGAATAAGCGATATAGAAGATGAACGAATGACTGAATGTTCTGAAATTTGTTGATTTTCTGAAAAAAATGCAATTTTCCAGGTGTATGCATACTTTCGCAAGGCACAGTATTCATGTGATTTTAAAATTGTTTGATAGAAACAATGATTAGCATTTTAATCCACTAAAAAAAGAACTGATTATTTATTATTTGCAGTTGGTTTCTGAATAGTTATAACGTCTAAATTTGTTAAATCTCTACCAAGAGTAGCAGGGAAAAGTGCAGAGATCAATTAGGATTTGAGCACTTTTTTAAATAACAGACTTGTGTACAAGTGGATTTTAAACTTGGACATAAGTAAAGGATGTTACACATACTTCAACACTATACTTGCACTATAATACTGACTCTTAATTATTAGACAGTGACTACAAAAATTAAAGGTTATACATCAAATAGCTGCAGTTACCAGTCCCATAAATTATGTCGCTTCTAAAACTTCGATTCTCTACGCAACAGCCCCCTCTAGTGTTGTTACACTTCTCTGCAGTGCCCACATAAATTTGACTAATGAAAGCATGACTTTTCCGTGTCTGCTTTTATTTGTTAATTGAAATAAAATGTGATATTTAAGTATGTATATGGCATTTTCATTTGAAATCGCATGACCCATTAAGCTCCTCTTTTTTTTGCGAATCTGCGGTCAGGAAATGAGAAACACGCCGTGGCAGACAGGAAACCACGTGTTCAGCCTTCATAGGAAGCCACAGAACCGTAGCAGCATTCAGTTTTCTTTGTTACTGTCATAAAACAAACTTCAGATTCATCTGTTTTGACGGTCTTTAGGTGTTCTTAGGTTTGTGGACATTTTCTGAACATGTCTTCATTCAGAAAAGCGCTGAAGTCCCGACAGAAGAACCATCATGAGAGATCTCAGGTGAACGTTTAGATGTTTTCTTGGTTAGCCAAGCGACTGTACTTAAATGTAGAAATGTTTGGTTGTGTTTTCACTTTAAGAGGCATTATTAGTAATAATAAACGCGTCATAATGGTTTCATTCTGCCAATCCAGCCTGGTTTCAGGAAAACTATGGGTTTGTTGGAAAAGAAGAAAGACTACAAACTCAGAGCAAAGTAAGTTTTAGATCTTTTCATGTTTGTTTAAATCAGTAAAACCTAATAGAATACACGTTTATCTTTGTGCTCATTACTATTATTATTATTCTAGTGACTATCATAAGAAACAAAACACCCTCGCTGCTCTGCGAAAGAAAGCGCTGGAGAAAAACCCAGATGAGTTTTACTTCAACATGATCAGCACCAAACTGGAGGTTAGAAATAAGTCTGCATCATTTTCAGATCATCTCGTACAGATTCCTCTATATCTGGGTCCGACTGACATGGTTGTTTTGCTGTGTTTGGTGCCGACAGGATGGAGTTCATGTGATGAAGAAACCTGAGGAGGAGGTGACAGAGGAGCAGAAGAAAGTGATGAGGTCGCAAGACATAAGATATGTGGAGATGAAACGGGTTGCAGAGGCCAAGGTGTGTCATTTGTTCCCAGGTTTAATCTGGCTGTTTCCACGAGCAGTAATACAGGAGCACCTCGATTAAATTACAATATTATTGAAAACGTAATACAATTCTGTTTAGAAAATGAAACGTGTATTATATTTGGATTTATAGCATATATTTACAAAATTTAGTTTCTCACAAAATTTAAGATCATCCACATGGAGGGTAAGTCATGCGAAGTCGTTGCGAAAGAAGCTGGCTGTTCAGACGGCTGGTTCCAAGCATATTAATGGAAAGTTGAGTGGAAGAAAAAAATGCTGTAGAAAAGGTGCGTAAGCAATTGGAAAAACTGCAGCCTTGTGAGGATTGTGAAGCAAAGCTTCTTTAAGTATTTGGTTGACATTCACAAGGCGTAGACTGCAGCTGGAGGCACTATGTTAAAAGCCACCACACATAGATTGGCAACAACAAATACATTACTAGTGTTAAGCCACTCCAGAGCCAGAGACAATGTCGAAGGCATCTTAAGGAGAAAGAGCTGGACTGTTGCTTAGTGATCCAAAGTTCTCTTTTTAAGATGAAAGTAGCTTTTCCATTTCATTTGGAAATCAAGGATCCAGAGTCTGGAGGAAGAGTGGAGAGGAACAGAATACACTGGTGTAGGTTCTCAGTCATCGAGGACATGATGGTCCTAAGAGCTTAAGTAATAGGGCTTATAAGCCCATTAGATCCAGCCGTGTTCAGAACTGAAGAAGCATTTTTGGTGGGAGGAGAAACACGTTCAAGAAACAAGAAAAGTCCGGTAGACTTCTTCTTAAACGTTTAGAAAAGGAGCATAACCCAAGTTTCTTGAGTTCCAATAAGTAGTTTCCACAGCCATTGATGGTTTGTGCTGCCACGTCATCTGTTGTCTTGGCCCACTGTGTTTTATCAAGTGAAAGCAGCCATCAAATCAGGATTTTCTAAAGCACAGGCTTCCCTCTGCTCCTGTTTCATTTTCCAGCAGGACCTGGCCCCTGCCCAAACTGCCAAAATTTCCAGTAATAGGCTTAACGAGCGTAGTATCACTGTGCATGATTGGCCAGCTAACTTCCCAGACCTAAACCCCAATAGATTCTCCAGAGATTTGTCAAGAGGAAGATGGGACAGGAGAGCCCACAATGCAGACGAGCTGAAGGCCGTTATTAAAGCAACCTGGGTGCAGGCTGATCGCCTCCCTGTCACGTCACATTAATGAAGTAATTCATGCCAAACCAGTATTGAGTGCATATACTGTAATATTCAAATTTTCTAAGAAACTGTTTGTAATAAATATAATATGAATTTCACTTTTTGAATCTATTTACTGAAATACATGAACTTTTTAATGACATTCTAATTTATTGAGAGACACCTGGAGGTAAAGACGTAAACATGAGCTTGGTGGAAGAGGTGAAGCTCCTTGAAGCTGAGCACTAGTCAAACAAGTTGGACGAGTTGCCAATGGATTATATAGGACACATGCACAGTTTTACACAAATGGGTTAAATTTACACTGGATAATCGTGTTTGTTTTTTGTTAACAACAAATACAAGCATACACACCTAGCTATCTGCTGTGATGAATCCAGTGACAATGTGGGCTTTGACTTTTTCTAATTTTAATTTTCTTTCAGAAAATAGAGAGGCTGAAAGGAGAGCTCCATCTTCTGGATGCAGAGGGCAAACAGAAGAACAAACACACTTTTTTCGTTGATTCCAAAAAGGAAGGTAAGTTTAATTGTTTAGTACACAAAGATGTGAATAGTTGGTGCTTGGAAGATTATTATTACTCACTTGGGACAATTAATGATTTGATGTAAACAAACAGTCCTGCAGAGTTGGTTATGCAAGATCAGTTTTTATGTTTTATTTTTGCACGTGTGCCCTCAGTGCAGACCTTTGACCTGGCCAGCCACCTCAACACTGCTCCAGAGCTGGTGAACCGAGTGTACAACAGACCAACACTGCATACACTGGAGACCAAGAGCATCAAAGGAGCCGTGGAGCCAGAAAATATAATGGTTAGCTGTATTTAAAATGTTGAAGGCTCACAGTTTTTCTTTTTTTTTTGGCTACAATTTGAGCCATACAGTCTTTACTGACAGCTACTTTACAAAAAAATAATTCTCTTTAGTTTCCTGGTTGTTGATTTTTATGCTCAGTGAGGGAAAATCCCTTCTGTTTGCTTCACCTGTAGAAGCTGGCCAGGCAGAGAAAGCATCAGTATAAAATCCTTTCCCAAAGGATTGACAGAGAGAAGAAAATGTTTGTCATCAGCCAGAAAATCCAGACACGGAAAGATCTGCAGGTGACAAGTCTTAAACACTTTAACATCAATGTCTTTTTAGTCTATATTTTTTATTCTTATATTTCTTGTTTACTTTGGCTCCAGGACAAAAACAAAAAAGTGAAGGTGAAAAAGGAGACACAGCTTACTGCAGCTATTTACAAGTTTGAGTCCAAGAGGAAACGCTAAGGAAGGACTATTTGGAAGGCTGAGGACAACCTGAGTTTTGGGATTGGACACCTACAAAATAATAAACTCAACTTGATCCCAGCAGATGCAAAAGATTGTGAATATTTTCCACTGAATTGTTTCAGTGGTGCCGTTTTGTGGATTTCAGTTTTTTTCAAATAAACTTGCTAATTGATTTGTCTCCTTCACAATGAGATAAGCCACTGTTGACTGAACTTGCAAACTTAAGAGTTTCCAGATCCTTTGGCATCAGGAAGCTGTAGAAGTGGATGATTTCTCAAGGGGCCTCAGGCTGTTTGAAAAGATGTCACTCCTGCTCTGGTCAACGGAGCTGCATAAATGGAGGCAGTATATTTTATGTTACCACTAGGGGGCATTAGTGTTGTTTGACAAAACAAATATTTCATTTCTATTTGAATTGCAGTGAGAGGGCCCTCGATGTTACTTTTGAGATTTACTATTTAAACACCTTAAATATATAGTTTAATCACTGAATGAATGGTACAGGTACATTTCACAGACTCATTTAATGTAGTAAATACCCGTTCCAATCTGAATTTGAGCTGTGGGTGTATTATTCAATCCATGCAAGCTGCACAAAGTATTTAAAGGTGTTCACATCACCTTGCAGTGTTAGGAAATAAATTCAAGTAGAAAAATTCTTAAGATAGTTTTTTTTGTTTATTCTACATTATTTGACACATTTTCTGCTTCATAGATTCTTTAGCGTATCACTGCATGTAAAAATGTGATTATGGTCTGAAAATCTGACAAGTAGACGGGCCTTACAAAAGTATTCAAGTTGAACGTTTTCCCATTACAGCTCCAAGCCTGACTGTATTTTACTCAGATTTTGTGATGCTCAAAGTAGAACATGTTTGTGAAGTGGTAGAGAAATTATAAACATTTTTTAACAAATAAAAATCTGAAAAGTGTGGCCTGCATTTGTAATTAACACCCTGTACTTTTCTATGCCTAATTTAACTCCAATGCAAGCCTTGAGGAGTAACTTCAATAAATAGAGTCCAGTTGTTATACTAATCTCCATTTAAAAACAGGTGTTTTGAGAAGGCCTAGGAGGTTTGTTATGGCTCTTTACCATTAATACCTGCTCAGCTCAATTTCACACATTCAGGTCGTTTCATTATATTGGAGTACCACCTCATTGTGGGTTGGGTCATCATAGCAAGGCAACTTGAGGAGTAACTTAATGCGATTTGTATGTGACAAACCACTAATTAGCTTCCTCTTGAGTGATTACAGACGCTCTCTATCCAATCAGACTGAGCATAAACTACTTTGCGAGGACAAACTGGAAAACATTTCAGTCTCTAGATGTGCAAAACTGTTAGAGACATGCCTCAAAAAACATGAGGCAGCAACTACAGTAAAAGGAGATTATGACAAGTACTGATTATAGAAACTAAATAATAATGGACACCACAATTTTCAGATTTTTATTTAAAAAACATTTGCAAGGCACTATAGATGCAGCAACAACTACACACTTTTGCAATCATACATAAAATTACTGTATACAATTGTATGTCATTCAGTGTGTGGTCACACACGTGGGATAAGTATCAGCACCTCCTTCAACCTGTGGAGCAGACAAGACTGAAGATCTGGCTTCCAGCAGCAGATCACTTGACTGATCATTGTGGTTTCAGCAGCTTCATAAGCAGAGCCCATCCATCAGCTTCAACAGGGAGACACTGAAGGGGAAGGAAGGAGAGGGGGCATCGGACAAACAGACAGCTCAGGAGGAGCCAAATCAGCCACAGACAAACAGAATGCACTTCATTTAGCTGTTCAAATTTTAAATTAAACTCAACATCTATTAAATGACTGAATGCTTCAAAACAAATACTTTTTATCTGTGAGAATGTGGAGATTTAAATGTTGCAAGCTAATTATATAGAGAAAACACTGCAGAGCTTGTCTGCCATGTTCCAGCGCTTGATCATTTATTTCAGAGCTGGTGTATCCTGTATGTGTAAGTAAATCACATTCTCAGCCTGCCCTATAACATTGCGTCACAATGCTGAGTGAGCGTGCATGAACCAGGACCGCGGGGCCCACTCTCTGTAAGCTGAGGGGGTGTAGGTCGTTAGGAGAAGCCCAGGGGTCAAAACACTGTGTGCGCAGTTCCGGGACCCCTCGCTGACTATGCGACCTGAGCACAGACAAGCCTCTGTCCCTCATCAAGCTCTCCTTTTATTCCCCTCTCCAGCGAAGGGGCTCTTGCGCTGGGGCGCAATGGCAGAGCTCAGGGGTGGGCAGAGGGTTGACCTTCTGATTTTAAAGATATAGACAGGCATTTCTCTATTGTCGAAGCGCTCATAACTCATTTGGCTGCTCACACAGGCCGTCTTTCCATCCCATATGCCATCTCTACAGTTAATGACCCGTGAGGTTTGTTAAATAGTCACTTTTTAGGATGGGAGCTGGAAGTGGAGTACCGGGTGACAGGCAGTCACACAGCTGCAGGGTGCAACATTGACCCTGATGCTGTTGGTGAATGAAAGTGTAGCCTGGTTAAGAGGAAGTATAAGAGGAAAAACAAAAGAGCCTTGTTTTCCAACTGTAGCTATCAGAGAATATAGTATAATGGTCCAAATTAACACTTTAAGATCTCCATTAATGTTTCTTAATTTCCAGTGTCGTATTATACAGTACAGTTTGAATTGTTAGAGCCCCAAATTAGTTTTGTTTGCCCAATCCTGTGCCATCACTACACTTCCAAAATAACAATATTTTTGCTGCTTGCAGTCTGAAAATGTTCAAATATACTAACAACCAGCAGAACTGCATTGAACCTTTTAACTGACCTGACACATTTCTCAGCTGGTGACACTATGAATGAAGACAAATGACACTGGATTTTTGTTTGGAAATATCAGAGTGACTTACAGAGGCTAATAAATTTGTCATCACCCCTGGTAATCATGTGTAAAAAGGCTTTCAGACAAATTATTATTTTAAGGCTTTAATTTGCATGGGAGCCTAAATCATGACAGGGGTCTCATACACATGTAAAAAATGAGGAAAATCCAACTTTTACTTTGAACACGTACAGGTAAGACAAACATTACTCACTTGTTTTTAGCAAAATCACCTTTAAAATAAAGTGAACTCAATTTGAACTTTTTTAAAATTGACCAGAGATTCAAGGGCCTATTTCTTTTAGCCAATGGCTACTAGGCTAGATGAGGACCCATATTTATAATCCCACCATGCAGTAGAGTAGAACAGGTAAACTCCATGGCTTACTGGTGGAGAGCTGCGAGTGTTATAGAGACTTAATGACCCTGCCGGTTTTCTGAGAAACATGCCAGGAACAAGCATTTTCTGTCATACCATCATAATCGTACCAATAACATGTAAAGTTTGCTACACTCCAAACAACTATGTGCTTTGGTCAGGTGAGATGAAGATTGAGCGTTTTTCTAGCAAACACGCCAGGCGGGTTTCGCATCAAACAGAGAATGAATATGTGGAAAAGCACCTCTTGCCCACTGTTTACATGTATATGGAGGATGTGTAATGCTGTGGGTCTGTTTCTCTGTTTCTGTCTCTGAGAACCTTGTTAGAGTGCATGGCATCATAAATGTTGATACACTCAAAGTCAAAACTGGGTTTACTCTGACAGAAGACAGAAAATATGGTCATTTGGTCTTGCGACAGGATAATGTTATACATTTTCACCTCAATAAACCTGTCTGCGCCTGTAGGTTATGTGCAGGTTGTGCTTTGTATTTTCTAACTCACAAATTATATGTATACAAATCTTGTTCTTCAACATTATTTTAACCTTGTGCTTGCTCCTCAGAAAATCACCAGTGCAACACCTCCACCCAGATCCTTCACCAACTTGCCCTGCATACAGATCCGGGGTTAAGGATGGTTAAGGACAGTGCTAATCGATCCGCCAATTACAGAGAGCTGAAGAGTGAGAAGTGTGGAGAGGAGAGAGGTAGCCTGGGATTTTAGCGTTGGTAGGGTATGTACAATTGTTGCAAAAGGACGATGAGAGGTAGTATTTATCAGTGAATCCCCCCTCTCCTTTAAGTTTAAGCTGCGTGTCATTGGGCTTTTGAAGTTGTGGAAAGACAGTAGGGACAGAAGAGTGGGGGGAAGGAGAAGGCAGTGTCTTTCTCCATGCCAAAGGGAAGATGTCTGAAGGAAATCTTTGCGGCCTTGACAAGGCCCCTGATGTGCATGATGTTGTGTGTGTGTGTGTGTTTGTGTATATGTGTGTAAGTGTAGATTTGAAAGTACATCGTAGCATGTTGTTGTGTCATGTGCATCCCCGAGTTAAAAGTCTGGCTCTTGCGAAGAGGTGGTGATCACAGAGCCTCCTTTTAAAATTGCCGCTAATGAGCCCTGGCTGGTGAGGGGTACTCGAATTGATTAAATTTGCATGGGAGCCTAAATCATGACAGGGGCCTCATAGTTGTGCACCCCACCTCTAGATGCGCGCACACACACATTTATACCCACAGGACCCCTGCTATGCCCCCACCTCCCCATCAGACCTACAGGGGGTATCTCTCAGCAGGAGAGAGGCCCAGGATGCACCAGGGGGAGGGTTTGTGTACACACTTGTGTGTGTTTGCGTGTGGTGTTGAACGGGGCGTGGAGCACACCCATCTGCCTCTGCATTACTGTCAGTCCATCATTCAAGGGAATGCCAGGTTCGTGCCTTGGGGACATGTTCATTACGCTTTAACTACCGGATCTGTCCTTGTCTTGCAGCCTCCTTGTGTCATTGTCTGCCTGAGATTGCATGTATGTATATTTATGCATGCGTCTGCATGCATCACAACACCTCCTTCACATGACGACTTGTATTTGTGTAGTTTCAAAGAAATCAGCAATCTAAAAAATGCACAAATAGGAAACAGGTTGATAAAGTAAGCTGTGGGTTTGTCATGGCCCTTTTTACTCATTACAATATTCTCGACATATTAATCCACCTCAAAACTTAAAAGTTTTTAGTGTGTTTCTCTAACCTTCACTTCTCGAATAGGAATTGTGTGACAATGCATGATGAGAGCTGTTTTGCGTCTGCCTCGTATTTGCTCAGATAGCACAGAGGTGTTAGGATGAATGTGTGCGTGCACTGGCAGGGGGACAGCACTCGTGCATGGTTAGCCCGGGTGATTGCAGTAATCAGATGGTTGTGTTAATCAGAGTTTGTTCGTCAGTGGCCTGATGAGGGGCGACGAGGGCCGCTGATTGTAATGCGATGCTTCGATCGGCATCTCTGACGACTTACACAGACAAACTGCCAAGAGAATCATTATCATACAGTTTTGTTTTCTTTTTTTCCCTTTTTGTGTTTTGCTCCTGAAAAGACCTTGAAAGAAGTGTAAACAAGCAAGCAGAACAACACGATGAGAATTGTATAGAAGTAGTATGTCACTGGCAAGATGCTAACTTAATTATTATTACACAGAATGTTTTCATTCCAGTGGACAGAGTGGCACATTGTGACATGATGGGTTATAAATCTCTGTTTAGATGTCAATGTCATCCCTTTTGAATAACAAAGCCAGGGGGGAGCAATGTGATGGGGAGAGAGAGGTCTGGGGGCGGGGGATAAAAATGTGACCCCCTGGTTTATAGTCTTGCATCAGATCTTTGTCTACCCCTCAACCTCATCCCCCTTTCTTTTTTGAAGGAAGGAGTTGCTGACGCTATTATGGCTGCCTCATCAGCCAAGTCCCTACAAGGGCTGATACAAATTAATTAACCTAATTAGGGACTGTGATTGCGGGTGTGATTATAGGGGATGGGAGTGAAGGGAGGGAGGGAATGGGAAGATGTGGCAGGAGGGATGGCTCATGGAGATGGGGGTGCGCTGGCAGCCACGGCCCAGGCGATGATGAGCCGGGAGGTGTGGGAGAGTAGCCAAGATGCTCTGCATGACTAATGAGGAAAGCTATAGCTGGATTCACTGCTCCCTTTTTATTTTTCAGTTTTTTAAATTCTCACATTTTTTTTTACTTTTATTTAATTTCTCTACTTTTCTTTAGGTCACTCCTTAAACATGAAACATTACAATGCCTTATAGTAGTATCCTAGTGCTTTTTTTTACATTTTGTCATGTTATGACCACAAAATTTAATGTATTTTTTTGGGATTTGTTTTTTAAAAGATCAACACAAAAACATCTGCTAAATATTATTTGCATTTAGCCCCTTTCAATCTGATGCCCCTAAATAATATCAACCAATTGCAAACGTTACCTAATTAGTGAATAGTGTAGAATTTAATCTCAATATAAATATAGTTGGTGTGTAAAGTTGCTGTTAAATTGTCAAGAAAATACCACAACTGCAACCCTACATAACATGGCTGTCCTCTAGGCAACACCACAAGAGCTATAATCAGAGAAGCTGCCCAAATGCCCATGGCAGCTCTGGAGGATCTGCAGAGATCCACAGCTCAGGTGGGAGGGGTCTGTTCAAATGATAGTTATTAGTTGTTGAAATCTGACTTTTATGGAAGCCTGATGAGAAGAAAGGTCATTGTTAGAAATCCATAAGATGTTCTGCTAGCACTTCATCATATGCCAAGTAGGGGACACACCATGGTGAAACACGGTAACTGCAGCATCATGACATGGGCATGTTTACCTTCAGCAGGGACTGGAAAGCTGGTCAGAGTTCTTGGGGAAAAAAAATGCAGGGAAATCCTAGAAGATAACCTGGCAGTTCTACAACGTATTGACAAGTCGAGGCTGAAAACATATGCATGCCACACTTTTAAAATTTCATTAAATGTAAAACACAATGAAGTCTGTAGTTGTGATGACAAAATAATGAAAGGTTCAAGGTTTATGAATACATTTGCAAGGCACTGTATCTGTAGGCATTTTCTATTTTTTAGTGTGCTTCTATTGTGTTTCCAGAGAGTTTTCTGTGACCTTCATGTCAGAAACAAAATGCTTCCAAATCTAGTTAACCAATCATGCAGTATAGAGTCCATCCCTGCACTGTCTGTTAACTGGACTCCCTACAAGGAACAGAAATACCTTCTGGGAACAGACACACTGATACATACGGTATCTCATACTTTAATATTCACACTGAACAGAAGCTCAGTTTCAGATGCTCGTTCTATCTTCCTTACTATAAGAACCACCCAGAAACAAAACAAATATAGTCCTCATACAGAAACAAAAAGCATTTTCTTGCTGCCATCAGCAATTCTAATTTGTGTAATGAGCTGAAGGAGAGGAAGGGTGAGTGTAAACATCTAGGTATCAGTAAATAAAAAGAACCCCCTTAGAAGGTGCTTATCCTGGCTTTTGTTGTGCCAGGAGTGCAATAAATATGTGACAGTAGTGTTCACTGACATTGTCACATTTGAATTTTATAGTTTTGTTGTGCACCATTCTGAATTTTGCAGTTTGAATCCTAAATGTGTTGTTGCTTCCTTTCTCCATTCTGAATTCTCAAATATCTCCCGTCTTCCCACTTACTCTCTCAGCCAGTCTAAGCCACAGTATCAGATGTGGTGATACGATTAGAAAACCACTAGCAGTGCGATGACTTAATATCACTACTCTAATCTGCAAGCCAAGGATTTAAGACTTATTTCAGCCATACTGACTTTAAAGTTCTTGGAAAAAAATGCTGTAAATGTTCCATTGTTAGCATAGCAGTCCTGTCTCAAATTAAACAAAAAACATATTTTAAGTCAGGCTTTGTTAGCCTATTTATTTAACCTAAATAACATATTACTGACATTTAAACAGGAATAGATATCTTCATGTTAATAACTACTTACTTTTAACAATTTACCAATATTTCTGTGATGTTTAAAGGTCTTATTTTTAAAAATGCATGGAATATATTAAGAGAGTGTGTTCTAGGACAAAAGAGAAACTGAAAATTTGTGATAAAAATACCCTCATTTCCAGTTTTGCAGCAAAGCTATTTAACATTTTACTGTAATTTCAAGTGAATTGATGCATTGGTGGAAGCTAATGGTTAGAGCTCTGGTACAATTCAAGAAGAAAAACCATACGCAATCTTTAAAATTCACAAATTAATACATTCATGTCTATGTTGTTGGCATAAGAAAATCCTTATCAGATGTGTTACAATTCCATAAATTAGATATAAAGTTATTATGATTTCATTATTGTCAGTAAAATAATTCAGGAGTGGGGAAGAGGGACATCTGACATCAAAACCTTGGAATAGTGGCATATCATTTTGCTATCCCATGAGAACTTACAAACATTGTCAGGGAAACCTTTATCGAAGTGGTTATTAATTCTTAATATAGGTCCTGTAAAGTACTTTGGATTCCCTTGTGGATAATTGATGCTAAACTTGCCTTGCCTAAATTTCCAGCCAATCATAAACAATCATGCAAGTTGGCCAATGGCCAACAGGAGGTTTATGACTTCCTTTAGCAGCTAGCAGTGCTATGTGTTAAAGCTAGGTGGTATGATAAACAGGAACAACTAGTGGAGGTTTAGCTCTAGCTGTTTGAATTAAAATAATAATGTTGTTAGGGTATTTTGCTGCTGCTCCTGTAAACCTACATTAAACTCATATGTTGCATTTTTTCTACTGCCTCCACAAGGGCTATACCTTTCTCCACCTGTACAAAAGCTCTTAAACACTACTAGCAACTTTAAAAAAAAACATCTTTTAATTGTATGTTTAGATTATAACAAGAAATACATAATTTCTTTTCATTGCAAAATTCTTCGTGTTACCAAAAATTTCAAAAAGACATTTTACTACTGATTGTTGTCGTATGACTGCGAATGTAGCTCAAGTTTTTGTACTGTACATATGTTTTATTAAAAAGGCCAATTTTGGATTGTAAAATCAATTTCAGTTTTTTGAAACGTCTTTCACGTAGGGAAGCAGCTATTTTAAGACAGGTGATATTGAGGAATTTTTGTTTTTTAGTTTTTTCTTTCAGAAGTCCCTATCTCTTGGTTCAGAAACAGCACAGATAAGCATAAGCCTCGTCAGGTGGAAGGTAAATACAGCACTTAAGGATTCCCCTCTCATTCTGTGGTCAAACCTATGCTTTAATTAAAGCCCAAGGAAAAAGAGGACAAGAGAGAGCGATAGCCCAGCAACAAGCTGATGCTATCAGGAGTTCAGGTAAGCCTCTGGGAGATGTGCTACAGATCCTGTGTATGTGTAAGTGAGGCACACACATACATACAGTTGTGGAAATGCAGTACATGTTTAAGCACCTGCATATTACACATGAATGCACAATTCTAAAGTGTTTTTGTGTATGTGGTTGTTGCTTTATGCTGCTCTGCGGGCTAAACAGTTGTAGAGAGGCTGCTATCAGATATTTAAAAAGATTCATGAATATGGATGGGTTGTGATATGGGACTGATGTTTGTCCTCCAAGAGAGAATAAAGGGTAATGTGCTCACTTCCCTAAAAGATCAATTCAGGGCCGCTCACAGCCGGGACAAGAGCTTTGGATTGGAATAGGTTTTTATGGTGGTTGTGGACAGGTGGTAGTATTGTAGCAAATGGGATTTGGACAGTGGGCTGCATGGTGGTGCAGTTGGTAGCACTGTTGCCTTGCAGCTTGAAGGTCCAGGGTTTCCCCGCCAGGGACTCCCAGCCGCAGGTCTTTCTGCATGGAGTTTGCATGTTCTCCCCATGCAAGCATGGGTTCTCTCTGGGTATTCCGGCTTCCTCCCACAGTTCTAAAACTTGACTGTTAGGTTTATTGGTCTTTCTCAATTGCCCTTAGGTGTGACTGAGTGTGTGAATAGTTGTTTGTCCACTGTGTTTCCCTGCGATGGATTGGTGGCCTGTCAAGGGTGTACCCCGCCTCTTGCCCGTAGACTGCTGGAGATAGGCACCAGCTCCCCCGCGACCCTGTACGGAAGAAGTGGGTATAGAAAATGGATGGATGGATTCGGATAGTCAAGGCAAAGCAACCTCCCCATGAGTTTCTTATTAGACATCACTCCTGATGTTGGGATGAGTGCAGGTTTGCTCAGTTTCCTTAAAGACCTTTACCTAAAATCTGTTTAATGTGGAGCCAATATGTTACAAACAAATAGCGTAGGCAAAGCTGGTTTTGTTGTTACTGTTTAACGATTTGATATATTTGGGAAGCTCTTTTAGTTTCATGAAAAAAATGCTGTCTAATCAGTATGCTTTGATAAATAAATTATTTAAGGAGTGCCATACTTTAATTTATAATATTTGAATTGTTAATTATGTCTATGCATTATAATTATGTCAGGGGCAATACTTGAGACACTTGGCTGAAAATTGGAAGTAAATTATCAAACAATGGCATTCAAACTGAATTTTACTGAATTTTGCACTTTGAAAGGGGTGCAAAAACATCCAATAAATAATATGTTTTTGGCTTTTAGGTACTACTGTTGCCTGGTAATACATATGAACTATAATAAACTGTTAAAACTTTTTGACAGTTGCAGAATGGTAGATCAGGGTTGGCCAATTCCATTACAGTTTTAACTGATTAAATTAGATGAAGGCCTCTGCAGAGGTTTAAGACATGTTGAGGAGAAGAGGAGAAGATGATTTGCAACAGATCTGATTCAATGATTTGAATCAGGTCTGTTGGAGCATGAAGGCATCCAAAAAACGGACACTGCCCCAAGGACTGGATTAGTAAGTAAAAATGTATAGTACCTTTCACACCCAAAAACACAAAGTGGTTCATCATAACCACAATAGGAGACAAGCATTAAAACAACAATTCAATTGGTTTCCCAATACCCAGCTTTTCCTCTCTTCTCTCTTCCCCTTTAATGTATGTCTCTTTCCAATTGTCGCAACCTGTCCTCTTAGTTGGCTTAAAAGATTTTGGTTGTTGTTCCTCTTGATTGCATGTAGTAATTTTTGCAACAGGTGGACAATTTCATTAAAACCCCTTTTTGAGAATGTATTTGCATTGAAACAGTAAAGGCCACCAGACCCAATGTACTTTTTGCCCGAGCTGTTAGGACAAGACACATAATGCATGTTCAATCCAAGGTCATGTCACCAAGTCCCAGAATCAAACATTTGACTCTGTGCAACTGACTAAAATGGTCCACAGCAGAGGTCGTTACACTGAAAAAAGGGATCAGAGGACATGAAACATTGGGGCAGGCTGCAGCGCTGTAGTACAATGTACCTTTCAATGCTAATCACTGAGTCATCTATCAGAGTTAATATGTGGGCGCTAAGCAACCTGTACATGCATTAGACCTACCCAATTATCATAATGGGTTGGTTTTTAATATGGTTAATAGGCTGGCACGACCTTGCCCATTCACTGAGAAGGTACATGAACCCTGCTGATGTGGAATGGACATATTTAGAGACTAAATGACCATTAGGGACTTTTTGCTGCTATGGGTCTAAAGTAATGCATGTGAAAAGAGAAGCTAGATTAAAGGACAGTCTGGTAGATGACAAACAGGAACATTTATGAGATAAAGTTGATGAAATTATAGTGGTGGAAAAGCAGAAAGTGTGACGTCTGCTGCAGAGAAAGGATATTATTGTTAGTCTGCTTGTCTGGATGCACTTAAGGCTACAAAAGCATTTTTAGTATGTAGCCATCTTCACATCTGATGGTGCTGCTGTAGGAGCACCCTGTAGGCACCACGGGGGAACTACGTCAGCGTGGGTGCAATGTGGTCCAAAAGGGCGGCTGGGCAGAGATGAGAAGGGGCAGAATCTGAAAAATGTGCCTCCACAAAACCCCGGGAGGGGTTAACATTTTGGTTTTCTCTCAGCCTTTGTGGTGGTAGACAAATGATCCCAGGAGTCGGACAATAATGTTTTTTATGGGACTCTAAATGTTGAGCTCAATGAGGTCATTGTGGGAGTGTAATGACCAACACGTGGCCAGGCTTGAACTCCAGCAGCCTTGCAGTTGGTCTGGGGGGCAAAGGGGTGGAGAATAGGTGGGAGTGGAGCATGGAGTCGCCCCTCTGGTTTCTCTAACAAGTCCTCACTTTGTTCACAAGAGCCATTCAGAGCAAAGTACCTAGATGGTCAAACTATGTCAGGCCTGAGCAGACTTGGTCTCGTAAACTAGCCCGGAGAGATAATGTTTCCCTGTTGCTAATCTGTTCCTGGGTGCCCACGCCCTGGCAGCTGGTGAACAATACCCCCTTCCTGCTTCAAACAAAAATCCTTTTCTCAGTCCCTCTTGTCAGATTTTACTGCCTATTTCTCTTTTTTCTTTCTGCATGTGATTTATCTGCTTGTTGGTCAGGATAAATGACTTCACTGTAGTCTAGCTGTCCACTTCACACACATCATGCAAGGAAACTTTGTCGATGTTGAATGGATTGCACAAGGAAACAACCTAAGATCTGAAGTCAAGCAGATGACAATTTTGTTTGACTCAATGTCAAACAAACAAACAAACAAACAAACAAACAAACAAACACTCTATTTGGAGTTATGCCCTAAACCCATCAAGACAATTTCTGATATTGTGTCATTTCCTGTTTTGAAATATGCACCAATTTGGATGTCATTAACATTAATGGAACCCCAAACACTGATTTCTTCTTTGTTAAGATTTAATGAAGATGACAAAAGCTGAGGGCCAATGAATCCTTCTTGAACCACTTTAGCAAACCAATTCTAACTTAAGGGATATAAAACTAACGTATTCTTATGTAGATCAAAATGGACAAACCAAAGCCTCTACACGATAATCTAGATCTCCACCAACTAACCAAAATAAATGCATAAGGAGCAACACGCCTAAAACTACCAACACTAAACAATGAAAAAGCCTACCAAGCCTAAGAATTTGAGACAAAATATGAAATAAACTTTTATCAGGCTCTGCCCTCAATAACAGAATCTGAATAGTCATAGGAAGACACGAAGGTAAGTTGTTCATATCAAATCACAGCCACCCAGAAAGACAGTTTACTGGGCTAAATTGGCGGCTGTTGATGATCAGCCGGTTGAGTCGACTCAATCATTAACAACCACACAGTGGGAAGCACTAGAGAAGGTGAGTCCGTCATTGAATACAAAGACCAGAGTTAATCAAGCACAAAAAGCAGGTGGTATAATAAAATACATCCAGAGCACCCCTTGGAAGATTTTAAATAATCAACCAGAGCTACTGCTTTGACCAAAGTGTATCAAATTTGGCACAAATGTGCACACTCAAAAGCTTAGAAAAAGCCTCTTCGAGGCATTGTCCAAACCTTACAGGAATTCTACCATTTTGGATAAAAGCAGTGGACGTTCTGTTTGAGTAAACTCCACCTATAGATTTTGACTTAGCAACTTTAAATAAGTAAATGTATTCTTAAAGCTGCAATAGGGAGTTCTGAGGAAACTGCGGACCTAGCCTGAAAATTTGCCGAGACACCACTGATATTCTTTACATTGATTATGCCCTGCCCATGCCTTGACTACAAGCTTAGTCCTCAAATCATTAAAACAGCGGCATTTGCACAAACATTAGCAAAACCGCAGCACATCGGCAATCTTGAGTGAGGCACTATGCTGGGGAGGCGTACAAAAACGTGATTAACACTGCTAAGACATTCCTCCTGGCTCTGATTGGTTGTTTCTGACCGTGAGTGGTGAATTTCTGCAAATGGCAGTAGGACCACTAAGAGTAGCAGGAGGAGCTTGATTTTTTACAGATCATCTGTCTCATGTTGTACTGTCAGGACAGTTTTAACAAAAATGTAAAAAAATAAATTTTTATAAAGGTTACTGCAGCTTTAAGGCTTTGCTAATTAAAAGTTATCAAAAGCGTGACTGCAGTGTGGGTGTGGCTTAGCCTCAAAATCTGACCGCTTAGTGTTGGACACAAAGTTTCCATGTGTTGTCACAGTCTACTCCTGAATGCATCTGCATAACATTTTTTGGCTATCACTTTAGCACTGCCCACAGAGAATGGGAAGCAAACATGATTTATGGCTGGAAATCTAACGGACAATATTAATCCTTTTATATTATTACTGTGCCTCATGAAAGTTAACAATTTGAGATAACATCTAGTTTATTCCTGCTGTTGTTGCAGTAGGTTTGATTGTGTGTGCAACTTTTGGTAAGATCAACTGCTGCAGTAAAGCAGTTTGTTTTTGTAGCTAGTCATCTGTAGTGAGATGTTTTTTTAATTTACTGCGACAATGTAAAACAGTGCAACAAAGGAAATTATTCCTCCCTGTTGCAATCAAACTATAAAATTCCAACCTCTGACAAAATTCAATTACACTAATGGCACTACTGTAGTAGAACAACTTTTAAACTTTCTTTCTTGAAACATTTATCAGTTGTCTGTTTTCTTAATGTCAAGAATTTCCCCATGGAGATTAATAAAGTAATCCTGGTTCTAAAACTTGCTTGTGGTTTAGCTAAATTTCTTCTCTGCTTTGACAGTCACACAATTATGGACTTGGCCCTGCAGAATGTGGACATGGCAGGTCATGACTACTGGGTGTGCTGCTACACCAGTAATCAGACATAGGTTTATTTGTGGCTACAGCAGGTGTGATATGAGTTTTTTCCTGCAATCAGTGGATTATTTTCCATTTAGTCCCAATAGACAAGGAACCAGAACGAATATTGCAGAATAATCTATGTATATCATAGTATATCAACCACTAAAAACTCTGTATGGTGGCTCCTCTTATTCTGTCAAAAAAAGCCCATGGAGAAAAATCTTTACTCCATGTTGTGCTTGGACTGCGACCAACCACCATAGAAGAAACAATGGTTTCTGAAAATAATTACCAGCACTACTAATTTTAGGTTTAAGAAACGAGTAACACAGTGATGACCTTTTATGATCATTAAAAATTAGGCAGTTCACATGTTTTTCCATCCCTGACCTCCACCTACAGTAGAAAATTGCCAAAAAACAGTCAAATGCACAAGTAATGTGCTCTCAGCAATTGTGTCAGTGAAAAGTAGAGTCATGATGTCGCTAAACATAATCCAATGTATCACTTCAGGTCATCGCCTCCATCCTGATCAGCCTCGGGGTCCGTCCGGAGCCGGACCTTGAGGAGGGGGTACTGTTATGATTCTGGCCCGTCTGCCTGCTCTGCTCTCACTCATGCAATTAACTCATCTGCTTCACCTGTCTGCTGCTGCGCTGCTGCGCAATCACCGTCATGCCACACACCTGTGGAGCTGCAGTTATATACAGCCCTCTGACAGGCAGACGGTGCTAGATTTTCGAAAACATTTGTGAGTAGTTATCCAGCGTTCCTTCCTGACTGATCTCGTTCCATGACCTTGCCTTGCCTTACGGATTATTCCCTCTTGCTTGCTCCTTGTCTGACGGATTGGATTTTGGATTTCGACTCTGTTTTCTGCCTCTGGTTTATGTCTCTGCCTGCCCCTTGTCTGACGCCTCTAGCCCTGGAATTCGACCCTGTTTCTGTCCCTGGATTTACGTCTCAGCCTAGCCACTGGTTTATTCAGCCTGAGCCCGCCTGGCTCTCTAGTCTGCCTGGATTTATTGTCAAGAAGACAATCACAGCTCTCTGTGTTCCTGTCACAGCGTCAGCTGGTTCCCCGGAGGATTTGGATCAGTCGGCAATCCGACTTCAGTCTGTTGGACGCTTCCTCATTAACTGTCTGGATCTCTTCCTCCTCTGGATTCTGTGCCTCATCACCAGACTGAGAAGGTTAGTGGCTTTATCTAACTCCTTGCAGATCCTGAGTTTTATTCAGCCACTAACTAGTCTCTCTGTTCTCAGTGGTTCCTGGAAGCTGACTGCTGTTCTTCTGCTCTCTGATCCTGAGTTTCTGAATAAACCTTTTTACTTATGACTTTGTGTTTGGCTGAATTTGGGTTCTCTGTCTCTGGTCGTGATAGTAAAGTCTGGCCAAAAGATGGACCCATCGCCAGCACAGCAGTGGCGCACTAATGTTGATCACTCTATTGCCCGTCTTTATTCCAGCTTGGGGGAAGTGATTTCTATGCTGCGATCCATGACTCCTGCTTCCACGCCAGCGTCCTCACAGCCTGTTTCCCCCAGAGTTCCTGATCTTTCCGCTGTGGTAAGAGAACCTAGACTCACGCCTCCTGAACTGTTTAGGGGAGATCCTGACCAGTGCCGTGCTTTTCTTACTCAATGTGAGATTCATTTTGAGCTTCAGCCTTCTTCGTTCCCTTCTGAGCGCTCTAAGGTGGCGTTTGTTATTTCCCTGCTCTCTGGAAAGGCTAAGCAATGGGGCACTGCTGAGTGGCAAAATGGTTCGATCACATGTGCTTCTTTTTCTGCATTTTCCAAAGAGCTCATCAGGGTTTTTGATCCAGTTCTTCCTAGTCGTGAAGCTGCCAGAGGTTTACTCTCCATTAAACAGGGAGAGAGAAGTGTTACATCTTATATCATTGACTTTCATTTACTGGCAGCAGACAGTCTTTGGAATGAGCATGCTAAAATGGATGCTTTCATGCAAGGTCTGAATGAGAACATTAAGGATGAACTGGCTACCCGGGACTACCCTGCCTCCCTTCACCAACTTGAGGACCTGGCAACCCGCATCAATTTGCGGCTCACAGAAAGGAGGAGGGAGAGGCTTCATAGACGGGTTAATTCCCCTTCAGCTCACAGTCCTGTTCCCCACCTAGAACCCAAGGGTCTTCCACCCCCTTCTGATCACTGTTGTGACCCGGAGCCCATGCAGTTGGGTCGTTCTAAGATTTCTGCGGGGGAACGAGATCGGGGCCCAAAGTGTGCCAAGAAAATATCCCCCACACCTTTACACCACCACCACCAGCCTGAACCGTTAATACAAGGCAGGATGCATCCATGCTTTCATGTTGTTGACGCCAAATTCTGATCCTACCATCCGAATGTCGCAGCAGAACTCAAGACTCATCAGGCAACGTTTTTCCAAACTTCCACTGTCCAATTTTTGTGAGCCTGTGCGAATTGTAGCCTCAATTTCCAGGAGTGGTACCCGAAGTGGTCTTCTGCTGCTGTAGCCCATCCGCCTCAAGGTTCGATGTGTTGTGCATTCAGAGATGCTCTTCTGCATGCTTTCTTTTCAATAAAGTGGCCGGTGAGTGTAGGGTTAAGTATTGCAGTTTGGAGACGCAATACATACTGTAAATGGGGCTACATAAAGTGCTACACAAATGTAACAGCAATGCCTGATAATAATTACTTCATCTCATGCTGTGCAGACTGTCTCGTTGCACTGATGAAGATCCATTCTTTTTGGTATGCTGAATGTTTTGAGTGGCTCCAAGGTCGGGACAGACCAACATTTCTTCTGTTTATCTCAGCTAATACTTTTCTGACCTCTTGGGGGTATTCAGAGAACCCTTTCACCCAAGGTAATCAGGTGTTTATTGAGTATTTTAAAAGAATAAACATGACAGGAATACCACAGAAAAAGTAACTTACTATATAGTTATGCAGCAGCATTCTGCCCATTTTACACCCTTCTTTCTAAAACAAGTGTCATGCATAATTCAAGAGGTGACAAACCTCTGTCTTTCTAAAATAAATTCATTTTTGTGTATTTTTAACCCCTTTAAAAGGTTATTAATGTATTTTTTAATTGTACTGGGCTGTAGAAATTAAAGAACGGGTCGTGCAATGCTTATGTATCTGCTTTCACACATAGATAGTGCTGAAAGGAAATTCAAAATCCCTTACAATCTTGAATATGTACATTTAAAATTCCTCATAAATCCACTTCTTTATGTTTCTGTTTAGCTGAAACAGAATCCTTCAGAATGACAAACTAATCAGATTTTCTGTGAAACGAACAATATTCTTTGGAAGACACCACAGTAACACTTCTGTAACCAAGGTGTGCGTAATGCAGAGTAGATGCATCCCTGACAGAATATTTCTGAGGCAGATGAGAAACGGAGTTTAATTTGTATTTCTTTAAAAGATCATCAATGCGATTGCAACAATAACACCATGACTAATACACAACAAAATCCTGGATTTATATCTTGTTTACACACTGAAGCATTTTAAAATGTACCTCAAATAATAAAGATGTTGTGTTAAGTAATCATATTGTCTTGAGTTTAAACGCAGCTTGCTCCTTTTGTTTGATGCTTGTCAGGCTTGGCTAAAATAAGAATGGTTAAACTCAATGTGTTCTAAAACACATCTGGCAACCTTTCCGTCACTCTTTCCTGTTTCCTTGTTGGTTTTTGGACCTCCTGTTTTTACTAAAAGGTTCTTTATGTGTATCAGACCTGACTGCATGTGCTTACATTTGGGTTCTTCTACAACTTTACATATGTCTACTTTTTGCAACCCACGATGAAGTTATTTCACATTATGATGTAGATTCAGCCGGATTTTATAGTCAACAAAAGGCAATACATTACTATTTCCTTAAAATAATTTTATTCTCAGAGATGCAAGGCTTGTTGGTAACGGCAAACGTCTTTTCCATTTCAAAATGATAAAGGTCGCCATTCAATTCAATTCAATTCAGTTTATTTGTATAGCGCCAATTCACAACACATGTTGTCTCAAGGCACTTCACAAAAGTCAAGTACATACAATCCAATTAATCCTAACCATTGAACAGTGCAGTCAGATTCAGTTATTTATTCAAATTGGATAAAAAGTTTTCTATCTAAGGAACCCAGCAGATTGCATCCAGTCAGTGACTTGCAGCTTTCCCTCCCCCGGGATGAGCATGTAGAGACAGTGGACAGTCACTGGCGTTGACTTTGCAGCAATCCCTCATACTGAGCATGCATGCAGCGACATTGGGAGAGGAAAAAACCCCCTTTTTAAAGGAAGAAACCCCCCAGCAGAACCAGGCTCAGTGTGAGGGGCCATCTGCACGCCCGACGGGGGTTAGAGAGAACAGAGCAGATACACAAAGAGAACAAAGAAGCACTGATCCAGGAGTATTTCTATGGAAGGAAAAGTAAATGTTAATGGATGTAGCTCCTTTAGTCGTTTCTTTCAAAAAAAAAGAACAGATAAACTCTGAGCCAATTTTTCAAGGTTAGAGTCTGAAAGAGAGCACATAGGTGTCAAATAAAAGCTCAGCAAAAAAACCATGTCTAGGAGAGAGAAAGGGTTAAACACTAAAAGACAGGGACATGTGGATCATCGGTAGAGGGTGAGCATTAAGTTGTTGCCAGCAGAAGCTCAGACGATTCCCCTCTCCAGAAAGGTGTCACAGGCAGACACAGAGCCAGTCCAGGTGTAGCTTTTAGGAAGAGAAAAGAGAGAATAAAGTTAAAAGCTAAAATAACAGCAAATAATGGAAAATTGGAGAGTAGTGTGAGAATGTAGCAAAGAGAGTGAAAGTGGCCATGTCCTCCAGCAGCCTAAGCCTATAGCAGCATAACTACACAGATAGTTTTAGTTCAGATTATTCAGTTAAATGGCGCTTATTTTCAACAATGTCGTCTCAAGGCACCCCACAAAGGGTCCCACTGATGGTCATTGTTATACTAAAAACTGCAAGGATTGGGATACCTCTCTCTGTCAGACTGATTATAACCATTTGAAAAGAGAAGGGGTCATACAGGTAGCAGAAATGGAGGGTGTGTTTGCACCTCAACCATAACTGAGTCGGTTTTATTAAATGGACCAAGCTTTTGTCTTGTGTCATTTCAAACATCTGGGCCCTGGCACTACCTTGTGTTACCAGAATGTTTTATCCCCTAAAGGTCTGTTTTAAGACTAACAAAAATTTTATGCTCTCGGTACCTCTTGTATTTCATAATGTCAAATAAATTCCAGGACATATTTAGACAAAACGGAGGAAGCCTCTCAAGGATCATCTACAGAAAAATGATGCAATGGTGCCTTGGTACATATGACCCAGTAAAGTGTTTTAATGCTCACATAAATCATTTTCAGTATAGTGTATATATAGTATAGTATAGTATAGTACTGTATATATATATATATAATCATGTTCATTACTAGAATTCTAAATACAGACCTATTTTGGCTGAGATTGATAAGTATTAAGAGCAGAAGAGAACAACAAGCCAGGCTGAAACTCAGGACCTCTCGATTATTAACACATCATCTTTACTAAATAAGCTACACATTCATACACTTCATCATGCAAAATACAGGGCTTTATGTATACCAACTGTTGTTTTATTGTTGTTGCTAGGGATCTAATGATTTTGTGTTTGTAAAAACAAATGAAACTCCACTCCCTGTCTGCCTCAGAGATACTCTGTCAGGGCTGCATTATCTCTATGTTTAGAACAATTTGGTAACAGGGATGCAACCGGCTAATGAAAGTGTAGTACTGGTGTAGATTCTTGCTGTACTTTCATGAAAACAAACTGAACGTCATCTCTAGCAATATCAAGAAAGCATCTTGCTGTTAGTGCATAGCCTGCACAGCTCAAATGTTTAACAACACTTTAGAATAAAATTTGTGTTGTTTCCATCAGCCAGTAAAGTACAATTATGTAAACATTTTGTCATATTTAGCAATATTCTCTCAATTTTTAGCTCACAAGACCGCAATATAGCAACTAAAAAATGAAATTCATTCATAGTGAATCAAATGAAGCTGTCTGTAATCTTTAATGAGGCTGTTCAATTCATATCCAATTACGTAGAATCCAAAATTCATTTCAAATCAGTCCAATGTAATAAAATTACAGTCACATTACTATCAACTTAAATAGTAGGCTGATTCATTCATGATTAAAACACTGTACAATCTAAGTCAGTTGATCATCGAATGCCAGTTGGTAAAAATGTAAGGAATCAAAACTGATAGCACTAAGTCATTTAGTCCACCCAGTTACACACCTGCTATACAGCATTAACAGCTGTTCAATAGGACCTCTTCTTGTCTTCCCTTTGTCTTGTAGTCCTGAAAGTCACATGCTAAATAGATGAACCCAAGGCGTGCCTCTGTGCTTCAGAGGCCCAGGCTTCATGGTCCCCGGAGTAAAGTCGTGTGTCAGCTGTTAAGATGAGCTGAAGCACCAGACAGCAAATCAATAGATCAATCATAACATTTCCACTTCAAATCAATTACACTGTGAGTTCCTCTCCATCTTGGTTTCAAAAGACTGTCCATTGTCTTTTTAACAATTCCCACCAACATTGAAGGTTTTATTAAGTATTTATCTGTCTCTGTATTTCACTTTTGTGTATATATATATGCAGTTGTTTATGGAGTACATTAAAACTATACTTTTTATATTTGTAACAATAATCCCACTGTGCAAACAGGCTGAAAATTACAGCTACATTTTCACAGATAGAATGATTCAGAGTTACAGAAGAAAGACTGACAGTGACAGCAGTACAAAGAAAAAGTAATAAAGAGGCCACTTTGTTTCCAATCTGCACGCTTGAGCTTTTTCACTTTGACCATGTTAAATTCCAGCCATTTAATGAAAAAATTCTCCTCCCCTTTTTTTTCACCATCACAACGACGGCCATTCATGAGGCTTGACTCGGTGCTGGGACATCTGCACCACAACTCTTGTCACCTCAGCCACTCTTCTCCGCTGTCTAGTGCTCTGACGAAACAAAACACGGTCAAACGCACAGGCTAACACTGCCGCTTGCATGTTCACACACAGTGAACCTCTCCTGCTAAATGCCAGCAGACAGAATCAGAAGGCGATCAAAGATAGCTGTTGTCTGCATACGCCTATGTGTGGTTTTGTCTGAATGGGATCTAAGAGAAGGGAGTTCTGTAAGCACATAGCTTGGCCCCCTTAGGTTGTGTCACAATCTCTTGAAGGGTTGGATGCAGTCTTTATGTTTTGCATTGCATGTAATAATGTGGGCAGGCCAAATGACCTTTGAGCTAATAGATTTCTCAAATATATTTCTATTCTTGTTGTATTTAGTTTACACATTTAAAGACAATAAATCTTTCATAATTTATAGAAAACACCTCGTGTTTATGCTCCATACAAAGCCATATAAACAGAGCCGAGATATTGTTGGCTGTAATGTGTAAAGTTAATCATTTCTGATTTGATATAATCATTTAATCCCCAATGACTTTCTACTCTTCAGCTGACTTCAGCTAACCAGTTGCAGTTTATTATTTTGAACATGAAAAAACATAAACTTTCTTAAAACAGTAAGCACATCTCTTAGAATGACGTGTCACCCTACTAATATGAAAGCCATCTGCACATTTCTCATTCATTAGACAAAAAATGATATCATGAAGGTTAATGTTTTTTGTTTTTTCCCTTTTAATTGAACAGGAATTAATGGATTTATTACTTTTGACTGTAGATCACAGCACAAATGTGATCACTGCAGCAACAGAATTGCAAGTAAACAGTCAGTCAGTTTTTCTATTCCGCTTCTTCCACAGTGGGTTGCGGGGAAGCTGGTGCCTATCTCCAGTAGCCTATGGGTGGAAGGCAGGGTACACCCTGGACAGGTCGCCAGTCCAATTCAGGGCAAAAGATTTATTAATGCAGTTCATGGTGAGGAATTGAACCAGGGACCTACATGATCACTGGGTTGGAGTTTAGCACACTGAGCTGTCAACTCCGCGAGTAAACAGATTGATTCCAATTTTTGCTTTTCAGAATAGACGCTAGCTGTGAAATTTGATGTTACTGTTATTGTCAAAAACACAATATGTATACTAATAAATAAAACAAACCCCTTTGAATTAATTAGTTTTTTTCTGATTGTCAAAGTAACAGGGTTGTTTGGGTTTGAGTGACACACTCAGCATAAGCTGGAGAGATTCAATGAAAAGAAAGATAGAAGAAAGCACTGACCTTGGGTCTACCTACGGTGTTAGCATATGCCTTGATGATGTTTCTGTGTTTTCATTTGACTTTTTCTTCCTCCTCTCCCTCTCCCCCCGTGTTTGTATTGTAATGGTTTGGCTTGTAGGTTTGTCATCAAGAAGGTGAGTCAAAAGACAAATACCATTTCATAGGGTACTTGAGATGTGCTTGGTATTTTGAATGATATGTTGGAATACATTTTCCTTTAACTATTTAAATTTTAGGAATAGCTTGTCCTAGGACAAGCATCATTTACACAATAAGTGCATGTGATGTGTTTTATGCATGGATTATTGTTAACTTTATGGGCTGGGTAGAAAACGTCTTCCAATTCTAAAATAACCAATCCACAGTTATTCATCGCAAGTTCAGTGCTCAATATACATAATGTCAGTGTTGTGAATGTGAAACTGCTTTTATTTAACAGAATGATTGCATCTGTGAAAATACCTTGAATATGCAAAACAACTCTCAACAGATAATCTGTTTTAGTTAAAAAGGAAAAAGATTCCTAAAATCATACATTTGTTATGCTCTGTGATGCTACAGATGAAGAACAGACTAACCCAAACTTAGACTCTCTTTAAATCATTGAGTAGATCACAGGTTCCTAAACTTTTCAGTCTATGACTCCCAAAATAACTCTGCAAGATACTAGCGACCTATACATATAATCTTTACACTTTATTAATGTAAAAAATAAAGAGTGATATAATTATATCGATTTTTAAATTAATTTATTTTAAATAACATTTGATTACCTAATTTCATGATAATATGTTATTTAATTATTTCATGGGACATTTCTTTATTTTATAGTACATTTATTTATTTCATGGGACATTACCATTTATTTATTTTATGATAAATTATTTATTTTGTCCCTTTTGCCCCTTCGAAACACATCAGAGGTCCCATCACGATGATTTTAAACATCATTTCGCGACCCCCCGGGGGTCCCGACCCCCGCTTTGGGAACCCATGGGCTGGATAATGTGACGCAACTCAAACTTTTCCCAAAAGGCCATTCTTGATTGGTTAATGGGTCCTCCTTGAAATGATCCAGGCAAAAGTGAAAACCCTCTTATAAAGTACTCTCCAGAGAAGAATTTGGATCAGTCTTGGTTGTCGCATCCAGCTTCTCAAAAACTTGCAAGACAACCAACCGTTTTAGATAAAGCTGTGGGAGATCCCATTTTTGCATTTTTTTAAACTCATATTTAATGTCTGTTGTGCTGCATTCAGTCAATATTAGAGCACACACTCTTTGCAGTCATCCAATTCTAATCCAAACTGAAGAACCTCAAGACATCCAACTGTAAAGCAAAGGACACCACTGCCACTGTTCTATCTGAAGGGGACCTCAATTGTCCAACAGAAGCAGTGCTGTCCTCTGTGTCCAGATGTGCATCAAAGGAGATGGCTGTAAGGGAGCCGCATACTGTATCTGTAGGTATACCGCCTGTCCCGAAAGCAGCTGATATTACAGCATGTTTTAAATCCACTTTGCACTTTGTGCTGAGCAGACGCTAAAGAGAAAGCAGACAATCTGTAAACATCTGCTGTATTCCATCCTTAACTTTAAACCCCTTTTAGAGTAAAAGTAAGGTAATAAAATACATTTTCTCCTGACATCTGAGAGTCAAACCAACGCTTGATTATGTTTAGTTCTTTAATCGGTTTGATTGTTGTAGAAAATTCCTCAATAACTGCATAGGTTAGAAGTAGAATTGTCCTGTTGAGTAGCAATTAAAAACTGATTATTATTACTGTGGAGACTTTTCCCTTTAGTAAATTGTTAGATTTCCCAGGTTTATTCTTTCAACAAATATTAATCACAGCAATGATGACAAAATCCTATTTGAAAGGAGAATTCATCTTCAAGTGAAAATAATTTTATCTATAAGTCTTAAGACTGATCTGATTTTTGGATAGTTGTTGAGTCATGGCAATTAAAGTGTTTAAAGGTTGCATATATTTGCTTGTGTGTAATAAAAAAATGATGTAATAATAATAATAATAATAATAATAATAATAATAATAATAATAATAATAATAATAATAATAATAATCATTCATGATATTTCCATGCTGGCTCTTTGGCTGGTATTTCACAGTTTTGAGCATTGGGCGTCAACACAGAGGTTTGCTGAATAAACATCCAATGCTGAGTAGGAGCGGCAAGCATCACTGTTATTGTTACTGTTTAATGCCATGCACCAGCGTTGTTGCCTTGCAGCAATCAACACATACATATGTAATAAAGCTGAGAGGCAGTGGGACAATACAAACAATTGTTACTCCTCCAACTCGGATCAGCACAGAGCTTTGCAGTGCTGTTTTTTTCAGGGCTGGAAGTAACAAGTTCATTTCTTGAGATAGCAGAACAAGACAAGTTCCTGTTTGATCTGGTTGGGTTTAAACCATCTGTTGAGAACACTGACCTTTTTGTAAATATAAGGGCAGATGGACGGTGAGGAGAGTTCAAAGAAGAGCAGCAGAAGAAGTGATAGGATATTTTGGACTTGCTGTTGTACATGTGCTGTGCTGTCTTTGTGCATGTTGCACATGTGCGTTTCTAAGGGCAAACATTGATGGCAGTGTCAGCAGTGAGTGATAACCTTGGTCTTTTCAACACTACAGGCTGGGTCAGAAGGAGGTGATGGATGGTTAGCAGTCTGGCCCCCTTCTCCACGCCTCCTACCAGCCGGGTGTCTGGAGCTCTGGGCTGAATAGCTTGGAGGTTGGGGTGAACACGGTCGATTTTTTTGTAGACAAAGAGCTGTGCTAAAAAATGCGAAGTGTTTCACTGTTTCACCTTTATTTTATGTAATAAAACAATTACAATTAAACAAACAGGAGTTTAAAATGTACTTAGCTTATCCGTATTAAAAAAGACCATGGAACTGTGCTTTGGAATAGCTGAACAGCAAACTTAGTAGAAAATGTTAAGATTTAAAAATTATTTAATGATTAGTCTGGATTTTAGTTTATTTCTGCTTTGAATACTATGTATTACAGACCTCCAAACTGGTCGTAACTAAAGCCCATGATCATGCTGAAGTTAAATAATTATTGAAAGAAGACTTACAAGATGGGGAACATCCATGAAAGGAACTGTACATTAACTGACTAAAAACAAACCAACCAATAGAGAAAGAAGCACAGCAAAAAAAAAACAAAAAAAACCCTAAAAAACACGGAGGATAACAGGAGATGGACAATGGAGAATGGAAGAATCAGACAAGGAGGTAGTAAACCCGACTGGCATTTAAGCTATTAGGAAGGTGGATGAGTGACATTAGAACCATGTGTGACTAGAACATATCCAGAACATGCAGTTTCCTGAGCATGGAAACTGAGGGAAGGTGACATATAAAACAGCCAAATACATTGTACGAACCAAAAGCTAAAGACTAAGACTAAATTATATGTTTTGGTTAGGAGTGAAATGCAGAGCAGAACTGAAATCAGACTTGAGCTTTAATGATAAAATTTAATTAATTTCTAAAAATGGTCTTGGGAGACAAGGATGTTGGCAGTGAATGGAGGACACAGAAGAAACCACCAAGTAACAAAGATAAATTAAGAGCTTTGATATTGAGGCAGGGGAAATGGCAAGCATACCAGAAGAGCGAATCAGACGAAATTAGTTGCAGCTGTGGCAGAGAGAAAGGCAGAGCAGCTGAAGGGAGGGGACTAATTAACCAGATACAGAGCTGAGCAGAAACCCAGGGACATATCTAACAGAAATCTAACAGGAAATAACTCAAGATGTAGAAAGAAAACAAAAACATAAAAGAATAAAGAATGACAAAGAGCACAGGGAAATAACTCAAGAAAGCAATACCCAAAGAAGAAAAGACATAGGAAAGAAATGGTCAAAATACACACACAACAGAAAATAAAAGACCTTACGACCGTGACACTAAAGTGAGAATCCAAACCAACACCCAACGAGCAGTACACAAAAAGAAAAAATAATCTTGACACAAGGACTGAAATGGTTCTGAACATCCTTGGGACAATAATCAACAACCAAAACTAATGCAAATACAAAAACACAAAAAAAATAACATTTGTCAGTCATGACACAAATAGCAAATATGCATTCTCTGATACCCCTAAATAAAATCTGGTACAACCAACTGCCTTTAGACATCTCCTGATACATTAATAGAGAGCCTGTAAAAGCCTCAGAGGTTGTTAGAGAATATTAGAAAGCCTGATAAATACTTCTATGAGAATTGCTTTTAGACCAGGATGCTCCAAGGAACTTATTTCTTTTGGCTGGGGAATGCCAAAATATTTCACAACTTTATTTAGTGTGGTTCACTTTAACAATGCACTGTTGTAAATAGGCAAAACTCCCTAGATACTGTCATGGAGATTAAACGAAAATTCAACATGGAAGACTCACCATCACCTAATCCAATCATCCTTCAAGGCTCCATGGAACCCTCCATTCTGCAGCTGAACTTTGACACTCCTCCACCCCATCTCCACCATTTGGCTTCCAAACTCCTTCCAAAACTCCTCAGGCCTCCACTCCACCACCAGGATCGGATCCCGGGGGGAAGACATCTCTAAATCTAACCCTAAGATGTTCATTCAAGCACATGTCATTCTCAGAGTTCACGTCTTCCACTGGGGTCCGAGTGCCAAAGAAATTCACTAAATACTAAACATTCACTAATAGACTTTTCTAATTGCTTCCCTGTATTCTCTTTGTGAGTCTTTCCAGGTTGAAATGCTATTTCAACAGCTTCTCATTCAGAACAAACTGCCCAGCATGAGCAGCAGGCAAGGCAGTGAGCTGTCCAGCGTGTTACTCTGTAAATCATTTGCTTTTATTGTTACAAACATGCAGAGCGAATTATTGCAAGGATCTAAAAGTTATAAGATCACATATTTGTCTGTAAATCACATGTCACCTTTTCCCTTTGGTGCAGTTTCTTTCGTTTGCTGGGCAGTCCAGTTGCTTTTCCACTGTAAGTGAACCAAAACCCATGTTTTCAGGCAGACCAGTACTTACTTGTCCTGCATACACCAGAGTTCAGAACATCTTTCACACCCCACAAACAAAGTGGAGTACCCAAGAAAACAAACTCTGATCAATTTAAAGCGCCTTAAGACTAAACCTTGAAAGTCCAGGTCCAGGAAAAAGGTTCAGGAGAAAAGGCAAGTCATCCAGAAAAGCTCAACGGTCTCATTCCAGTTGCAAACCTTCAGAGAAAAGGGGGGATTTTTGTCAATTTAAAAATAAAATCCCAACACAACATAGTTTTGATGTTTGCGGTTTTAATGTGACAAAAATGAAAACGTTCAAGCAGTATGAATAGTTTGTAAAGCACTGTAAGTTATTCTCCAACATTTTACATAATTTTATCATTCCATTATTTTCCTTATTGTCTATTTTGTTCCCATGTTCTCCACACTCTTTTACTTCATGGGATCAACCGGATGTCTGAGGTGATAAAACAATTATATCAAACAGTTAAAACAGAGAGCTGATCTTTTCTGAGAAAGGACTGGTTTTCCATGTTTCTACCTGTTCTTTTCTCCTGTGTTTAAAGCCACTGTGGAGTCTGTCTTAAAGAGGTGAAGAGAACGACCGAAACCCCATAGAGAAACTCCACTAACCTGAGTTGTGCCTTTTCTCAAACTTCAAACACTGAGGCGACTGAAAGTGGGAGACAAAGACAAGCAACAAAGGCTTGGTGTGAAAGACCATGATTCTTAGAACACTCACTAATTGAAGGCTGCAGGGTGCAGGAGAAACAGTGGGAGACAAAAGAAAGTCACCAGACCAGACTAGACTGTTCAGATATCTGGAACATATAAACATACATATCTTCTAATTTTCTGTCTTCATCATTCACTTCCTCATTTAATCAGGAAATCCCTCTGGTGACACAAGGAAAAATAGTTTTATCTCATATGCATGAGGAATCATATGTTTTGCTCCATTGTCACTGATTTTGTAACAAACTGAAGGCCTAGGGCCACTGTTTAATTGCATTGACCATGTGAACTAAGGAGGTGCCACTCTAGTTAATCCCCTCGATGGTGGAGGGTTCTGTCCCTCGTACCCCCTGGCAGGGGCAGAAGGGAGAGTTGTGAGTGAAGAAGCACAAGCAGAACCCTCAGCCAACAATGGATACTAGATCTACACCCACTGCATCAACATCAATAGAGACCTTTCATCTGTATATTCAGCCACAAACTGACTGATGTGAAGGATTTAAACTAGAATCATGTGACCATAATGTCTTTGTTGCCAAGGTCTGTTAGCATATAATAAGTTATAGGATATACTAAAAAATCTTGTATTATTAAGATAGTATTGTGTGTTTACAGTAGAACATTTCAATATGTCAGTTTTGCTTTGTTACATTAAGATACCATATCACTAAGACAGTCTTCTCCTATAACATTTCACAGGGTTGACACATACAGAGAGGGATCACAATGCTGCTGCCAGAGTCCTGAGCACAACCAGGAAAATGGATCATATTACATCAGTCTTTAACTCACTGCACTGGCTCACCGTTTGTAAAATGATATAATTTAAAGTCTTGTTGATGATCTATAATGCACTGAGTGGTCTTGGGACTAAATACATTTTGCGGTCAGGTATGAAGACTCTCTGGAAACCTAAAATGTATAGAAATGTGTAGATGTCACCTGTAAATCACCAATGAAAAACATTACTGTTTATAGCAGCTTATCCTTAAAAGGCCAAAGAATAACATTTGTATCGTGTTATTTTCTTTTAATCATTTCATGATTTGCAAAGAAACGCACACATCTGCCAAAGTAAATGAAATGTTCCCTTGTCTTTCCCATTTTGAAGTGGCTAAAAGAAATGGGAGACTTTGTTACATCATATTTACTGCCCAAGGTAACAGGGAGTAAATGGTTACTAAATAAAAGCTATTAGAGACTTTGATCAGCAAAAGAAAGTAACACTTAATTTAAAGCTATTTTTAAATTACGTTTTTAGGGGTGTCAGTCAGTGATGGCATAGTTACTTTAAAATAGTAACTTTAATCTGATTACTGATTACTCCTTGAAAAAGTAACTTAGTTACTTTACTGATTACTTGATTTTGAAAGTAATTAAGTTAGATTACAAGTTACTTTATTAGTCACTTTCAGCAGCTGCTGACAACAGTCCCCCGCCACCTCAACATAAATATTATGACCTTTGTCAATACTTACTTTTTTGAAAGTGCATTTTAAAGGTAACATCAACAATGTATCTGCTGACATATAAAGGTGAACTTAAAAACCATTTCAGGAAAAAATACATGTTTAAAAAGGAAAAAAAAAGTCTTTCTTGACTTCATTAAACATAAATACTTTTTATAAAAAATATAAAATATAAAAAATATTAACACTGTAATGACAAAACTAAACATGGAACCTGTTCACAGCACTAGAGCAGCAAGGAGTGGCTTTAACAAAACAGTTTACAGTAGTGTATAACCACATATAGGCTGAAATTTCTGCTTTTGTTACTTTGGCTTAATCTTATGTTGTAATCCCATTTTATGAGTGAAACAGTGGAGTGGGACGAGTAAACCAGTGGTTGTACCTCATTAACAGAAGCTTTTCAAACCTCCTGTCAGAAAGTCTATTTCTTCTAGGTGTGAGCACCAAACCTCCCAGACTAAAAAGCCGCTCCACAGGAGCACTTGATGGGGTTGGAGTGTAATACTTTGAAAATTTTCTTTATGTTTGAAAATCGATGCAGAATTTGAAGGTCATAGGCTGACCTGAGGTAGTCCATGACTTCCTGTTCTGCAGAGTAGGTCTCCTCTGGCTCTGCCTCAAAAGTGAAAAAGTCCATCTCACCTTGGCTAGCAGTTGTAGTGCGGCTCTGTGGTGCAGGAGCAGTTGTGCGGCACTCTGCTATCAGAAGCTCTTTCACTCGCTCCCTCCTACCTGCATCTCTTAGCCATCGAAGTTTGAATTTAGGACAACTGACACCTGTGATGAGGGCATCTTTGTCGTCCAGCACACCAGCAAAACGAGTCTGGATAGCCTGAAAAATATAATTTATATGTTTTGATATGTCTACAAGGCCTACTATTTATTATGTAATTGAATTACCTGCAAACCATGCCTAATGTGGGATCAATATTATGGATTTTATTTTGTTTTAGGATTCTTATTCACATTTCCATTTTTTAAAATCTTTTTTGCTACGATATTGAATATACTGTTCAATGTACAAAAATTGCGTGATGTAAGAAATTTTAAGTAGCTTACAGGTGGAACATACCTGCACTATAGCATCTGGAAGGCCTGAAGTCATCATGGAGAGCGAATCCTTCACAGCCAGGGTCTTCTGCATCAGAACTTCAAGTGTGGGTAGTAAAGTCCCATAAGGACAGTCACCTTGTAAAATGTCCAGAGCTGCAGTGAGGGGCTTCATGAAGGTGCAGTACTCATGCAGGAACTGGTACTCTCGGTCTATGAAGCACTTAACTCCCAGCTTGGTGCATAGAGTAGTCACCTCACTCATGGAAATTTCTGTAATTCTCTTTTCAGCATCAAAAAATGAATTCCACCTTGTGGATGATGGTACCAGGAGCTTTTACTTGCTGACTTCCTCCACTGCTTCTGATGCAAGGGTAGATCTGCTGGATATGGTCCACAGCGCTGTGCATTTTGCTGTACTGCTTCTATAAACGGCCTTGCTCTCTGCATGGGAAGTTAAATATTTCTCCACATCACTTGTGGAAATGATGTTGATGGTGTGTGAGGCACACCTGTGGTGCGGGGGTAGAAACAGTTGGCCATCAACTTCATTCTCAGCTGAGAGGATTTCTGACATATCCAAAAAAGTGACATCATCATCTGTGGACTCTTCCTCGTCTCACCATCCAAGTTGGATCCATTATCAGTCACTATTGCAACTACTTTGTTGAATAGTTCATACGAAGAGTGAATGTTTTCGATTTCTGCACCAATAACATCATATGTGTGTCTACCGCGAATTCTCCTACATGCCAATGCAGCCGTGTTACGCTCTAATGTGGATCTGTGGATCCAGTGGAGTTTTACTCCCATATAGCTTCTGTTGTTGCCATTAGTAGTCCAAATATCCGCGGTAGTTGACACAAAGTCGACCTCATTCAGTGCGGCCTTCTGATTTCTCTCCATCTCTGCATACTCCTTCTCCAGATATGCAGAAAAAGCTCCTCTGTGAGGCAGTTCAGCATTTACAGTAGTGGGGATTCTGTTTATTGTGGCATGAAACGAGGGCGAGTCAATCGTGTTTAAGGGCAGCATTTCTTCTACTACATACCGTCCGACCAACTTCTTTAACTCTTCCCCACTTGCTGGTTTTGCACCGAAGTCCAACTTTTATTGTTTGGTTAGTGGGGGGCCTGTCGCAGCTTTCTGCTTCGAAGCACCTGGCGGGACTTGCTCCGTCAGTCTGACTGTCCCATGCTGCGATTCCAAATTCATTTCAATTCAATTCAATTCAATTCAATTCAATTCAATTCAATTCAATTCAATTCAATTCAGTTTATTTATATAGCGCCAATTCACAACACACGTTGTCTCAAGGCGCTTCGAAAAAGTCAGGTACATACATTCCAATCAATCCTAAACATTGAACAGTGTAGTTAGATTCAGTTATTTGTTCAAATCGGATAAAAAGTTTTTCTATCTAAGGAAACCCAGCAGATTGCATCGAGTCAGACACTTGCAGCATTCACTCCTCCTGGATGAGAATGTAGAGACAGTGGACAGTCACTGGCGTTGACTTTGCAGCAATCCCTCATACTGAGCATGCATGTAGCGAAGGTGGAGAGGAAAAACTCCCTTTTAACAGGAAGAAACCTCCAGCAGAACCAGGCTCAGTGTGAGCGGCCATCTGACACGACCGACTGGGGGTTAGAGAGAACAGAGCAGAGACACAAAGAGAACAAAGAAGCACTGATCCAGGAGTACTTTCTATGGGAAGGAAAATTTAATGGTAATGGATGTAGCTCCTTTAGTCATTTCATCTAGAAAGAAAGAACAGATAAACTCTGAGCCAGTTTTCAAGGTTGGAGTCTGAAAGAGAGCACATAGAGTTAGTTACAGTAAAAGCTCAGTCAATCACCATGTCTAGGAGAGAGAAAGGGTTAAACACTGAAAGACAGGGCCATGTGGATCATCTGTAGAAGGTGAGCATTAAGTTGTTGCCAGCAGAAGCTTGGACAATGCCCCCCTCCAGAAGGTGTCACAGGTAGACACAGAGTCAGACCAGGTGTAGCTTCTAGGAAGAGAAAAGAGAGAGAACAAGAAGTTAAAAACTAAAATAACAGCAAATAATGCGAAATTGGAGAGTGGTGTGAGAATGTAGCAAAGAGGGTGAAAGTGGTCATCATGTCCTCCAGCAGCCTAAGTCTATAGCAGCATAACGACACAGATAGTTTCAGTTCAGATTATTTAGTTAAACGGTGCTTATTTACAACAATGTCGTCTCAAGGCACCCACAAAGGGTCCGGAACGGCGCAGGGCCACCGGGGAGGCCAGACCAAACAAGTGCCAGAGCCCGGCCACCCAAGAATGTGCCACGTGTAGGGGAACTAAGTAAAATAGTAAACTGATATATACTATATAATATAATACTAAAAACCACAAGGATTGGGATACCTCTCTCTGTCAGACTGATTATAACCATTTGAAAAGAGAAGGGATGACCCCTTCTCTTTTCAAATGGTTATAATCAGTCTCCATTTCTGCTAACAGGTAGCAGAAATGGAGGGTGTGTTTGCACCTCATCCATAACTGAGCTGGTTTAGGCTAAACTTGACTCCCCCTTAGTCCATCCAACAAGGAGGGAGGAAGGCTCCCTCCCTGATAAACTAGGCCACTCTAACTATAAGCTTTATCAAAAAGGAAAGTTTTAAGCCTAGCCTTAAAAGTAGACAGGGTGTTCGCCTCACGGACTAAAACTGGGAGCTGGTTTCACAGGAGAAGAGCCTGATAACTGAAGGATCTGCCTCCCATTCTACTTCTAGAGACTCTAGGAACCACCAGTAAACCTGCAGTCTGAGAACGAAGTGCTCTTTTAGGAACGTATGGAACAATCAGATGTATGATGGAGCTAGATCATTAAGGGCTTTATATGTGAGGAGGAGAATTTTAAATTCTATTCTGGCTTTAACAGGGAGCCAATGAAGGGAAGCTAAAATAGGAGAAATATGATCTCTCTTTTTAATTTTCATCAGAACTCTTGCTGCAGCGTTTTGAATCAGCTGAAGGCTTTTAACTGCATTTTGTGGACATCCTGAGAGTAAAGAATTACAATAGTCCAGCCTTGAAGTAACAAATGCATTGAATAGTTTTTCAGCGTCACTCCTGGATAGGATGTTTCTAATTTTGGCAATGTTCCGGAGGTGAAAGAAGGAAATCCTAGAAACCTGTTTAATATGGGATTTAAATGACATGTCCTGGTCAAAAGTAACACCAACCAGAGGTCAATTTAATGCCATCCAGGTTAAGTGATTGACTAAGCAGTTTCTTTTTTAAAGACTCCGGTCCAAAGACGACAACTTCTGTCTTGCCTGAATTTAGTAGCAAAAAATTTAAAGTCATCCAAGTTTTTATGTCTTCAAGACATGCTTGTATTCTATTTAACTGGTTGGGCTCATCAGGATTTATGGATAAGTAAAGCTGAGTATCATCAGCGTAAGAGTGAAAATTTATCCTATGCTGCCTGATAATTTGACCTACTGGAAGCATATATATGTTTCTTCAGATTTGATGTGGTGTTTTTAAAGCTAGACAGCACTTTCTCATCAGGGAACAACGAACCTTGATATTGTCATCCTTCGCTGACAGAAACTCAAAATAGTTCCTGTATTTCCAGCTACAGAATACGTATCTCTCTCCTCCCTCCATTATTTACGTTTCTGTCACGGCGTGGTATCACAGGTGATGATAACGTGACTGAATTGTTGCATAGACAAGACGTCACTCCCCGAGACGCATAGAGGAATAAAAATTAAATTAAGAAATTAATGACAGAGAAAGAGACAATGACAAAAATAGTAACGCACAGTGATTTGGATAAATAACTTTAATCTGATTACTGGATTTGAAATAGAAACGCGTTAGATTACTCGTTACTGACATCACTGGTGTCAATAAGTACGGCACTTGTGATTAGTTTTTTACAAATTATTATAAAAGACTTTTTACCCACTCAATAATGTGCTCAGTTTAAACGTTGACTTTTTCAAAGTCTTTCGGTATGTCATTTTGATAATCCAGTAACAGATAAGCTTATTTCAGTGGTTTTTATACATTTTGACCAGGGTTGCTAATATTTGTGAAGGGCGCTGTACTTCACCTTGTATTTTTCCAGGTAACCTCAAAACACCTGAGCTTTAATCAAAACACCAAGGTCCAAAGTCAGAAATGTAGCTTCAACCTTTAACCAATACCTCCTGGGTCTTTTGCCCAATCACTTAGCCTGCAGGGTGAAACTCACTCAGTTTGATCTGCCCAGGTGGGGCTGAGAGTAAACAGAGTGATGGAAAGACTTGGTAATTTACCTCATTACAGGTGGAGTGCATCATAAAAAACAGCAAGTGATGTTAAAAAAGAGAAAGATGAATTGCTTTACCTTCAACCAAAACTTTTCTCATCATTCTTTCAGTTTTTCACAAGCGAGGTAAAGAATTAGGTCCCATTAAGAATAATGAAAAGCAGGGAAGCTGATCGCTGTGAAGACAGGGCAGGACCACGTCTGACCTTTTATCTTCTTTAAAAATCAAAGAATGCCACTATTGGGTCCAGGGGGGAATTGAGTTTTGCTGGGTAGAGGACGCAGCTCTGGCGGAGGTTGCCTGGGTGCTAATCCATGGGACCACAGATGACCTCTGACCCCACAGGGCAAAGGGCTTGGTCCTGCCGAAGTTTTCCTGTAGAAATCAAGCTTTTCCTCTGAGGTTCGAACACACCAAACCTCCGAAATCCTCCTCCCTGTAATGATTTATGGGGCAGAGTGTGATCGACACTCCATTAGCCTTAGGGATGAGCCTAAATGGTAGTTTTGACACCACTGAGAGAAGAGGTTAAAGGTGATCAATAACAAGTCACTGAAAGGGGGGGAGGGAAGGGGGACAGACAGAATGAGAAGGAGAAAGGGATCTGGAGGGAGCAGCTCTTTTTAATTGGGCTCTGCTCATTAGTCTGATCTTTGTGCATCGTCACCTCCTTTGTGTATGTCTCGACCTTCATCTCTGGATCACATATGTGTTGGTAATTTTGGTGGTTTTTGCTTCTAAAGTTGAACTATTTAAAAACTACTCTAAAATTTGGCCCAGCATTTGACTGGAAGTACAAAACTCAATCATTTTCCTATTTCAGCTCATGTTGAAAGTTCATTCTCATTTGCTTCACTTTGGCTCTGGTGTAATGGTTAATATACAAGGCCTTCCAAAAGTCTGTTATTTTCAAAATATTTGAAATGCTTTTAATCGGACAACAGGCATAGGAACACATCTCTGTTTGGCTATTTTGAATTGAATATGATTGTATTTTCCAAATAAAAATCTAAAAAGTGAGATGCATTTATATTCAGCTCGTCTTAGACCATGCTTTTTAGAACCCCTATTTTGCTGCTATTACAGCGGCAGTTCCTTGGGCGTTTGGGTTTATCAGTTTTGCACGTCTAGAGACTACAATCGTTGCCCAGTTCTTCTTTCTAAATTTCTCAACTTTAGTCAGAGTGAATAGAGAGCATCCGAGAACTTTTAAGTCTTACCTCCAATTCTCAATCGGTTTTCGGTAAAGAGTTTGATGGGCCATTTTAACACATGAATATGCATCATGTTTAATTTGCACACTCTTTTGCTGTAGTGGGTTTGACCTATTCTATCATGCAATATATCAGCCATGTTTCCCCCTGTGATTTATTGTTTATGTTGATGTCTTGCGTATGGACACATTTCTAGTGCCTAATTTATGAATGCTATGTGCTGACATCGACCTGGGCGAGGAGCTACAATCGCATGTATTGGTTCATTTATATGCTCTGTCAATATTTCAAAAAAGAAATCCAAAAACCTAAAAGTCTTTTGGAGGCTCTAGGAGGTTTTCATCAAGGATTGTCCTGTATTTAGCTCCATCTGTCTACCCATAAGCCCTAACCAGCTTCAATATCTTTGCTGAAGAAAAACATCCCCACACTGTGATGCTGCCAAGACAGTTGACGGATTCTCCCACCTGAGCTGTGAATCTCTGCAACTCTTCTAGGGTTACCGTAGGTTTCTTGACCCCTTTCTTTTTGCCCAGCCTGTCAGTTTAAGTTGATAATCATTTCTTGGTAAATTTCCAGGTGTGGCATATCCACTTTCAGCTTGAACAGTGTTCGGCAACATGTCAGGTTTTGGATACTGTTTTATAAGTTAAACCTGAGTTAAACCTCTCCACACGTAATACTTTACCTGTGTGCTCTGTTCCTCGATCTTCATGAATTTGTTTGTTCTGTTATGTTCTATAATAAATCTCTGAGGCCTTTATAGAACAGCTATATTTATAATGAGATTAAACTATTCACAGGTGGAATTGGTAGCACTCGGTTTTATTTAGAAGTATCAGATGAAAAAAAAACCTTGAATACCAGTGCTTGTAACTTCCTCTTCACAGAGTATGCTGACTATCTTAAGGCACTGCATATGAGACATTCTGCATACAGTTGCTACCTTTATAAAGAATTACACAAATTGTCACCATGATCAGGTTTTCAATGAATGTATCCATGTTTTCTCTTTCTCTTTCCCCTGACTGTTATCTCCATCTCTGCATGTTTTACTGTCTCTGTGGATGTTTTTCTGGCCTCTCCTTAACCCTGTAGTGACGAGAGAGCAGGAGTGTTTAAGTCCCTTCTGAACATTCACACACATACACACACCAACAGCAGTGGAGCAACTCTCAGAAGTGAGCTGATTAGGCACAGGACTGGGGACTGCTCTGCCTAATCATATCGCTGCATCCAAATCATCTGTGTACATTTCTAATTACATGGTGGCATGCGGTGTCCTTGAGCACAGTGGCAGGTCTTCATTTCATCACTCTGCTGTGTCTATCCCCGCCTACTTAGCCCCCCTTAGAATATCCATACTTATTTATTCCCATCATTCTTATCTTTGTTGCTGTTTCAGTTGACTGTGTGGGCTGAGCAGCAGCACTCATTTGCCCACCAATCTACATCCTTTGAACTGAGCATCATGGGCCACATCCAGCTGTCCTGGGCAGTGCAATCATTTTTATGATCTTTTTCTTGTCTGCCTCCAATTTGCTGAGGTGCAGAACAATAACATCTAGTCATATATGCATGAAAAGAGACATGGATGGAGGACAAAAGTAAGGAATGTGTAACCTCTCAGATTTTTCATAAGTCTACTCAACAAAACCGCAGGCTGTTTCATGTATGCAAAAAATATATACACATTTTCCAACTAGTATGCATTTCTGAATAGGTATATTTTTCATTCTTTTCAGATGCATTTGGTAGAAAGAAGACCCTGAACATCTCTATGAGCTCTGGGGTTAGCTGACCTTCCCTTTTCTATGCTGGTGTGTGTCTCTTTATGGCGAGGCCACATCTTTTCTTCTCTTCTCTGTAGTAAACCTTGTTACTGAAGTCAAGAGACATTGCAGTGCCTTTTGCAATAGTTGACAAAAAGCCTATTTGAAGGTGAAGAGAAAGGACAATCTTTTACATGAGACTGCCATGTCCTTTTTGGTGCAACAGTTAACTCTGCAACCTTGTGCAGTAGTCTTAAAGGTCTCCCCCGCAGCTGTGCTGCATGATTTCACATGTGTCACAAGGTTCTAATAGATATTGCTGAAAGATAGCTTCATTTTGAGTTTTACCAATATATTTTTTGCAAGACAATACATTTTTTTGCAGAAAACTGCATTTACTTATGAGTATGTCAGCGTATGTCAGTAATATATTTCTAAAGGTTATATTGACATGAAATTCACGCCACATGACAACAACAACCTAAATAATCCACATGTACAAAAATTAAAAATAAAACAACTTAGTCCATAAATTAAGTTCTGGATAATAAAGAAATAGAATAACAGAACATAAATATTGAATATATGAAGCAAAAAGCTGCAAAAAGGCATAGAATATGCAAATCAGAAAGCTGAAATCTGACAATTTTTAGAAAACAACCCTGCTCATTATCAGGGCCACAGCTGCTTCAGTCCTAACCATGGTATTTGAAAAGGCTTCCCAAAACCACAGTATCACACAACAAGACTTTCGTGATGTGTAAAAGCAAAGTCCTTTATAACCCTTTTATTGCACAACATACTGATTACAATGGTTACAGACATATTTCTAAATTTCTGAGCATCCCTGTGAGTATCATTTCGGGACATAATCCACAAGTGGAAACATCATCATTTAACTGAACATGATCAGATGCTTAAAAGGTTTTGACAGAGGAGTCTAAAGTATAATCAGAAGAATTCTCCATGAGGAACATTGCTTGAGCTTCAGAAAAACCTGCAGGTCCTGTTGTGATGTGGGTTTTTCAGGAATCAAAAGTGGCAGGCAGACAAAACAGAGTGGTAATTTTAATTAAAAATAAGATGTCTAAAATGTGACTTCAAACATCGAAAGCCTGAACAACACTGGCAGGCATCAGAACCTGGAGTAAACCAATATGGAGAGAACAGGCGAATCTGAGAAGGATAGAATTAACCGGGTGGAATATACCGGAATGGTGATTACCGGGAGAAGGAACAAGTGAGACTGATTAACCACATGTGGAACAGTTGTTGGGGACCATCAGTTTAGGGGGCTGAGTGGAAAAATGACAAAACACAAGTAAACATAAAGAGAACATAAAGATCAGGTAAACATTAACTAAACTTAACAGGTCTAAACACTATCGTAAAAGAAAATACAAGACAAAAAGAGGCAAAGTAACTCAGAAACAGGTGTTACTGGAGACAATTAAAGATAATGGAAGACAGGGACCAGGGGAGACCAGATTACCTTAATAAAACAGGAACCACATCTCAAAACGGAATCAAAACGAATACAGAACAAAACCACAAAATAAACATGAAAGCCTTCAACTCATCATATGTCATTTTTTTCAGTTAAGTCCTGCACAGACTCGTAATGACCTCTATGAATATTTGCAATTCAGAATTCCACAGCAGAAGAAAATGAATGCTGAACCGCATTTAAGGTTTGCTGCAGACATTTTGAACAGGCTAGTGAAATACAAGAACAGCATATTCTGGCCAGATGAATGCAGTCTCAAAGGGGCACAGTGTCCTGTGTCCTATTTGTGCCTGTCCCAAGCCTGGATGCCCTTCCTGACGCAGAGGGTTGCGTCAGGAAAGGCATCCGGCGTAAAGCTTTTGCTAAATCTACCATGCAAGTCAAGAACCAAACAGGACCTTAATGTAGTTTGTGTGAGAGAAGAAGATGCAGAGGATAGGGTTAGATGGAAATGGATGGCTGGCTGTGCCGACCCCTGAAAGGGAAAAGCCAAAAGATGAAGAAGATAGTCTAGCCAGATAAGACCCACAACTGAGCTATTTGAATGCTTTTAGATGAGAAATGGTACTGCACATCAAACAACAAACATTATCCTAACAGTTAGGTTTAGGGGAGAAAACATCATAATGTGAGTCTGCCTTCAAGCATATGGTACTATCAAACTTGATTTAAAAATTTTGTACAGTTTGCAAATAAATAAATGTAGTAAATGAAGTTTCTAAATTGTATAAAGTGTCATTTCCAGAAATGTATCGAGGCATTCCACTTTTTTACATATAACTAATTTGTGTTAATTCATTTGTATGTGTGAATTACTTATCTGGTACAAATTTCATGTCAGTAGCCTTACAAATAAATCGAAAATACTGACAAAACATTGATGTGTTCAATACCTAGTGTCAATACTATTTACCCCTCTTTTTTGTGTTTCCCATTTTGCTAAAATATACTCCTACAGCGCTCACAGTCATTGTTTAATGTCGGCTAGATCAAAGAATCTTGTAATTATTACATTGTACTGAAATTCTTCAAAATACAACTTTCTTCTCATTGTAAGACCACCAACAGTAACATCCATGTGCAGCCGCCTGAAGGCAAGTTCCTGAGATATTAGTTCTCCACTCTCAGAACTGTTAGTCACACTGACAGACACCTGAGGCGATATAAAATGTCCCTCAAAGCCATGAAAGAGGGAGACGGGCTACTTCTCTTCTTTTAAAGCTCTGAGTGAGGAGCAAAGAGATACAGTGAGAAGGGAAAAGTTGCTTTCTAAAGCTGCACCCCCACCACCACTGTCTGCATATGGGGGCCATACCTCGGCGCCGACATGAAGAGGTGAACCCATTTAGCTACACGGTCCAGTATCATAAATAACACAAGACTTCTCTCCCTTCTCCGTCTCCTTCACTTCACTGCTGGAGTGTTTCATATGGTAACTAGGTGTTCACTGTGTGGCCACATTGTTGCCCACCTTTCAAGCGGCTCAGAGGAGGGAAACCTTGAGGTAGAGGAATAGAAGGAATTTTTGATGAAAAAAATGCATTATTCTGTTCTTTTTTTCCAATCTCCAACCCGCTCTTTTCATTGCCACTTACTGTGGAAGAGGAGTATTTATTACATAAACGGCAAGAAAAGGAGAGTAGAGCTCTGTGGGAGAAAGAAGTGGTAATGGAGGGAGAGAGAAAGCTCTTGGCTCTTTTGCTTGTTGGATTAATGAAGAGAGGGTAAAATTTTAGGAAATTCTTACTTCACGTAGCAATTTTATTAATGTTTAAATAGCAGTCTCACGATCTATCAATATCAATCAGAAGGTTAAATTCTTTCCATTTAAGCAGTCTATATTGTATATCAAAGTACAAACTGCTTACTTACAGTCAACACTAATGGTAACACTGCAACTAAAGACCAGGATGGAAGTTGGATCTGTGATTGGACTGAATTGACTACGTATTTCTGTATGTTAATTTGTCTGCCTTGACTTGATATCTGTTGTGAATTAGCGCTATACAAATAAACTGAATTGAATTTAAATGAAAGATTATAATCAATGAGAGGCAGTAATCAACAAAATCAATATTTAAATTTATTATTAATCAACTAATATTTACTTACTAATGATTTACCAAGCAACAAACCACACAAACAACAAAAAATGAATAGAAAATAAAGATGAGCAACATTTAATCATCTGCAAACAACTCAAGAGGACGTTTCATGACCTAGATCTAAGTTCTTACAACTACTTTTATTTTAAGAGAGGGAAGTTTTGGAAAGAGGATGCTTTCAATGTTCAGAAGCACATCAAAATCATCTTATGTCCAGCACCAGAAAATTGCCACATTACGAAGAATTTAGAGCCTTACTTTGGTCCGAATCAAGTTTTCTCACCACTTATGGAACCAGCTGGATCTCTGCAGGTGTGTGGCTCTGAACCTCTGTCCGTCAGCTTGGCTAACAGTAAAATTTCAGCACAGACAGCCGTTCCAGTCAGTTGGGATGTCTCTCTGAGGCAGGGAGGCTGCCAATTGTGGTTCCCAGCTGAGTGGTTCTAATCTTTAATTATGCCGGGACCAGATTATTAAAATGACAAAAGGAAACTCCTCTGGATACCTTGCTAAGCTTATACTAAATAACTTTTCATGGTGTGTTTGGCGGAAAAACAAATCAAAATCTTGCAGGAACTGTACACAGAAATAGATGAATACAACAATAGAAACAAAACACCAAAACAGGTTGATCATTGCTCTCTGACTCTGTGGGAGAAGTCTTGCTCTTGATGGTTTTTAAGGTTTGGTCTAGGTTTCTGACCTCAGCTGTGTGCTAGTCATGAGAGACTAGAATGAATGAGGCTGTTTTGACAGTTAAACCATTTCAAACATGTAATTATTCCAATGAACAAAAAACAAGTTCACATTTCAAATGTGACATAATAAAAATCAATAGTGATTTTTTCTTAAATCTGTATTTCTAAATTAAATAAAATGCAGCCTTCTGCTGCCAGCTTTCATATAAACAGACATGACAATAACAACAAGCACGCTTGAGAAAGCCATCATTATTTTTAAGAGTTGGCTAAATAATGGTGGGACTGAGAGTTTGTTTCAACTAAATCTAAGTCTGGTGAAACCATATAAAGTGATCTAAAAAAGAAGGGTCTTGTAGGTGAAAGGTCAATCTGAAGTGTGTGTGCTCTGCCTACAGTAAGCAATAAGTCTGTCTTGCCTTCAGTGATCAAGTGTCAGGTACGTATATGGCATAAGGTTGCTTGACAATCACAATGACAATTCTTTTCCTGAAAAGCTGAAATGTTTCCTCTAAATTGATTATTATTGGCCTAATGCATCACACCTCTTTCCACATAATGATGAACAGAAGGTTTTCCACAAATACGTTATTCAACTGTTTTTATTATTTTCACAATTGTCAGCATTGTAGTGCTGTTTGTAATGTCATTAATAACAAGCGTTGCCTTATAATACCCTTAATGTTATTTATCTGTTGGCAGATAGCTTGATGCTGCTAATCCTCATTCATTTGCTGTGGATCAATGCAAATCCGCTGGCGTGAGTGAAATCCCCCCCTTCTCCCCTTTTGCCAGAGCTGATGGTTCCTAATGTATTTTCCCACCATTAACCAGACATAATCCCTGCTAATCATCACTAATCCACATTCTTCTGTGTGCGACGATACTTCCCTGATGAAGGAGGCATTGGTGCTCACTGGCGCCCAGGCACTGCTGAAGCTGGAGCTCCTCCTGAAGAGCCGCCAAGGACCCCTTCAGTACAGGAGAGCAGGCTGCAGGGATGGGAGAACAGGAAAGGATGGACTGTGGGTTGAATGTTTCATCCTTGCCAGTGCTTACTCTGATTTTTAGACTGCTGCACTTGCTTCCTGTGTTTTTAGGACAGATTTTAAGATAATTTTACTGGGTTATAGACTATAAATGGTCTTAGACTGAAGTCTCTGTTTGATTTGCTTTTGGCTTATGCACCTCCAAGACACATCAAGTGGACAAAAACATTTCTTTTATTGATCTGTCCAAATCTTACATAGAAAAGTTAGGACAAAACAATGTGGTGAGGTGTCTTTAAGCTACAACTGAGAGCATTTAAAGTTTTAAATACTAGATATGTCTTTTCAGTTTTTCAGACTTTATTACTTTTTATTTAAAATTACTACTACTAAGGTTTTACCCGCTATTATAGTTTTATGGTTATTAAGTTTATTAAGTCAAGTTTTTTCAGTCTGATTTGATCTTTTAATCAATTGTTTTTACAAACTTAATGTACTCATCTGCTTTGGATTGACTTGGATTTTTTCTTACTTATATTTTCACTCTTTTTATCTTTTGCTCTGTTATTTAAAATGTTTGCCCATTACAGACAGTTACAGTTAATTTAGCTCTTCCTTGGTTGCCATAGCCATCTATAGGTCTGTGTGGACATGTGTGTTTTTATGTATGCGGAAGGTCAAAAGGGAAAGGGGGCTTGTTTTTTTATATCTCTGTATTCTCCTTGCTGTCTGTAAACTACTTTTTGCTATATTTGTGTTAGTGTGGAAAGTGAAATAAGAAAGAAAATAGACTGATTAATTGACAAGCATCATTAATTAATTAATAATAATAACAATAATAATAATAATAATAATAATAATAATAATAATAATAATAATTAGAGCCTTTACTTATCCAGATAAAAACATCAGGAACGATGAAAGAAGATAGGTAGAATAGAAGAAGTTGATACAAGGGTAAAAAAATAAGTATGTATAAGAATTTTATTGAAAATTCAACAATTAAATGTCTAAAATACAGTTACACTTGATAACGAAGATATCAAAGACAGAATGAGTGTCAGAGGTAAAATTGGTGAGTCTGCTTGTGCATAAAATACATTCACATTTAATTTGCTTCTTATGCTCCCTTTCATAAATGAGTTTATGTATTAACCTTATAGGTAACTGAATGAAACGTAGATAGAAACACAATAATCTGCCTGGATGTTGCACTTAGAATGCTGTCTTTCAAGAACCAGGGATCCAAGTTGAAGAACCGGAATTTTACCAGAAGGTGGCGCTTTTGACTCGCTATTGTGCGGTTAATTGGTGTCCAACCTAGCGTGGCCTGCTAAAACAGACTGACCACCTCAGTCGCATAAAATTGTCATTTTTTTTACACTCACTGTACAGCCACATAAAATGCAGGTTGCTGGTTTATGTTGTCGTTTTAAATATTAGTTTATTTCAGTTGCGCAAAGGACGCGCAGAAATCCACGTTTGAACCCAAACTTAACTGAGGAAAAATAGAAAAATGATTCGCGGAATAAGAGTTTCATTTCATAGACAAACAAATGGATTATATGTAAATAAATCCAGGATGTGAAATAGGTTTGGTTGAAAAACCTAAAGCAAACTCTCTGGGACGTTTTCGGGTTGCAATTTCGCTGAGAAATAAAAAAAAAAAAAACATTAAATATTCTGCCAAATCCCTAATAACGTTTGTATAAATTCAGGAAGTCTTGTGGTGTACAAGCTTCTTCGTAGTTTTTTACATTTTTACTGGTGCGACTTCCACTTTTACTTCTTTTTCTGTTGTTGTTTTTAAATTAAATTATCAAAATGTGGTGGAAGGAAGAAAGCGACCAGGGCCTCTACTTTAATTTACAATTTAATGTTTTGTCGTAAAGATCATCTGCAGAAAAAATTAGGAAATCTGGTCATATCCGCTTTGGCCTGTGAAATAAAATACATTGCAGGACTTAAACATCGCGCTCCTATAATATAAGGTCAATGATTCGTAAAGTTAAACAGTTAAAATTGCTGCAGATTGTAAATCTTTCTTAATTCCTATAGAAACTCTGGGCCTTTATTTTTCTTTCTCTTTCGCTTTAGCTGATTTACCGCCTCCAGGCATTTTTCTCTGTCAGATTAAAGATTCTCCTTTTAAAGTTTAAACATGTCTTCAGATTTTTTATAGAGGTGAATAACTAGATATAAATGATTAATGCCTATCTTGGCCCTTTTTAACGAATTTTGAACGAATCAGAACAACAGCAAAAGAATAAGACAATGAAAAGACAATCATTTCGTATTAATATTGCACAATTTAATTCTGCGTTTACACAAAGATTTGAAGAGCGTCACAGACTGAAGTTAGCAGGGAATGCCTGAGGTAAAATACTGTTGTCAGTTCCCTTAAACAGCACATGTACACACAGCTTCTGCTTTCAAACGATGCCTTGTTACATAACCAATCACTGCTTCCTAAAGAAAAAGACAGTCTGATCTGCCTCAGCTTCATGTTCATCCTGTTTGCCTGCTGATGCTCTACAATAAACGGCAACAAAAGAGCGACTGCTTTGGATCCGAATGAAGACAAAAGACCATTTCTTGTATATATGTTTTATGTAAGTAATAAAATATTACTATAACATAAATATAAATGTGACTTTGCAGTCTACATTTAGCAATCAACAAACAACCAATGTCATAAAAAAAAATAAAGTCCACTGCAACATAACCATCGACAGAGCTAAACAAACAAAAAGAGCTCCAAACACTTTTAAGAAATAAATATTTATATATATAAATGGTCAGATTCATAAAGGAAATCATATTAAAATATCTTCTTGGAATTAGTAAGTGTACAAAACTGCCCGGAAAGAAACAAACAAAAGAAAAGAACAAAACAATATCTCAGAACAAATACAAGTTTACATATTGGACATATTTACAGATCGGAAATAATCCTGGCAACATTTTCTCTAAAACGTTTCTTTTTAATTATTATTATCATTATTTTTTTCTCGAAAAAGCACATATCCCTCATTTGTGTTGAAAAGCATTGTAATTTTTATTTTCATTTATTTGTTTTTAGATTTTTTTTACTGAAATGACACAACGCAAGAGATTCTCAGATCTCCTTACTAGTCGGAGGAGAAACAATAAATAGATCTGAAAGAACAATCCGTTGTTTTTTTCATTTTCTCCAAGTACAGCCTTTTAAAATAATACAGTTTTTCTATGGAACAAAGGTAATTGGTGGAGATGCAACCAGATCCAAACAGCAAATCATGTCCAGTCGTGATATATTCTGGAGTTACCTGAGTTATTCTTTGCTTTTACTGTTTGACCAAATGTTTTCTCAAAATGTTTGATTTCTAGCAGGTTAGCAGACAGTATGAGCAGAAACAACGTTTTTTTTAGAAACAGACAAGGAAATAATGATAACAATAATATAAACGTAAGAATAAGTGCTCCATGCAAAGAAAACATTTTCAAAAACAACAAAAGGTGAATTTAAAGAATTTTGCTTTTAGCGTCTGATGCTGTTCGCACATTTCGACGTGACCAGCTGCAAAACTTTACTTTATTTTTTATCTATTCTTTTGAAGGCATGCCTTCAGAACCTTAGACGTTCTGTTGCATTGGACTTTAACTGAAATGTATCGGGCATTTTTAACGAGTTGTTTAATGTCGGGATAAGGTTTTCCAAGAGTTCTCCACTACCAGGGAAACAGGAAAAAACAAAACAAAACAAAAAAAAAACAAGAAAAGAAGAACAAAACAAAAACAAGTGTCTCTGAGGAGCAAATTATGAACAAAATTCAAAACATTTTTGCAGATAAAGACACTTAAGTTAAAGTATTTGTAAAAGAAAAATGAATATATTATAATGAACGTGTGCACTCATATTCAGAAATCTGGCTGAGCTGGTTGAGCCTGAAAAAAATCACAAACAAGTTTAGTCATTGTGAGCTATTCATCTCCAGTGTTGATAATTTTCAGACCTCGTTCTGGTGATGTCCTCAAGAGTTCATGGTGCACCAGGAAGAGGACATCAGGTCAAATATTTCAGAACAACCAACTTTTACTTTAGATACACTTCTTCTCTCTTTGATTTTGGTGAATAAAAGATATTTGCTTCAATTTGAATGCGCATGGTATCAGTTTTAACGTGTCTTTTTCTGTTTTCCTATCATGTTCCCTTCTGATATTTATTTTGTTGGATTTAATCTCCGAAAACTAAAAGGAAAAACTCATCCTGTGTTTTTTTTTCTCTCAGAAAAACAGAAGTTCAACTTAAATATTGTAAAACTCCACAGTCCTTTTCACTTTTTTTCTCTAAATGCTCGGATTGTTCATGAAAACAGTCACTGCACAGGACTCTGTAGTGTGCGGTGTAGAGGAGGGGTCTCTGCTTGGGAATATACGTCCTCCATATTCGGGTGCGGGACCCCCACTGGTGTCATTCTTTTCTCTTTTTGTCTTCTGTTGCAAAACCAAACGCGAACCACCTCTTTTTCCAGCTGCAGAGTGCCGGCTAAAGTGCTGATTTCATGAGCGGATGGTTTTGGACATTTCAAGAAGTGGTTCTCCAGCGCCCCTTTCACCCCCACCTCAATGGAGGTCCTCTTCTTTCGTTTCCTGCCCTGAGCGGCGATCTTGTCCAAATTGGTGGGGCTGCCTGTGTTCGAGTCTGTCTCCTCCAGCCACTTGTTAAGCAGTGGCTTAAGTTTGCACATGTTCTTGAAGCTTAGTTGCAGCGCCTCGAACCTGCAGATAGTGGTCTGAGAAAAGACGTTTCCGTACAGGGTGCCCAAGGCCAAGCCCACGTCCGCCTGCGTAAAGCCCAGCTTGATCCGCCGCTGCTTGAACTGCTTGGCAAACTGCTCCAGGTCGTCGGAGCTGGGCGCGTCCTCGTCCGAGTGGTCCTGGTGGTGGCTGAATGCCTGCTGGGGCGACTCCATCTGGTTATCGTGGCTGCCCGTCTCGTCGTGGAGCGGGTCCCGCATACCGTGGTGCAGGGCGCCCGGCTGCGGGCTCAACATCGCGTTGAGGTTTGTGTATCCGGGCTGCGAGTAGACCAGCGACTGGTGGCCGTTAGACGCCGGGGAGAGCGGGGACAGGTGGTGCGTCGTCGCGGGCGCCCACGAACCGTGGTGCGCGCTCTGCGTCTGCTGGTGCACCAGGTGGGATCTGTGGTGGAAACCGCTGCTCAGGTCCTCCCTGCTTGCCTGAACGCCGGCTTTGTGCTCCTGCTGGCTGATGTGGGTTCCACTGGACCAGTCGGTGTTGGAGGTGGGCAGCCACTGGTGGTGTGTCAGGCTCATCGGGTGCCCCGTATTGGTGGCCGCGAGCCCCTGCAGGTACTCGTGGTGCATCATTTTTTGCACCTCTCTGTAGGTCGTACCCTGGTGCATCCTGTCCGAATCCGGATGCATGAGCGGGTTGGACGGTAAGGAGTTATTCCTCGGGATGTACTGAGCTGTTGTCGCCATGGCTCCAACTTGGAAAACTGACGAGCGCTTCGGAGGTCTCCGGGCTTTAGAGCCAAAAACGCAACACCCTGCTCTGGGAGGTCTTCGGGAAGAGCGAAGACACGCCTCCCCTCTGCTTGTATTGGCTCCTCTCTGACTCAAGCCCACTGGAGAGATACTCAATAGGCGCACGGTTTCAGAGGACGGCGTGCGCGATGGATGGAGGTCCAGTGTTACATATGTTATAGAAAAAACATATGTTCTACTTATGAAATGTCTCTTTGAGTTTCTGTGCGCACCTGCTCACAGACTCTGTGTGTCTTCTAAATGTTCTCAGTGCAGAAGGTGAGCAGGAACTGCAGCAGCGGGGTCTGATTGAGTTTCCACAGGTTCGGATCAGTTGTTTTGCAAATAACCACGTGGGGGAGTAAGGGGAACTTTCTGAAGACCTCCCCCCCGCACTTTTAACACACACACGTATTGACACCCCCCCGCCCCCCCACACACACACACAAGTGTACCTTCATAATAGGTCACTGATGATTATAGCACTCCTCATTTTCATCAGATTATAAGGCGCGATCCTCTCTAGCTCTGCAGCCTCCCACACGACGACAGGCGCGCAAATAAGCTGATGTGGTGCGTCTGTGAGCGCTTTTGAAAAAAAAGTGTGACAAATCTGAGAGGATTTGCTCTGTTTCAAAAGCCTCCGCGTCTGTCATTTATTTATATTGTCTCCAATAATTTTCAATGTTGTATGATCTCATCATCACCACCCACTTAGTTATGATAGGCCAAGATGCGCGCTCTCCGTTTTGTGCTTTTTTCTCTCACTCTCTACAGAGAGAACAGGTGACATAATAAACAGGAATTATTCACATTATTCAGTAACTGGCACCACCAGGGAGGGAGGTGGACAGGAGCCCCCTTTAAATTAGCCAATCTTATATGCATAATATTTGTTACAGTATAAATCTAACAAAGAATAGGAAGCTTTAATAGGTTATTTGTCCTTCCTTCTGTATAAGTTTTAAAAATGTCTGTTTAACTCCAACCTTTTTTTCAAATATCATTTATCTTTTGAAGCATTGCAACTTAAAGAGATACATCTCTCGTTTTTTTTTTCTCCTTCTGGCTTACTCTTCTTCTCCTCACCCGGTTGATCTGATTATTTTTCCCTTCACGTTTTGTCCCAATAGCAAATTACCAATTCTATGAATTGCAAAGCAGCCTCAGAGACGCTGAAGGGGTAGAGAGAGGAGGAGGAGGGTGTGGTGGTGGGGATGCAAAGATTGAAAGGGATCTTTGCAAACACAATCACGTTCTTAAATGGAAATGCGGGGCTTTAAACAAATCTTACATCTCTCCCCTTCCATTCGCCCAAAACTCTGCAATCAGGCGCATGTTCCGCTCCTTCTAAAACAGTAGCTGCTTTTTTGGGAAAGGTCCCATTTTAATCATTCACCTAAAAGCGATGTTTTTTTGCCTTTTCATCTCAGCCCCATGCGACTGTTCTTTTTTCTATTTACAGGAGTTACTCGGCTCCGGTGTTCATTTTAATCCGGAGCTTCATGACTAAACGGTAAGTTGTCTCTTTTCTGCTGTGGATGCGTCCTCACTGTACCCTTGTCTTCTACGTTAACAGTGTAGTGTGCATGTGTGAAAGTGTGTGTGAGGGGGTGTGCGTGTATGTGTGTGTGTGTGCAAAATGTTGGCCGGATCACAGGTGCTCGTCATCATCTCCTGAAAGGCGTGGTTTTTGCCCACGCGTCTTTATGTATTTATTGGAATAAGTGGGGGGCACTCTTTACGCATCTTCTTGTAATTTTACGCAATTTATCAATAAATAAATGCATTCTATTACCTGGTGGCGTATAAAATAACATTTTAAAGGACGTGATTACTGTGCTACACTTCCCAAACACGTTAAAATGCTCAATTGAATGAGTAAATTGACGATTTCATTTCATGCATTAGAGTAATCTGCAACACAATTATAAAATACGGCTTTTAAAATATAATCAGTTGCTTGAATAGAGGAAATATAATAAAACGAGAAAACAATGATACTTCGAGATATTCCAACCAGCAAACTTCTAAGAGTCTGTGCGTAAACCCCCTGGGAGACCCTGCGTGTCGCTTGCTCTGAGGGACCCTCAGCTCAACGCAGCTTTCAGTTTTTCAGACGCGTTTGCCATTCCGTCACTCTCGCTCCTCCAGTCTATAAAAAGCGCTGGTTTCTGCCACACAGACCCAGGCTTGTGCTTTGCCATGCCAGTGACAAGCTGCTGGAAAAGAGAAAGGCTCCAGATGCGTTGGGCCCTTTTTTGCAGGGGAAAGAATACGGCCTTGTTGTTGCGCTGAGGTGCATTTTTGCCAGGACGCACAAGGTTTCCATGGTGCGCCCGATGAAAGGGGATCACTCAGTACTCAGCTGTGAAGGGACAGTCCGTACAGGGAAAAGAAGGCTGCAAATGAGCGCGATATGATGGGTTGAAAAGAAAAAAGAGTGAATAAAGGATTAAATTACAGAGCTCTCTGAGTGTGAACCGCGGAGATGAGTGTTGAGGAAGTTGGGTGACCTCCTTTAGGAGAAATAAGTCGTCTTTGTATTTGTATGACATCACGATTTTATGATTTATTCTTTACTTCTTTGACAGTTTTTTCCTGAGATACAGATGCAGGAATGCGTTACAGAAATACGCAAACTGGCGAGTTCAGACTTACATTCCAAATTACATGCTAGGTTTTTATATCTAAATTATAGTTGCTATTTATTTGGCTTCCCCATGTCACTTAATGTTTTCGAATATGAATGTTTTCCAGTTTTCAGCAAGTTATGAATTTTTTGTTTTAATTTAAGAAAACCTGTTTTTATGCATGCATATCTCTCCTAAAATAAAACATTTATTGTTAGGGTGCAAGTCAACCAATAGCACCCTTTCAGAACTTTAAGTAGAAATTAAGTTCCTCTCTTATTTCCTGTCTGCTTTGGGATGCACAGAGAAACCAGAACACAATAAAATCATCCGAACAAGTTAATAAAACATTTTCTGACCTTTTCAGTAAGATAATAAAAAAAATATATAGAAAGGTGCCAATGAATCCTAAAACAAAATAAAATGTAATTTCTAAACGCACTGCTTGAAACCGGTTCTGAAATTTAAATCTCTTTTAAAGGGGGGGGGGGTTTGGGGGGTACAATATCTTGCCCCCCACCTCAAAGAAAGGTTTACCATCACGGGTTTAGAGACTTTATATATTTATGTGTTTATGCCATAGTTTGGCTCTTGTATGGAGTACCATTTAAAAAAAGAAATGAAATTTATTTATTTCATCATTTTAAGCAAACCACAAGAAACAAAAAAGAAAACAAAAACTTAAACTCAGTACTTATAATCAATATTATAATAAGAGAGAAGAAAGAGAAAAACAAACAGAACCCCACTTCATTACTGACATTCCTCAAATAAATTTGCCCCTTCAGTTTCTGTGCCCAGAGTCTCATATTTGTCCTAACGGCTGATAACACTTGGGAGATTATATTTACACAGGTCTTTTGCAGGTCTTCTCATTGCAATCAATTTCTGGCAATTGTATCGCCAACCAAAAGGATCATTAGTGGCATATTGATAGATGCAGAAGTAAAAAACATACAGATACAGAGAGTCACAGAGAAGAATTCAGGCATCTGGTCTGAAACCGTTAGCCAAAAGATAGCCACAGGTGGACATTCTCAGAACCTATGAGAAAAGGTACTCCCCTGAACATAGAGAATACTGAGTGTCTGCCAAAAGGTCCACATTGTGTAGTCCCCTTGAGCTCCAGTGAGTTCTAGGAATGTAATTCACATTCATTGCAACAGTAGAATAAAACTCCTGAAATTGTATTATGACATTTGGTTTTAGTGTGTTACCTCTACCTCATGATTATCAGTGGGCCCCTGATGTAGTCAACCCTTTTCAAAACTTTCTGAAGGGGCCCTTGATTTGGACTCAGTCTCATTGCAGATCAATAATACTTTTTCTTAATTCCAGAGGGAACATTTGGGGCAGCAGCAGGAGTGTGTTTATATTTTAAAATTCATGTGATGTACCTCCTGCAGAGAGTGGAATAATATCCACCAAGTCGTTCAATCAGATAATTGTATTTTGTTTTCACTTTTTTTGACAGACATGCGTAATAGGCGCTAAATATGCAATCACCAAAAGAAAAAGCTAGTGGTTGGCCATCCATTTTAAACAAAAATCACCCGTTCTTTTCAGGTAACTTTTTCCCTCTTTCTTTTTTGGCTAATGAACTTGGGCTACTCTGCCAGCTTCCCCTTGAGAATGCAACTAAGGAAGGGGGTGGGAGGGGGGGTGGTGGGGCGGGGGTGGGGGGATACTTCTCTTGTGGTAAAAGGTGCAAGTTTCTTCCTCTTCTATCTCCCGACTAATTAGGCGGGGTCTGAACACGCCAGAATGAATATTCATGAAAAGCACCAGCGTGCAATTAGTAGAGGAGAGAGTTCCCAACTTCAATCCCAAAACAACGCAAGACTTGGAGAGAAAATGGGCTAGAGTTCCCCCCTCCTGCTCCATGTGTCTCTGCTGCTGGAGTGCTCTTTGAGCCCTCAACTTGTACTCACAGAGCTTATCAGCCGGTCTCCTATTCCCCCCTTCTTTTCAAAGCAGCCACCATCATGAGTGTTTGGACCACTTCATTTGAATCTCCATGTTTGGAATAACAGCTAATCCAATTTGATTTGTCAGGAACTTGTGGGGTGGCCTAAACAAAAACTTTTTTATTTGTTATGGAAGCTCTTGGAGGTCTTTGGATGCACTTTTTTACACCTGGAATTCAATTAAATTGCATTTTGTTCAAGAATGTACTAAAAACTTTACAATCAGTGATTGCAATCGATACCTAAAGTCAATCCAGATCCAATGGACGCCTTATTATTAAGGCACTCTCAATGGAACCTCAACCAATAGCTGAATAGAGACATGGGCAGAGCACAATACACAACTATAAATATTCATTAATAGTTAACATTCAAAGCAAAGAAAATAGGTTAAAAAGCTGGAAAACAACTTGTCTGTGTCAACAAACCATTAATTTGAACCCAGAAATGCATGTTATTAGCAGAATCATCAACAAGTCATACAAAAACAGAAAGCAAGCAAGCTAATGGAAGCCCAGGACCTAGCAAGCATCTCCATGTCTAAAGGTCCTTGGCCAGACGAGCTATGCATCTACTTTTGTAGCCATATGTGGCGCGTCAGGTAGTCCTTTAAAATACATTATAAAGTCACACATGTTTAAAAGGTGAAGTGTTGTTAGAGCACTAAATCCACTCTCTTGAATCCAGTTAAGTCTGTGTTGTGGCAGAAAAAAACTTTCCAGAACGTAAAATATTGGTCGCTGTTTAAAAGAAACAAAGCATCCTCACAATGACATTGGGAGTTAGTGGGATTGAACTCAGTGAAAATATTACAAAGAATTCGGCCATGTAAAACTGATGGAATGCTCTGCAAATTTAATGTGTAAAAAGTTTTTATTTCACAAAAAGTAGTTTCTTTCATATGAAACACATGCGCTATGCTTTAGTTATAAAATGTCCTTAGATACCATAAAGATAACTCTATTGTGTCTTCCAATAAATTAAAAAAAATGTTTTTGACACAGCTCCATCATTAAAAACACAGTGAAACACACAGGCTCATTTAATGACACTTCAAAAACACATTCACACTAATATATTCATTAACAATTTAATGTTTCTATGTTGTGATATTTCAAATAGATATATTTAACAAAACGTGAAATGAATAAATTAATCCCAATGAATTTGATCAACCTTTCTACCGAATTGTTGACATTTTACACAGTAATTATGATCAGATTATTTCAAGGTAAAGAATGTGTTTATCTCGTAAGACGTAGAGTATTGTATGTAATAAACAGAAACTAATTATTCAGGAAAAACAAGATGGAATTGGGGAAAAAAAAAAACTAATTAGGGTCAAAGCAGCTCTTTAAAAACATGCAATGCCATTTTGCACACTAGGTTGCTAAGTATTATAAGTGTCGCTGGATATCTGTGACTTTTACCATACTTGTTTTAATGTTTCAGTGTATTGTTGCACGTTATGTTCATTTCAGTTGTTTATTCCTGTGTGCAAAGAAATATGCTTTATTTGTTGAGGCATAAAGTTGATCATGACTAAGTAAATGAAATGAAAGTTAAAGAGGGCTCATCATAAATTAGAGCGGCTTAGGGTCACAAACAAACAACTGTAAGCATAAAGTGCCACATACCCTGCTTGTAAGTTAAAAGTAGAGGCGCCAATCAGGCTTTTCTTGGTTTATGCCTGTTTCCAGTTTTGACCTGTCGATCTCAATTGTGCTGGATTTGTTTTCTAAGGACTATGTTGTACTAACACATAAAAGAGAAAATGTGCGATCCCTGGCTGTTTGATTGGTGTGAGCAAATCTATTAAAAGAGATTTGATTATCCCTGGTTGGTCTGGACCTTATCTAGAAATCCGATTTAGACAGTTTGGGAGTCAGTACTTTCGGTAGTTTCTGACAACAACATGTCACTATTACAAATCCTTTGAATTACCAAAGATGCACACATCTGGACTGCTTTAGTCTACCTGTCCGTGTCATGCCAGTGTGAGCCTCAGCCCATGCAGCTGGCTGCCTGTTTCGTCTGCCCACCGAGGACCACCAATCCTCTGCTTTGAATTCAAGGTGATTCTTATCCCCGACCCCCTCCTGGCCTGGCGCGTTTGCCTCTCGCCTCAATAAAGGCGTGTTTATGTATGTATGTATGTGCAGAGAAGAGCGCATGGAGGTTTTTCAAGGGTTGGTGGGAGATAAGCAGAGAAATTTGAGGCCGGTGAATATGGATGGGGTCCCTGCTTTCAGAGAGAACTGCTGATAGAGAGGTAAACAGCTCCTGGCCAAGAGAAGGAAGGAGAGGGGTAGGAGGTGGAGGGATATGCTTGATGAATGCACCGGCATACATCTGGGGCTCTAACTCCCTTTCTTTTCCTCCCTGTCATTCATTCTTGATCACCAAGAGCTATCTGTCATTATTTCTTTGTCGTGCTTCCTTTTGGACAGTCTTGTGGATCTGGATAATGGGTTTCTATTATCAATGCACAGGAAGTTGGGTGTTTGCAAATCTGATGTTTGTCTCAAAACTTGCAAGTTTCTCACTGTGAAGAATGTATGTATTAAAATCAGCAGAATCAGTACAGGTAAAGGTACCAGTTCTGTTGTTTTTGATTATATGCATAATCTATCTCTATCTGAAACCCATTTCCAAGGGTTATTTCTACCCCTAGTCCTGTCTGTCTCTCTTTTCCTTGGCTCCCAAAAAAGTCGACACAGGACTATATAAGGTCTAAAACAGAATTACTTTTTTTAAACTTTCAAACAACCAAAATTCACCACCATCACCGCTAATATCTCCTTTATATAACTAATGTTTAAAAATTGGTGGATTACAGAGTAATTATATCGATAAATCAGGAAAATAGATCAATAAAGGTGAAATATATTGTAGAATGTTTGTTGCTTTATCTGCAGAGATATTACAGCACCTTGTTAAAACATTCTTGCTTCTCAAACCTTATCACATTTTGTGATGTCACAATCACAGTATATTGTATTTTATTAAGATTTTAAGTGATAGACTGACACAAGTAGATTATATTATTGTGAAGTGGAAGGAAAATAATATTTTTTTACAAATACAAGTCTTTGGAAAATGTGGTGCAAAAATCAAATTTATCGCCATTTCTATTGAAATCCCTAAATAAAATTCATGTATTTCATGTAAAATTCAGCATGCAATTTAATTTCAGCATAATTACAGCTGTTAGTGAAAGCCTCAAAGGTATGCTAGATAGCATGAACAAACAGCATCACAAAGACCAAGGAACACATCAGACAGGTTTGGGATAGAGTTGTGGAGACGATTAAACCACAGTTAGGTCATTTAAAACAATTTCTCAATTTTTGCATGTCTATAAAGGGCACTGTTCAATCTGTCATGTGAAAATGGAAGGACTAGGCATTTTGCACAAATGCAAAAATACCAAGACATGACCAGCCACTTAAACTGATGGGGCAAAGGAGAGCATCAATCAGAGAAGCAGCTATGACAACTTAAGAGGAGCTGCAGAGATCCAAAGCTCAGGTGAGAGAATCTGTTAATATGGCAACTAGTTGTGAATTCCACATCTGGTATATGTTGAAAAGTGTCAAAAAACATTTTTAAAGGAATAAAACGTCAAATTTACAGCTACCCACAAGTAAGCGGCGCATGCAATCACATTGAACAAGGTATTATGGTCAGAGAAGACTAAAATGTAACTTTCTGGCCTACATTAAAAACAATATTTATGGTGAAAAACTAAAATAAAGTGATTCAGGCTCATTTAAGACTAAGGAGGGGGTTCGTCTCTGTGCAGGACAGGACTGTGTGTTGGTTTGTCTCCCAAAAATCCCAATAACATTGTTGAGGTTTGTAGTTGTAATGTTACAAAATTAAGAAAGTTTAAGGGATGAGAATACCTTGTGAGGTATTGAATGTATATCTGATAGCTATTGGAGCTGCTTAGTTTGCTTGTGCATTGGGCCGCCTCAGCAGTTAATTCAGATAGTGAAAAAAATATCCCACTAAGGAAAGGGACACTCCACCAAGTTTTCACTGATTCCCAGTATGTGAACGTACATGATTTAATATGTTCATACTTGTCTTGTAAACGGTTATCAGTCCTGCAGCAGATGTTAACATACATGAATTTCTATCCCTGTGAAACCAAAACCAAAGTATAATACCAGAGATAAAAATAAATATAATTAATATTTCTTTAAATGTTTTTGATAAATGTATTTAGATCTTTCATAATAATGCCATCAAAATATGACATATGGTATTAATAATCTTTCAACATATTTTTAACCTAATGACGATTAGTATTTCTGCAAGTATTGTTATGTATGCCAAAATGTTATTTATTTAGTACATTAATTCTTTTACTGGGGCAAAACATTTGAATACATCACAGTAAATATAAATGGTTTTATGTAGCATAAAAAGATAAATATTTCCTCTAAATTTCTTTCTTATATTTGCCACTTTTTAAACTAATAACAATAATTAACAGTAATCAGATAATCCAAACCAAGCTAATTGAAAAATGTTTATGTTTGTGGGTGGAACTGCAAGTCTCATGTTTTCTCTACATTTTGCACTACTAAAAAAACTCAGTGTTTAAGGGCTAGGGCCCTATTCCTCGTTTCTGTCCCCTTCCCCACAGAAACAATTGAGATGCCTTTCTCCTTACAAACATATATGTTTAAGGGCTAAGAATGAAGAGAACAGGACGAATGGGATTTAGCCCCAATTCTCTCCTCCCTTTATCAACGAACTCTCACTACCTTTTTCTGCCTTCTTGTCCCCTGACAGACCTTGCAGTGCTGAGCTGCTTGCCAGCATGGAGACCAAAACCCTAAACGGACGCTGCTGGAATGAGTGAGCGTGTCTTGGGCATATTGCCACAGTTTGTTACTGTGTGTGCAAACATTTAAACACGAAGTAGGATGCTTTTTATCTTCACTCTCTTCATTTAAGCACTCTCATCAGCTGTATTCTATGTGTTTTCCATCTGCTTGCTTCCATGATTTCATACGTGTGTGTGTTCTTATCCTCTGAGTCACTTGCAAGTTTCTTTCAACAGTTTGTTCATTGTTCATGCACAATTAAACAGTGACTAAACTTAACTTTATTTGAAAAGGAACATCTTTTTTAGTGCACTCTTGTTCCACATGTACACCCTCTTTGGCCCTGACTGTCCTTTGGGGCGATCGCCTAAGGTTTACTCCGCTAGACTGCTCTCTTGGCCACAACTCAAACACAGCTTTGCTTTCTCAAACACACAAACACACACTCCAAACACGCACACTCAGGAGAACCTCCACACTTAGGCCCCACCGCAAAGTTATTAATGAGCTATTTAATTTTAATTAGATAGTAATTCATGTTAATGCCTGCTTAATGGAGCCAAATAATTCCCCTCGGTCACTTGGGGTCTTTATGCTTCATTTACCAGCCCCTGCAGTTATTCTCTGGCTTTTGTTTTTATTTTACATTTTCAGATCTTTTTTATTTATTTTTTTTGAAGCAGTGACTAAAAGATTAAAGAGTCAACACAGAAAACATATGGGGGTGAGTGAAATCTGCTTCTTCTGAGAGCAAGAACCAAAATCCATATTTAAGGGGTTGTGTTGTGTGTTTGTGTCAAATGTTAAACTTCTCAGCCACACACGCACACACACATTGACCAACAATCCACTCCAGTAAATGACTTAACAACAGAGCTAAGAAAAGGCCAAAGTCAGTATTGAAGGCTAAGAAGGGTTAAACCCTCAGGTTGAGGTGCAGCTAAGCAAGAGAGGTTGTGACCTTTTTGTCCATCCCAGACCTCAAGGTAAATCACTTACACCCACATCTACTCCTGCTTATCGAACGAGGCATTCACTTCAGAGGTTCCAACATAAGACTGCATAGGAGTGACCACAGCAGCTTAACCTTACTTATGCTTTAGTGAGGGCAAAGCAGAGAGTTTGTTTATTTTGTGTCTTGTGATTTGTGGTGGCATATTTCATGAAAATTAAACCTTGAATTAAGAATATACAGTAAATAAACAAACAGCTTGCCATGACAGAAACCATATGACTTAAGCTTACCATTTCTCCACAAGTCACACACTTGTGAAAAATCACCAAAAATGCAAAATCTGTGCAACACTTATCTGAGAAAAGCAGATGGGCCTTCAGCCATCTGTGTGTAATTGTTACCAAACCTTACATTAGTTTGGTGTGGAGTGCTTGAGATCTGCAGAGTGAGCAAAAGTGGTCATTTTGAAATCCAGCAGCGTAAACCTGTAGCACCATAAATCCAGGGAAAGCTCAGGATAACCTAAGCTACTCTAACTTTAAACTTTATCAAAAGGACAGTTTTAAGTCTAGTCTTAAAAGTAGACAGGGTGTCTTCCTGACTAAAACTAGGAACTGGTTCCACAGGAGAGGAGCCTGATAACTATAAGATCTGCCTCCCATTCTATTGTTAGAAACTTTAGGAACCAACAGTAAACCTGCAGTTAGAGAACGAAGTGCTCTGTCTGGAACATATCGAACAATCAGATGTCTGATATATGATGAAGCTTGATTATAAGGGGTTTATATGTGAGAAGAAAATTTAAAAAACATTCTAAATATAACAGGGAGCCAAACAAGGGAAAATAAAATAGAAAATGAAATATAAGAATCATGATCTCTCTTTATAATTTTCATCAGACCTATTGCTGCAGCATTTTGGATCAGCTGAAGGCTTTTAACTACATTTTATGGACTTCATGATAGTCAAGAATTACAATAGTTCCTCCTTGAAGTAACAAATAGTTCAAATAGTACAAAGTTTTTCAGTGTCGCTCCTGGAAAGGATATTTCACATTTTGGCAATATTTTAGACGTGAAAAAAGAAAATCCTAGAAAGGTGCTTAATATGGAATTTAAATAACATATCCTGGTAAATAATAACACCAAGGTTCTTTACTTTATTACCGGAGTCCAATTTAAAAGCAGAAACTCTAAAGTCATCCCGGTTTTTACATCTTCAAGACAGGCCTGTAGTCTACCTAACTGATTGGATTCATCAGGATTTTGTGTTATGCTGATGATACTCAGCATAACAGTGGAAATTCATCCCATGCTGCCTGATAATTTTATTAACTGCAAGCGAATTGCAGTTAAATATAATTGCAATTAAAGAGAATTGACCCAAGCACTGAACTGTGTTGTACTCCACAAGTATCCTTGGAGTGTGAAGGAGATTTATCATTTACATAAACAAACTGGAATCTGTCGAACAAATAGGATTTGAACCAGCTCATTGCTGTTTCCTTGATCCTTACAGCATGTTCCAGCCTTTCTAAAAGAATATTGTAATCGATTGTATCAAATGTAGCACTGAGATCTAACAGGACAAGTACAGACACAAGTCTATTAACTGAGGCCATGAGGATATCATTAGTGACTTTCACCAGTGCTGTTTCAGTGCTATGATGAACTCTAAAACCTGACTGAAACTCTTCAAACAGATCATTATTGTGTAAATGCTCACATGCCTGATTAGCAATTATTTTCTTTAGTTTTTTTCCACTCCTGTTTCCTAAAAAATACATTTGTTTTAGGCATCCTCGGAGGAGGATCAAACATAAGGCTGCGTGGATGTGACCGCCGCATCTCAAACCTCTTTGTGTATTTGTGTGTGAGAACCATGGAAGTCCATGCCTCTGTGCCTGTCTCGGTTCTGTCTGAGAGACTTGGCTCTAACAGACCACTAAGCTGAGTGTTCGAATTGAGTTAGTGGCTACAGACAGGCTTTTAATTGTTGATTGACCAGTCTAAGTGCTGCCTGGGCTGGGGTCATTGAGGAGAGCAGACAGTGAGGTCCCAAGGCCCCAGCTGTAATTTTAGCCACATCTACCCAAAACGATGTGGAGGGGAGAAAAAATTATGTGTAGAAATTGCAGAAAGGTAGTTAGGCCTCAATGAGAAGAATGAAAAAGAGAGGTTGGTAAGAAATTATGTTTTCTGTTATTTTTTTCTACATAAAGTTTGATCTTCACTGGGGTCACCAAAATCTTTACAGGTGACAAAGTTGGAGTTGCTGTGTGCAGTGTGGGATCTGAGGTCCACAGATTAACAACTGCAGTGTTGAATCCCCCACAATATCTCCCCTCCCATATCTGTTTGGTGATTACAAATTTACTTTGTACCTGTTTCATCCACTTCTTTGCCTCTCCCTTTATTCCCCCCTCTTCCTTTAACCCTATTTCCTCTAATTCTGCATGGGGGCCAGCAAAAGCCCATTTTGCTGTTTTAGTGGGTTAGCTGGTCTTTCCACTCCTCCTATTGCCTACATGTCTCCTCCTCCTCTTTCTCGGCTCACAGCTGGTGCTCCTCCTCATCTAACATTTGTTATCTTTAATCCTGCAGGTTCTGCGCACAAAAAGAGCGTAGTAAACTCTCTCTCAGACCTAATCCCACCACTCCTTTTTTGATGGCACTCCCCCTCGCCCTCCTCTCCTCTTTTCTCCCCTTACTATCGCTCTTTTAGACTGCTGGGGGGGGGCTCCACTTCTGTGATTGCCACATAGCTTTTTATCACTATGGCCTTCAATTTTGGGGGGCAGCTGTTGGTAGTGGGGGATTTCTTTTTTTCTAGTTCTTTATACCTCTGATTCAAGCTCTCTTTTTCCTTTCTCTCTCCTTTTTGGCTCCCTTCTCCTTCTTTCTCTCTGTATCATTTACAGTCATTTTCTGGCAATTAAAATGGAGCGCTGCTGCAGGATTTTCGCCTGCAGTGCAACACTACAGTGCTGATGAATAATTCTTCACCCTGCAAACTGGAAAGCTAGCCTTTCTTTCATCTCGCCTTTGTTGATTTACCATTAAAACTTACTGCACCGTGCTATGAGTGGAGGACCCAGCTCTGCGGGAGCTGGAAAAAAGTAAAAATGAGGATAAAGCAGATACGAGTACATGTACTCCAGGGTCTTTTTCCACAGCCTAGAGTGAGGAAGCTTCTCAGTTATATGAGCATGTTGTAAGTGTTTGTGTTTATAGTTTAGATTTATGGTGCAGGAGGCTTCTTTATTTATGTCCACAGTCTTGTTCTGTACTACTTAGGTTTTATGTTAATTTTTCTTATCAGAGGTTTTCATTATGGCCTTGCTGCATTATGTGAGTGATTAGGCGGTCATTCATCTCTGTTTCTTCCTCAAACACAGACACACACACACACACACACACACACACACACACACACACACACACACACTACAGGCAGTGACTGATGCGTGGATGGAGTGAGTGGGGTGCTCCGGCTGTAGAGGCAGAGTGGTGTTGGCATTATGTTAAATGATGTGGGTCTCCAGGCCAGCAAAGCTCTGGGCTTTTTTCTGTTCTCAGCATTCAACGGAAGAGTCATCAACGCTTTAAAGATTTTTAGTTTGAATAACTTTTTGTTGGACCAGAAGAAAACTATACAAAGGTTATTTCCTCAAAAATGTCCCAAAAATGAAAATAAATGTGTGACTTGAAAAGCAAAAGGAAAAAATAGAAAATAATGAATACAACATCCTAAAATTGATGGGTCTGGTGGTAAATCAGATTAATGAACCAGGCTGATATAGTATTTGACTCTGTTCATTTGCAGAAGCAATTACTGTTTATTTGATGGCTTTTTGGTTATTAACTTTTTAAATAACCTTAAAACTCTTTTCAACTTAAGTCTCAAATTACTGCTCAAAGCTTTCATCCACTTCCTCGTGCTGAAATCTAATCACACACCTAAATAACAGCTTAACTTTGTCTTTTTTGACTATTCAAAGGAGACTTTTTTTTCTAAAAAAAAAAAAATACAGTCTATTAGTTTTCAACACATCTAAAACCCTCAAACTGAAGCAAAGAGTAACACATGTAAAGTGATGATGTAGTTACTTCCTCCCACTACTGGGGGTGCTAGATCAGCAATATGTGTCAAATTATTTTCTTTTTCTTGTTTAAAAATTTGTTTTTTCTCCTTTTTGAATTACCCTGTGAGCGAATAGCAGTATACAAATGAATTGGCCTGCCTTTATGTAAAAGCAAATGCACTTTAAAAATAAAAACATTTGGAAAAAAATATGTCTCCAATTTGAGCTAAACAGTGCCCCCTAGATTAAAAGGTTACAACTGACATTTTTCTGTTGTACTGAAACGGAGTTCCAATTTGTTTCATTTAATTTGATCTTTATTCAAAACAGAAGGAAGTACAGAGCACAAGAACCCCTAAAGCAAAAATACAAAATTAATTGGCTATTTGGCAAACTATTACTCAGTTTTTGTGACACTCTTCGAACTCTAGGTGGCCTTTTGGCATTTGTGTGCTCCTACTGGCGCATTTAATGTAAATGAGAGGTGATATCAATGATAAGGAATACATTTACAAACAGTTTGACATAAGCATATTATAAACTATTGGGCTTACCACATATGAACTGATCCCATTTCTTTTCACCTGAGTCCCAATACTTGTGCACTGCCTTTACTTAAAAAAATGAAAGGGGGGCCCAGTGGGCCTAAAGGCCCTACTTCACCAAAAAAATTCTTTTTTTAAAGTTTGGTGAAAAAAGGGTTTAAAAGGGGAGGTATGGGGAAAAGGGTTGAAATCGAAAATGGAGTGGGGCGCAGAGAAAGAACATGGGAAAACATGTTCAGAGAAACCTGATGGAAATTTCCGCAGTGGGAATAGGAAAAATGTTTTAAAAGTTTTATAAAATTTTTTCACTGCCTTTTTTTCATTAAGGGTTTTACTCTAATGGAAACCTTTACATGTTCTGTCCCCGTAAATAACTGCCAAAATCAGAAATTTAGAAGTTTTAAAGGGTTTAAAAAAAAGGATTTTTCAAAAAAGTGTGACTAGGTTTTAGAATGGATTGTTTTTTTAAATCTTAGAAAAAACCGGGTTTTTTGCTTTGGGGGCCTCTTTGGGGTAGGGCCCTTAGCTTTAAACCTTTGGAACCACCTTTTTTGGAAATACAAATGAAAACAAATAGAAACCCTTTCCCAAATGCATTTTGTATAAACGGTTTAACCTATACCCCAGGCCCGTACCTTTTAAAACCCTTACTATCCCTTTTAAACAGAGGTTTAATTAAATTTAAAAAAAGAAAAAGAAGAAAAGTATGGAATTTTGTTTATGATGGGTTTTTTCATTTTCTGAATTATAAAAGTTGGGGAAAGGGAAAAAAAGTATAAACACACCAGACCCCGCAGGGAAAGGGTTTTTTTGTGGCCTACAGGGAAGAGTTTTCTTGTCATGTAGTTTCACCCCCAGTCATTTTTTAGGATTTTTTAGCACACTGATCAGAAATACGAACAACACTTGGCCCCAAACCACTGCAGAACACATGCGGGAAAAAAAAACACAAAACATTAAAACACACAACCCCAAAGCCGGGAGCAAGTAAACAAAAAATATTTTTTCACACTTTTTCCCCACACAATTTGGGCAAAGTCAAGGGCCCCGAAAAGAAAAAGGTGGCCAGAGGCATCTTGGGGCGCTCCCTTTTTCCCCCCTCCGTGGGCCCCAGAGGCAAACGAGCGTGCTCCAGTTCACTGTTGTTAGGGTTTGATCAACCATCACCAAAAGCAACGGACAGGCCACAGCTCCAAACTCAGCTGACGGTCATTTCAAAAAACACATGCACCCAAACAGCCACTGTGCCAGAGGATATAACAGGCAGTGTCTGACACCTCTAAATAAGTGTTTACTCTTTCTCTGTGTGGGTGAGAGTGTGTGTATCTGTGCAGTTTTTTTTTCCTCTATAGTTACCTTTCCATCTATGACTCTGAAAGTGTGTAAGTGTGATTCTGAGAAAGGGAACTGCATGCCTATGAAATGTAACCAAAATGATCATGAGCTATTTCTAGCTTCTACATGACTTTCACCCTCATTAGTATATAATGTGATTCCTTCATGTGCAACTGCTTATATAAATCAACAGCATCCTCATTACATGTTTAAGCAAGTAAAGAATGATTTAACTGTGTAATGATCGAGCAAAATAAACACAAAAAAAGTGAATTAAATCTGTGGTGGATTTGTAATGTTTAGAGACTGTTGGTTAAATTAGGTTTCCTTAAATAAAAAAAATAAAAAAACTGTTGTTGTGAAAACAGATCCCATTTGTATTTGATTCTCAATAACATGCATAACTCCACTTAAAACTGTACACAACCATTATCGGCGCATGTTTAGCTTTGATAGATTGAGCTGTTTGTGAGTATTTTTGTACGTGTTTGCACCCACGTGCATACACGTACCACGGTCTGTCCGCAAAGAGATTTTAATAACACAGAAAAGCGGGGGTACAGTAAATCCTACATCTGAGCAAGCCTATCTCTGAGACCCGAGGGTGCCATGCTATGATTGACAGGCCTCCTTTCACCGGCGCTGTCGGACGCGGGACGGATTAGGGCCGTCTCGCCCTAAAGGGCCATTGTGGCTCCACGTCTCCCAGCTGCTTCACTGCTCACCCACTCCATAGTTGAGGAGGGGGTCCTGTGAGTGTATGTCTGTGTATTAGGGTGAGATGCTTCGCATGGCATTGGTTTGTCTGACCTTCCGTCATAATTCTCTGTGCTGTGAAACACAGGATATACAGAACCATGCAAAAGTATTCCCACTCCTTAAACTTTTTCACATTTTGTTACTTTACAACCACAAACTTCAAAGGATTTTTATTGGGAGTTTATGTGCTAGAAAAACACAAGGTGCAATGTAATTGAAAAATGGAAGGAAAATTATATAAACCATTCCATTATATGGCTGTATGTTTAGGGTTGTTGTTCTGCTAGAGGGGAACCTCTGCCTCAGGTTCAGAGCTTTGCTTCTTCTAACTGTTTCTTTTCCAACATTTTCCTGTGTTTAGCTCCAGCTATTTCCCCTCAACACTGAGTTGCTTTGCTATCCCTTCTAAACAGAGTGCTCTCACTGCAATTCAATTCAATTCAGTTTATTTATATAGCGCCAATTCACAACACATGTCGTCTCAAGGCACTTCACAAAACTCAGGTGCATACATTACAATTAATCCTAAACATTGAACAGTGCAGTCAGATTCAGTTATTTATTCAAATTGGATAAAAAGTTTTTCTGTCTAAGGAAACCCAGCAGATTGCATTGAGTCAGTGACTTGCAGCATTCACTCCTCCCGGATGAGCATGCAGAGACAGTGGACAGTCACTGGCGTTGACTTTGCAGCAATCCCTCATACTGAGCATGCATGTAGCGAAAGTGGAGAGGAAAAACTCCCTTTTAACAGGAAGAAACCTCCAGCAGAACCAAGCTCAGTGTGAGCGGCCATCTGCCACGACTGACAGGGGGTTAGAGAGAACAGAGTAGAGACACAAAGAGAACAAAGAAGCACTGATCCAGAAGTACTTTCTATGGGAAGGAAAAGTAAATGTTAATGGATGTAGCTCCTTTAGTCGTTTCACCTAGAAAGAAAGAACAGATAAACTTTGAGCCAGTTTTCAAGGTTAGAGTCTGAAAGAGAGCACATAGAGGTAGTCACAGAAAAAGCTCAGTCAATCGACATGTCTAGGAGAGAGAAAGGGTTAAACACTGAAAGACAGGGCCATTTGGATCATCGGTAGAAGGTGAGCATTAAGTTGTTGCCAGCAGAAGCTCGAACAATGCCCCTCTCCAGAAAGGTGTCACAGGTAGACACAGAGTCAGGCCAGGGTAGCTTCTAGGAAGAGAAAAGAGAGAAACAAAGTTAAAAGCTGAAATAAAAGAAAAATAAGCAAAATTGTAGAGCAGTGGAGAAAATTGGGGGAAGAGGGTGAAAGTGGTCTTTATGCCCCCCCACGCCTAAGCCTATAGCAGTAACTACAGAGATAGCTCAGGACAATTTAAGCCACTCTAGCTATAAGCTTTATCAAAAAAGGAAAGTTTAAGCCTAGCCTTAAAAGTAGACATTTTTGTCCATCTAGAGCCCCTGATGGCTTTTGTTATACAAAAAACCAAAAACGATTGGGGATACCTCTCTTTTCAGATTGATTATAACTATTGGAAAAGAGAAGGGGGCATACAGGTAGCAGAAATGGGGGGTGTTTTGCACCTCAACCATAACTGAGCCGGTTTAGGCTAATCCTACCCCCCTTACTCCATCCAAAGGGGAGGAAAAAAGATGGAGGAAAAAAATAAGAAGATAGCTCAGGAAAACCCAGCCATTCTAACTAAAAGCTTCATCAAAAAGGAAAGTTTTAAGCCTAGCCTTAAAATAGAAGGGGTGTCTCCCTCACGGACTAAAACTGGGAGCTGGTTCCACAGGAGGGCAGCCTGATAACTAAAGGATCTCCCCCCATTCTACTTCTAGAGACTCAAGAACCCCCAGTAAAACCGCAGTCTGAGAACGAAGTGCTCTGTTAGGAACGTATGGACAATCAGATCTCTGATGTATGATGAAGCTAGATCATTAAGGGCTTTTATTTGAGAATAAAAATTTTTAAATTCTTTTTCTGGTTTTTAACAGGGAGCCAAGAGGAAGCTAAAGTAGGGGAAATATGATCTCTCTTTTTAATTTTCATCAGAACTCTTGCTGCAGCATTTTGAATCAGCGAAAAGTTTTTAACTGATTTTGTTGGACATCCTGATAGTAAAAAATTACAATAGTCCAGCCTTGAAGTAACCAAATGCATGGACTGTTTTTCAGCGTCACTTCTGGACAGGATATTTCTAATTTTTGGCAATGTTCCAGAGTTAAAAGAAGGAAATCCTAGAAAGCTTTTTAATATGGATTTAACAAAATGTCCTGGTCAAAAAATAACACCAAAGGTTTTACTTTATTACGGAGGTCAATTTAATGCCATCCAGGTTAAGTGATTCACTAAGCAGTTTTTTTTTTAAAGATCTGGTCCAAAGACGACAACTTCTGTCTTGTCTGATTTAGAAGCAAAAAATTTAAAGGGTCATCCAATTTTTTATGTTTTAGACAGGCTTGTAGTCTATCTAATGGTTGGGCTGATCAGGATTTATGGATAAGTAAAGCTGAGTATCATCAGCGTAACAGTGAAATTTATCCTATGCCCCTGATAATTTTACCTTTTGGAAGCATGTATATAGTAAAGATAATTGCCCCAAAAGTACTGAACCCTGTGGTACTCCAAAATTTAACCCTGGAGTTTAATGTGATTTATCATTAATAAACAAACTGGAATCTGTCAAAAAATAAGATTTAAAAACTAGCCTAGTACTGTTCCCCTGATCCCTACAGCATATTCCAGCCTTTTTAAGAGAATATTATGGTCGACTGTATCAAATGCAGCACTGAGATCTAACAGGACAAGTACAGACACAAGTCCATTATCTGAGGCTAGAAGAATTTCAAATTCTATTCTGGATTTAACAGGGAGCCAATGAAGGTAAGCTAAAGTAGGGGAAATATGATCTCTCTTTTTAATTTTCATCAGAACTCTGCACTATGGTATTAATTTGATGTGACGTACTAACCTTTCTCAACACAATGCGTTTTGCTTGTAAGTGAGAAAGTTACATTTTGGTTTCATCTGACCAGAGCACATATTTCCACATTTGCTGTGTCCTCTACAAGACCTATTGAAGATTTCTTTTAACAGTGGTTTTCTTCTGGTCATGTTTCAATACAGGCCAGATTTTTGGATTGTAAGGCTAAAAGTTGTCCTGTGGAAAGATTTTCCCACCTCTTCTTCTCTGGCTAATACTTTTTTTGCCTGCCCGGCCAGTTTAGGTAGGTGGGTATGATTTTGCAGGTTTACAAATGTGCCATAATTTTTCCATTTTCAGATGATGGACTGAACTGTGCTAGGTGAGATATTCAAAGTTTGGGATATGGTTAAATGCTGTTGGGTCCCCACAACTTTATTCCTGATCTGTCTCATGTATTCCTCAGTCTTCATAATGCTGTTGTTCTCTATTTCTCTTTAGAAAACCTCCAAAGCCTTCAAATAACAGCTGTATTCATACTGTATTCATACTGTTAAATTACACGCAGGTGGATTCTATTAATGTAACTTCTGAATGCAATTGATTGCACTGGATTTCATTTAGGATTATCAGGAGTTAAATACAAAAGCACAACACACTTTTTTGATTTTTACGTGTAAAGCTCTTTTAAACCATTTATACTTTTCCTTCCACTTTATTACAGTTATGCACTGTTTTGTAATATTTTGTCTCATAAAATACCAAAAAATATACAATGAAATGTGTCTTTGTAATGTGAAAAAGTTTAAAAGGTTTATTGTTATGGCTGGATAAACAAACATGAACTTGTCAAGATTTCTGTACTTTTACATATACAATTAAAATAAAATTGGTTTTCCATATTTTTCTGAACTTCAGCAAAAAACTTTTCAGCATTCAGGGTCATATTTCAAAGTAGAATTTAACGATACTTTTGATCAGGATTTTCACATTTGGCTTCACACCTATCTGGAGAACATATTTCAAACCTTTTTTAAGTATTGAGTCTCATATGACAGGTAGTAGTAAAACTGTTGTAAATCCCAGGTGCGTTGCTGTGGGTGCCAGCAGCTTTGCCTCTCCTCTGTTGTGAATGAAAGGGCCCATAACTCCAGATGTGTTGTGTACAACAGCCTTAAATCTCAATCCACTGTCATAATTAATTGTTCCTGTTAAACTGTTTTTGTTACCTATTTAAACCTTTCCTAGGTGATAAAAAACATATACACTCACCGGCCACGTTATTAGGTACACCTTGCTAGTAGTCTATTGGATTGAGGTCTGGTGACTGTGGAGGCCATTTGAGTACAGTGAAGTCATTGTCATGTTCAAGAAACCAGCCTGAGATGATTTGTGCTTTATGACATGGCGCGTTATCCTGCTGGAAGTAACCATCAGAAGATGGGTACACTGTGGTCATAAAGGGATGAACATGGTCAGCAACAATGTGGCGTTGACACGATGCTCAATTGGTACTAAGGGGCCCAAAGTGTGCCGAGAAAATATCCCCCACACCATTACACCACCACCACCAGCCTGAACAAGGCTGGTTGATACAAGGCAGGATGGATCCATGCTATCATGTTGTTGACACCAAATTCTGACCCTACCATCCGAACGACGTAGCAGAAATCGAGACTCATCAGACCAGGCAAGGTTTTTCCAATCTTCTATTGTCCAATTTTGGTGAGCCTGTGCGAATTGTAGCCTCAGTTTCCTGTTCTTAGCTGACAGGAGTGGCACCCAGTGTGGTCTTCTGCTGCTGTAGCCCATCCGCCTCAAGATTCGACGTGTTGTGTGTTCAGAGATGCTCTTCTTAATGCCTTGGTTGTAACGAGTGGTTATTTGAGTTACTGTTGCCTTTCTATCAGCTCAAACCAGTCTGGCCATTCTCCTCTGACCTCTGGCATCAACAAGGCATTTGTGCCCACAGAACTGCTGCTCACTGGATATTTTCTCTTTTTCGTACCATTCTCTGTAAACCCTAGAGATGGTAGTACGTGAAAACCCCCAGTAGATGAGCAGTTTTTCTGAAATACTCAGACCAGCCCGTCTGGCACCAACCAAAACCCGCCGGTTTTAAAAATTACTTAAAAATCACCTTTTTTCCCCATTCTGATGCTCCAAATTTAACTGCAGCAGATCGTCTTGACCATGTCTACATGCCTAAATGCATTGAGTTGCTGCCATATGACTGGCTGATTAGAAATTTGCGTTAACGAGCAGTTTGACAGGTGTACCTATAAAGTGGCCGGTGAGTGTATACTGTCCACTTTACATGATTTTGGAGATTGGAGGTTTGTCACATATTCCCTCTTGTGATGTTTTTAGATTCATCTACATAAAATCTACTTCATGTTTATATTGGAAATGAAAAGATCACATTTTCACTAAATAAATCAATAGTTTTAGGCTATGAGGTATGGATTTCCCTATTAGGCAACAAAGCAGCAACTACATTCAGCATGAATAAATATTTGTTTTTACAACTTGTAAGCGTATAAAAACAAAAAGCACTGTTGGAAGGCGATGTAAAATGGAAACAAAACACAATTTAATGACCATTTCAGCCTATTAAACACACTGAAGTAGAACATTTACCCCCAAAAAGATTTTGAAATTTCAAACTGAATTTTATTACCGAAAACTTAAATTTACCACAAATGCCATCTCAAGGTACTTTACAAGACAAACAAGTCCAATATACGTCCAGTCATAAAGAATCCAATTCAGTCCAAATTTAGTTCATATTAAGTCCAGTATAGTTAATTTCAAATCTATTTGTCTGCAGTTCAGTTTAACCCTGGCTGATTGCCATAAGTCAATGACCTTGCTACCATCCCTCATCTTAAGCAAGCACATGGTAACAGTGGAGAGGAACAACTTACCTTCATCAGGAAATAACCTCAAGTAGAACAAGGCTCAGTATGAGAGCCCATCTTTTCCCCGAGCAGTTAAGGGTGTAGAAGAACACGGCACCACTAGTCCACTGTATGTCTAGGGTGCACTTCCAAATCATTAAACTGTTTAAGTAAAACACCTTTTCTCTGCACCACACAAAATAAAGTCGCAAGATAATGGAGGAAGTTTGTCAGACGTTTCATGGCCTGGAACAAAAAAAATTTAAAGATGACACTTGAAAACACTTGAAATGTTTGCTGGAAAAAAAAGGGCACAGTACCCTCTAGTATAAACGACAAGATCTTGTTAGCAGCATCATATTGTCATTGCATGGCACATCTGCAGGCAGCATTAATGCTAAGCTATACATCTAGATTCTGGCTCATCATATGTTCCCAACCAGATTATGTATTTAGGAAAGCTGTTACTTATTTGATCAAGACAATAGCAAACCTCGAACGGATTCTGCATGTATTACAACAGCATGACTCGGTGCTGCACAGGCCTACCAGCAATCCAAACCTGTCACAAACTGGAATACAAAACATTTCAAATGAGAGAATTTGACTTCCGCTCGGAATTTATAATGTTTTCTAAACATACCGTACCTTGAGAAATTGTTCACACCCTTTGAATGTTTTCACATTTTCCAAGCTTAAAACCACAAATGACAATATATTTATTGGAATTTAACGTCAAAGGACAACAGTAGATCCTAGGAACAGAAAAGACAATGATACGTGGTTTTAGACATTTTATACAAATGAAAATCAGAAAATTCTGGTGTGCATTTGTTCTGTCTGAGTTACTTTTTCCCAAAGGTTGATGGCAACAAATTTATTCTGTTCTCATTTATATTCAAAATAATTTCCATACATTAAGGGAAAAGAAGGCTTGAAAGCAAATTTAAAGTGCCCCTAATGTGTGTTTCAGTGTGCATTTGTATGTAAGAACTTGATATTGTCCAACGGGTGCTTATGTACCTTCCACATGACCTTTCCAGCCTCTCTGCTTCTTCCCATCCATTTCTAGTGAGCCCTTGTAGGAAGTGCCCATCATGGGAGATTGTTCAGGGTTATGAGGCCCCTGGCGTGGATGCTGAGTGGGGCGGGCTGCCACTTCAGCAGTGCTGGCATAGAGTTTGGGCAGAAATGAGGAAGCGAGAAGCCTGCCACATTCCTGCTGAGATTCTCACAGGCAATTAGGCTACTACAGTGGTGATCTGCCATCTGAATGGGAAAGCAGTGAAACGCTAAGCAGGACTGAGGATTAGCAGAGTCTACCACTTTGTATTGGCACATGACTGGAGGCTGGGTATACATAGGCAAATTGTTTCTGGTTAAAGCGGGTGCATTGGTAACATGCCCTTTCAGTTTTATTTTTTACCATTTGTTCTCAAAGGGCACACATAGAGATAAGTCCTTGGTAGAGGAGCCTTGATGTGATTTGTGCAAAGGGTGAAGAAAGTTGCCCTCCTTCCATCCATGTCCTTGTCACCCCAGCAGAAAAAGGAGTGGATCACTCTCACTCTCCACGTCTCTTCTCCTTTCTCCTCTCTCCATTTTACTGTCTGATAAAAGAGGAACTATGATCGCTTCGACAACAAAGGGCCCAGCTGCTTGTGTTTGGATGAGGCTCTCCTTTCTTCTCTCCTTCCTCTTCCATCTCTATCTATTCCTTGTAACCCCCTCTGATCTCTCTTACTCTATCCTTGCCCCCCCCCCCAATCCTCTCTCTCCCTTGCTCCTCTATCTCTCACTGCCTGATGCCACTCTACAGCACTGCTGCTCCATTCTTCGTTAGGGCCTCAGCGATACAATCAGGGTTTGGAATTAAAAATCAGAAAGTGTCCTTGTCGAGGAGACACCCGGATGGTGCACTTTGATGTCTCCTCAGAAATTTGAAATTCATATGTTGTCACACTTGATTTTAGTCTCCCTCAGTCACACTCTCTCTCTCTTTCTTTTGCTTTCTCGTTGTCTTCCTCCGTTTCTCCTCCTTCAAGTGCTATCATGTACTATTCAGTTAAAATGGCGAGTCGAGGGAAACAGAAGAATGTAAAAAGCATTGTAAAAGGACTTCCTAAAGCCCTTTCTTTTATTTTTTATGTTTTTACTTAGTCGAGAAGGCAGGAAGACATAATGAATCATTTAATTTCCTTTTGATTTTAGGTGCAGGGGATGCGTGGGTTTGGAGGTGGAAGATGGGGAGTAAGGGACCAAGGAATGGGATGGAGATGAGCTGGTGGACCGCTTTGATGCCATTTCAGAACTCTCTCCCAAAGTCAAAGCTATATGACAGAGTGAGCAAAGTGTGGCTGTTAAATTTACACATTTTTAGATAGACACATACAAACTACTCACTGCAGAAACTTTTTTTTTTTACATAATGGTTGATGTGTGTTTGGTCAGTGGCCATCTTAAATAAAATTAAACATATAAAGCCCTTAATGATCTAGATCCATCGTAGATCAGAGATCTGATTGTTCCATATGTTCCTAACAGAGCACTTCGTTCTCAGACTGCAGGTTTACTGGTGGTTCCTAGAGTCTCTAGAAGTAGAATGGGAGGCAGATCCTTTAGTTATCAGGCTCCTCTCCTGTGGAACCAGCTCCCGGTTTTGGTCAAACTGTCTACTTTTAAGGCTAGGCTTAAAACTTTCCTTTTTGATAAAGCTTATAGTTAGAGTGGCTTAGTTTATCAGGGAGGGAGCCTTCCTCCCTCCCTGTTGGATGGAGTAAGGGGGAGTCAGATTTAGCCTAAACCGGCTCAGTTATGGTTGAGGTGCAAACACACCCTCCATTTCTGCTACCTGTATGACCCCTTCTCTTTTCCAATGGTTATAATCAGTCTGACAGAGAGAGGTATCCCAATCCTTGTGGTTTTTAGTATAACAATGACCATCAGTGGGACCCTTTGTGGGGTGCCTTGAAACGACATTGTTGAAAATAAGCGCTGTTTAACTAAATAATCTGAACTGAAACTTTCTGTGTAGTTATGCTGCTATAGGCTTAGGCTGCTGGAGGACATAATGACCACTTTCACTCTCTTCGCTACATTCTCACACTACTCTCCAATTTCGCATTATTTGCTGTTATTTCAGCTTTTAACTTTGTTCTCTCTCTTTTCTCGTCCTAGAAGCTACACCTGGCCTGACTCTGTGTCTACCTGTGACACCTTTCTGGAGAGGGGAATCCTCCAAGCTTCTGCTGGCAACAACTTAATGCTCACCCTCTACCGATGATCCACATGGCCCTGTGATGATCCACATGGCCCTGTCTTTCAGTGTTTAACCCTTTCTCTCTCCTAGACATGGCGATTGACTGAGCTTTTACGGTAACTAATTATATGTGCTCTCTTTCAGACTCTAACCTTGAAAACTGGCTCAGAGTTTATCTGTTCTTTCTTTCTAGGTGAAACGACTAAAGGAGCTACATCCATAACATTTACTTTTCCTTCCCATAGAAAGTACTCCTGGATCAGTGCTTCTTTGTTCTCTTTGTGTCTCTGCTCTGTTCTCTCTAACCCCCAGTCGGTCGTGGCAGATGGCCGCTCACACTGAGCCTGGTTCTGCTGGAGGTTTCTTCCTGTTAAAAGGGAGTTTTTCCTCTCCACTGTCGCTACATGCATGCTCAGTATGAGGGATTGTTGCAAAGTCAACGCCAGTGACTGTCCACTGTCTCTACATGCTCATCCGGGAGGAGGGAATGCTGCAAGTCACTGACTGGATGCAATCTGCTGGGTTTCCTTAGATAGAAAAACTTTTTATCCAATTTGAATAAATAACTAACTCTGACTGCACTGTTCAATGATTAGGATTACTTGGAATGTATGTACCTGACTTTTGTGAAGTGCCTTGAGACAACATGTGTTGTGAATTGGCGCTATATAAATAAAACTGAATTGAATTGATTTTACCAGTAATTGAGGAAATCCCAATTTACCCCTTTCAATTTCAACTCAAGTTTACATACAGTGATCATGAGTATGTATGTTAATAATTATGAGCTTACAATTATTGCTTTGAACTGTCTTTTCTTCCAACTTGCAGACACAGTGGTGGCAGCATCATGGTGTGGAACTGTTTTGGTGCTAGTGGTACTGGTACATTGCAGAAAGTGGATAAAACAATGAAGAAGCAGGACTGCCTTCAAGTTCTTCAACTTCACCTCAACTGAATGTTTGGACAGATCAATGATCCATGCCACACATCAGAAGTGGTTCTGGGATGGTCAAAGCAGGCTGACAAAAAGCTGGTAATGGGCTTTCCAAAGCCCCAACCACAGCCCTGTTGTAAAGTTATGGATTATGGATACAAATGTTGTTTGTGCCAGTTTGATATTCCTTTAAATAAAGGGATGAGCTGAAGTACCAAACACAGTCACAAAGATTTGTTCTCTGTTAAAAATATTCTCTTGCTAACGCAACGATTGTGATGTTTGGTTTCTTGTATTCTGTTGTATTGTATTTCATTTATTTGTCAAAATATATTTGTGAAACATAAGTAAAAAACAAGCTTGTATTTCTTAAGTAAATTATTTTACTCAGACAACAACATTAATCTGTAGTTTGGCATGTCGTTAAATAGCCTGATGATTTCACAGTTGACCATCTCTAATAAGCATAAAATACAGTTGAATTTATTGCAGTACCATGGGATATTTTAACATTTATCTTAAGCCTGTTTACCAATAAAGAACACACAGTAAACCTACTTTTGAAAATTGTGCAAAACAAATTAGATTTAAGTTGTCAATGTCAATTTATTTAAACTGCACATTGAAAACACCACAATAAAAGAAGCAGGCTAAAACACTGTTTATCACTAATCCAAAAATATCAAATTAATGAAAAAAATAAACAAAAAGCTACATTTCAAGAAATTAAATCTAAACCTAAATAGAAAAAGTTGACACAACTACCTAGTCGTAAATAAAAAGAAATAAAATTAATTTTCCAGAAAATGTCAGTTTTAACAGCACACAGGAGGGTTTCTAGGTTAAAACTTTACTAGAATCAAATGCCACTAAGAAGAGGTGGATTCTAAGAAGTTTTCGGAAGCTTTCAAAGTTCAGAACCATTATTATCTGGATTCGGAAATAGTTTAACAGTGTTTTTGTATTTATTACATTGGATATTCAAGAGCCTTTGGTTAATGGAGCTAACTGCTCTTGCAGGAGTATGGTGGCATAAATATTCTTTTAAATAAACAAGGGATGTCCCATTTTAGGACTTGTAAAAAACAACAACAATGTAATTCATCCTGTTACAAGCTGCAAGCCAATGAAATGAGGCCACTGGGCACCGTTCACTTCATCCCTTTGTAGCTTTGGTTGCTTTTCCCAAAAATAGTGTTTAATGGAGCCATTTTCTGTAGAATGTTTTGTACCTATTGAGAAAAAAAGGATTTAAAGAAAATTTCTATATGGAATCAGAACAAAAAATAAATGGAAACAGAGTTACTAATAGTATGTCATCAAACAATACATTTAATTGTATTAAACCATACCTAAGATGTGGGTAACTATTTAACTCCATAATTCTGAAAATACTTGACTATAAAGAAAAGAAAATGATGCCATGATGTAAGTGCATGGGTATGAAACAGAATAAAATGGATGTAAAAAAGGATTAAATGGCAACACAAAGGAACAGAATTGTGATATATTGTTGTTGCGGGCTCACAGGCAGGAGACAGGCAGATCCACAATGAGGTGGAGATATGGTTTTGACAAGCCAACCAGGAATATAAATAGAGAAACCAGTGATTACTGGGTCAAGGAACAGGTGGGTCTAATTAGTGAATATGAAACAGCTGAGATGACTGCAGGAAGTGGAGGAACTGGGAGAACTAATGGGATGAGATAAATGAATACAAAAACCACCACAAGCCAAACAAACAAACAAAAAAATATGTGAAAACACTACACACAATAAGCCTAAAATAATTCAGACACCTGGCAGATATTTTATTTTAATTTTTGTTATCAGTTTGCTTCTGATGGGAATGAGACAGGAATCTCTCAAAAAGAGTAAAAGAGTAAGTGTTTTGAACGAAAAAGTATGGGTTTTTAGTTTAGATTTTATTAAAAATTATTTATGCTCACTCTCAATAATCAATGGAAAATTCAGATTCTCTAATCAGATTTAAGTCAGGACCCTGTTTGGGGCATTCCAAAATGTTATTATTACTTCCGAAGAAGAAACAAGGAGGCACAATTACTTTAAACAAACATTACTTTCAACCTAAATCTGCCAGTGGTATGAATAACTGGGTGTTAAAATAGCCTTAACCCACACATGAAGAATACAAATACATAACTGACACAAAAACACACTTAACATTTGAAGTACAACCCAAACTCAAAGCTAAGTCCTACGGATCTTGAGAGAAATGGGGATAATAATTGACACAGCGTCAACTCTGATATAATTTGTTCATGTGTTCTAGTCCCTGTTAGCAGTTGGGCAGCAACATTTTTGAACGAGTTGCAAATGACGAAAGAGCAAAACAATTTAAATAATGATTCAACATGTATTAGAATAGAATAGAAATATCCTTTATTGTCCAACATTGGGGAAATTCATGTGTTCCAGCAGCAAAGTGATGGACAAATGGAAGCATGCAGATACAAGCAAAGGTAAAAAAAAATAAACAATAAGATTGCACAGTAAGGAAAACATTTACAGCATAGAAAATAGAAATATTATTATTAAAAAAAGCCTACTTAGATTAAATGAAATGTGCAGCTGAGCAGGGTGATGTAATGTACAAAATGTGCATTCATAATCGTGCAAAAAAACAACAAAAGACTACATGCATGAAATGGAAAGACTGTGCAAATAACACCAGGGATGTAAACCTGTTAGGGCAGGTTAGCCTTGGCTAAATGCCTAAACTGGAGAAACTTGTTTTAACATCTGATCTCAAGACATTTTCACATTGAGGCATTGTTTGTTATAACAAACCAAGGGCTTAATAATATATCTGGGTTATTTCTACAGTTAGTTGATCTAAATAAAATGAAATTCTTTTAAAGATACTGTTATAAATTGTAGCCCCCTAAAGGAATGAATTTGGGTAGATACATTTCTTGCTCCTCTCTTCAAGGAAACAAAGGGGCACGCCAGTGAGTCTGAACTGACCCTCCCAAGACAGTTATTAATGGATACACAGGTGGGGTGGTGAGGACAGAAGGATGGGGTAGGGGGTAGAGGAAATGAGGATGAAGACAAGGATTGGTTTTCCCTTTGGTCCACTATATCCAACATTCACCATTAATCACATGAGCTAAGCCCCTCCAACTATCTTGCCCCTACTTGTCACCAGTCTCCCAGCTTTTTAGACCTGTTCTCCATTGTGATGGCAATCTATCGTTGTGTTCCCCCTTCCAATAGTGAACACCACCCGTAACACTTACTCATCCTCAAAACTACAATTTCTTTCAAGATAGTCACCCCTGTTTGTCTTTCTGTTTATATCTCTCCTTCTTCTTGTTGCCCTTTTCTCCTTTCACTCTCTACCCATTGAAGAATATGTTTTTTTCTCTCCTTGTTTTCTCCCTCTCAGTGACAAATGGGTTTTAATAAAAGCTGACAGAGCGATGAAATTAAAGAAGTGCATCCCATGGCCAGCTGTAGCTCCAGCCTTACTGTGGCACTGACATATTTAAAACAGGGCCTTAATTCAGTAGCTGGCAAGTGTTTTACCAACCCTAGGACTCCTCAGCGTTATCAAAATCATTATTACTGTTTGACACAATGCTGTAGTACAAGAAAGTAGGAGTTTAGGTCTACAAATGAAATCAGAGGTAATGAGAATTCATCAGTCACTTTGTCCTTGTGCCAACTGTGAACCTAATAAAACAGTTTATTCCATTGACCCTATTAGGATATATTAGGGCCCCGTCTCCCATGTCACCTCATTATAGTTTTGGATCATAAAGAGAGGGGGTTGGGACGGAGGAAGTGGTCAAAGACAGAAAGGGAGTGTGTGTCTTTTCCGAGGGAATCCTTCCATAAGGAATAACTGACACGGAGGACTTACCCACGCCTCGAGAGCTCTTGCTTAACGATAAAAAGCATTGTTTTGTTGGATTACAGGGCTAGGAGGGCAACCTAATCCTCTAATTTTTAATCTCTCCTGATTTTAGAGGGATGGTTGAGAGACTGGGGTGAGGGGAGCTTTTCTGACACAGTTTGGGTAGGTGGACTGCAGACAGGAGAGGGTGGAGGAGGGGTGAGAGAAAGAAAAGGTTTTTTAACAAAGAGAATAATATATTACTGATAGGACATGATTTGTTTAGCTTAGCTGACAACATACAAAATTGTCAAATGTTGCAAAAGAGTGATTTTGTCAAATTGGGAGAATCAAGAAATTACAAAATGTAATAAAGTAGTACAAAAGTTCCCAAAGTCAACATCCATCCATCTTTCGTCTATACCTACTTGTCCTATCTTCAGTGGTCACTGGTGTAAGAGGCGGCATACACTTTTTGGAAATGTGGTTCATTCACATTTTCCATAAGAAAATTCAATATATTTCCAGACTCAAATTTCCAGATGTCTCAATGCTCTACTCGTCAAATCTATGGATGGATGGATAAATGGATGGACGGGCAGACAAATGGATAGATAAACTTTTTAAACAATGGAATGGGAAACAAAATCTCTAAATGCAAATATTACCATATATATCTAGACCTGGAAAACACTAAAATGAGATTCCATACTTTCCCAGAGTTTTCCAGACTGTGTTCCCTCTGGAAAAATGAGCAACTCCAATCCTGTTCACAAGCAAATTCCAAATCATTCTGTGACAGCGATAACATATCCTCCTCCCAAAACATTTCTGCTTTGTGATTTCATAGACTCACCACCTCATGTTTGGGCGTGTGGAAAATTTCTGAGACAGCTTATGGTGACAGGCTTTGGGTACAGAGGGATACGTTGTCTGGGAGCTCATCCTTATAAGCTGTGAAAAATACACAGGGCTTCTCCAGGCAGAATACAAGGACTGCTCACCTGCAGCTTTAAGTAAGATTAGGAGTTGGACTGGAAATAAAACACTTGCTGAGAGCAAAAATATAAGAATATATAACCATATACAAATTCACATAGGGGATATGTTTTATGGGGTTTAAAATCATGTTAATGCACAAAATGCAGCAAAAACCAAAGTACTGGATCTCCAGATGGCTTCATCCGAAGGCCTTTTCCAAACAAGTGAGCAACATGAACCGAAATGGGGATGGAGATGGAAGGTGGTCTCAAAAAACACAAGAAAGTTTAAAATGTATACGTCCAATCTGGAAGTAACTTTGGGCAGCTTCCAGCACACAACTGAGGGAGTGAGTGAATGACTGGGCCTTGGAACCCAGCCAAGGACAGCCTTTTGTGCCAGCAGCCGCCACATTCCAATCAACCGTCTTTATTTATACCCCGGGCCTAATTGAAAGGTTGGCTTGTGAACCATCTGCATGCAGCCACACTCCATCTCCTTGTTCAATACGCACAAACCCTTACACACAGAGACACACACACACTCACTATCTGGTCTTTATCGTCTTGAACACCGCCAACTTTGACCCAAGGCAAGAAGATCAGGCGTGCTACATCTTTGACAGTTAAAAACATAGGAGGCTAATAATGTCAGTGACTTATGGCAAAAGCAGAAGTAGAAAGGTTAAAATAAAAGTGTGTTTCTGTGTCATGATATTTATCTCCTGTGCTGAGAGGCAAAGATGATGTTCACCGAGTTAGCCTCTGGCCTATATATTGACTAATAGTGCGTTTTCCCAGAGCTGGGCCGGTCCTTGTTCTAGAGTCAGTCCTTCCCTGGAACAAAAGAAACAGGAAAGAACAGTTTTATTTTCCACAGCTAAGCAACCACCATGGATCATTATGTCACTCAAAAGATGTTTTCCAGGAAATGTCTGATTATCTGTCTGCTGCATTCTAAATATTTGTAGGAGATTCCAGTGTGGAAAGAAGGTTAATCTACAAATTTAAATAAAAAAATTTTATGATATTAAACAGATGCTTTAATATAAAGACTCAATCTGTGTTTTTAAATTATGTTTACAATGCCGATTGGTTATTGTAAATTATGCTGTAGACAGGATTTACATATTGTGGGGTATTCACAAAGTAGTGCAATTTCCTCAGTCTTTAAGCATTTTAAGTGTTATTTTTTTTATTTCTGCACTGGATTTACAAAGTACACTGCACTAAATACATACAGGTGCAATCATGACCCTCAAGTCCAGCAGACGGGAGCAATTTGCATCTTTTTTATATCAACTCCACTCTTCAAACAAACACAGAAGGTAAGGTCAGATGATCATAAAGAAAGAGAACATTTATTTTTTTATTATTATTATTTAACATAGAACCTTAAAGAACTCAAAACATAAAATATGAAATATGCCGTAGTAACTTGTAGTTGTATCTAAATAAAAAATAAATGCATAATTATATTCTGTTAATTTAACAAAAAAATAAAAAGGGTCATTGGCTTTTATCCAGCAGGGAGGTGTGTGGCTGTGTGCTCACACGCCACCTCAAGCCCTCAATAATTAATTGGTTTCTTCATGTGATACATCTGTTGGGAGGTTCCACAGTCACAGGATTTGTATTCTATTTAAAAAACAACAACATAATTTTAAACACTGTTTAGACTAATAATTTTGCTAAATAAATAAAAAAATTATCATGCAAAGTTCTTCAAGCAGAGGATTAATTCTACCCCGTGACCTTCAGATCAGATTTTTGGTAAATCCAGCAATGCAGCAAGTTGCTTTCTCTCTTTCTCTCTCTCTCTCTCTCTCTCTCTCTCTCTCTCATATATATATATTATATATATATATATATATATATAATTTATACACATAGTGTGAGATAACGCAAAACATTTTTATATTTTTGATTTTTACAAAATAGCCACCCTTTGCTTTGATGACTGCTTTGGTCTCTTGGCATTCTCTCCTGAGCTTCATGAGGTGGTCACCTGAAATGAGTTTCCAAAGAGTCTTGAAAGAACTTCCCAGACGTTCATTGAGAGACGGCCAGAGGTTAATACTTCAGTCACTACAGCAAAGGGCGTCTACTTTAAGAATTGTAAAATATAACATATTTAAAGTTATTTTACAATTTTCGGTTTGCTACATAATTGCATATGTGTTCATTTACTGTTTGATGCCTTCATTGAGAATCTATGTACAGTGTAAATAGTGTAAATACCATTAAATGAGAAAGGCGTTTTTTTTGACCGGTAGTGCATTAGATACTATATATATATATAGTAATATAATATATATATTATATATATATATATAATATATATACTGTATATTTAATATATATATACATATATATATATATATATATATATACATATATATATAATATATATATATAATTATATATATATATATAATATCTATATATATATATATCTGTAACTATATTCTCAGACTGATAAAAGCAGTTCCTTGCTCTGCGCCAGCAGAGTTGGTCTTCAGGTTTGTGGTCGTTGAGTCGGTGTTTTGGCATTACCCCACCCCCCAAAAGAAAAAAAAAAGCTAGGCTTTAACTACCACTGACACTGAAACTGATTTACCGAAAAAAAAAAAACCTTAGGGACCCAACATTTACTGCTTCTAATGTCAATATTCAGCAGAGGAACTACATGTATTCATGTCGAAGTTCTTAAACCAATAGATCCTACTATATTATTACACAAAGAATAAATCTTGAAGGTGGGAACACCTTGGGAACTTGAGATTCATCAAATAATTTTACTTTGCCAATTTAAATGATAAATCTCTAAAAACTTTTTCCTGCTGTCACGCCTCTTTTATTTTCAATAAAATACCCATGACAGAAGTTCCAAAGAGCTTGCTTCCAACTCAGATCAGATAGTACATAATAACACACAGGGAGGAGAGGCATGGGAACTTGACTTTTAATCTAGTTGTAATTTTGACAAAGTGAGCGAACAACCCTGTATTAAGAAATACTGTGCTGCTGAAAGGCTCTGGCAGTTGATAAAAAGACTCAGGCACCGGTGTGAGATAAACGACTGGATGATTGATTAGCGCCTCCAGCAGAAAAATGAGCAAAGCACAAAACCAGTCGGTAATGTTGGTGTCATGAACATTTTCTCACAGTTTGTGCTTTAAGGTCACTGTTGTATTTCAGGTGAATTTTCAAAGAGCAGTCAAACTAAGGGGGAAAACTGAAACAATCTTTCAATCTGAAGTTGTGCAAAGGAAGCACAGGGAAATAAATACATTACTGTATGAAGGAAATGAGTTTGCCACTTTGCAGTTGGAAGAACTGATAAGGGAAGAAATTATGTCTAATGATATCAATTAAGGATTCATCTAACCTCTAATCTTCAGATCTGTTTAAAAATACGTGAATCTAACCACACGACTCCAAGTCCACCACATGCTCCACATGCTCTTGGGATCTGGTAACTAACCACAGGGATTAATGAACAGTTAGATCTGTGTTTCATCAGTTAACGGGACAGGCTGATGGAGTTTGCAGCAATGCTGAAGAGTGTGTTAAAGCTCTCGGCGGGTATCCAGCTGGCCCCATGCTCATCTATGGGACGTGTCAGGCTTCTCCTGCCAGCTGGCAGTGAAACACAGTGCCATGTTTATTCATGACTGGGATCTCCAGAAACTTGTGAAAAACCTTGTGATTTTTGAATGCTCCTTTTATAAGATGCTTTTAAAAGAGAAGGGGAAAAAGAAAATAGAAGGAAGGGAGGAAAGAAGGAAAGAAAGAAGAAAAGGAGATAATTTTATGTGTTGTAAGACAAGGACATTTAGGACAACTTGGTCATTTTTTTATTCTAAACGCCCACTGTATGATTTTTTATGATGCTTCCTGGATTTGCATTGCTGCAAATATTGAGAGAAACACCAAACAGGTTTGCCACCTACCAACTTTTGCTCTTGAAATTTATTCTTTAAAGCCAATTGTCTCCCTTCTTAGAAAAAAGTGGAAACACAACAAAAAACAAGAATATATTATGCCAAAGACCACTGTAAAATTGTTTACCTCAAATTTAAAAAACATAGGTAAGTCCTTGGTTTGGAATAGTTGGAAAAATATTTTAGGCTTTTTTTTCAAGACTAATTACAAAATGTAAAAACTATAATTAAACTGAAAATGTATTTTCTATTTAGCTAAAAATGATTGATATTTAAATACATAAATCTTTCATTACAGTAATATAATCTCAATTTTAACAATATCTACCCTTTAATTTGAATAGATTTATTTCAACTTAAATCCAACTTAAATTACCAAATTATCTCTGTCCCAAACACTCCTACCAATATCTCTAAAATAAAAGTAACTGAAACATTTTTAATGTTCTCTTTCCTTTTTGAAATAGACCAGAGTGTCGGAGAACTTGTAAATGTTAATCTGTGATAAATATGACATGACAAAGAGGACCATTTCTGTTAGGAACACTTAGAAATGAGAATACCAAGAGAACATGCTACTCACATAAAATTGAGTCAGAAGAGTACTGTTCCTCTGGCAACTGCCAAGCCCAGACTCGTCTATTTGATTATAAGGGAGGGAAACATGATTTTTGTTTCCAGAGAACACCTCTCTTCAGTCCAATGTCAGTGTGCTTTACAGCACAGATGTAGGCCTTGGATGTAGTTGCTAGGCCATGGAAACCCAATCCATGAAGCTCTCTAGACATTGTTCAAGAGCTAATCTGCAGACCACATAAAGCTTGGAGGGCTGTAGCTGTTGACAGAATGTTGTGACTTATTCAACTGAGCACCACACTATACACTGTCCCCTACTATTCCTGTTTTCTTCCACATTGTTATGATACCATTAACTGTTGACTATGAAGTCGAAATTTAATGAAAGGAGTTATTACAGAGGTAGCCTCCTATTACTCTTTGGATTTATTGAGCGCCTTCGAGGGACCTTTTCTTTCACAGATACTATATGTAGAAGGTGTCTGTATACCAAAGTGTTGGACTTTATGCACCAATGGCCATTTAAGTGGTTGGAACACTGAAATCTAAGGATTTGGAGGGGGACCACATACTCCCACAGTCCAAAACCATGACTGTTAGGTTAATTGGTCTCCCTCAATTGCCCTTAGGTGTGAATGGGTGTGTGCATGGTTGTTTGTCCTCTGTGTCTCTGTGTTGGCCTGCGATGGACTGGCGACCTGTCCAGGGTGTATCCCGTCTCTCACCTGTAGACTGCAGGAGATTTAATTCAATTCAAAAATACTTTATTAATCCTAAAGGGAAATTAAATGTTGTTGTAGCTCATATTATACAGGTTTCTTCAAAGAGCTGTTGTAGATGCTGATGGCTGTGGGGAGGAAGGATCTCCTGTAGCGGTTTGTCTTACGGCAGATCTGAAAAACCCTCTGAAGGTTTGAAGACACTCTCTTATTTCACAACAGTCTCATGAAGTAGAGTCTCAGGGTTCTCCATAATGTTCATTTTATGAAGACTTCTTTGCACAATGATCTCTAGAGGTTCCAGAGGAGTACTGTACTGAAGGAGCGGTATAGAAAATGGATGGATGGATAGATGTTTTCTTTAGTTTCATTGCTTTGTGTGCTCATCTGTGTTTCAAACACACGAAAAAGTTTATGGTACATGAACATTGAAGGGAACACCAGTTATGAAAAAAAAAAGTTATTACCTGCTTTTGTAATGAATTTCAGATAAAAATCACAGGCTTCAAGTTGTCTTCAGTGCAACATGATAATTTTGTAAAACCACATTTCCAATTTACATTTGGCTAAAATAACAGCTTCCAAGATTGGATGTATGTTATACACGTTTAGTGTGTACTTCATAAACATAACCGTCTACTGTCTACTTTTAAGGCTAGGCTTAAAACTTTCCTTTTTGATAAAGCTTATAGTTAGAGTGGCTTAGGTTATCCTGAGCTATCTCTGTAGTTATGCTGCTATAGGCTTAGGCTGCTGGAGGACATAATGAGCACTCTCACCCTCTTCGCTACATTCTCACACTGCTCTACAATTTTGCATTATTGGCTGTTATTTCAGCTTTTAACTTTGTTCTATCTTTTCTCTTCCTAGAAGCTACACCTGGCCAGACTCTGTGTCTACCTGTGACACCTTTCTGGAGAGGGGCATCGTCCGAGCTTCTGCTGGCAAGAACTTAATGCTCACCTTCTACCGATGATCCAAATGGCCCTGTCTTTCAGTGTTTAACCCTTTCTCTCTCCTAGACATGGCTATTGACTGAGCTTTTGCTGTGACTAACTCTATGTGCTCTCTTTCAGACTCTAAACTTGAAAACTGGCTCAGAGTTTATCTGTTCTGTCTTCTTTCTAGGTGAAACGACTGAAGGAGCTACATCCATAACATTTTACTTCTTCCTTCCCATAGAGACTCCTCGGATCAGTGCTTCTTTGTTCTCTTGTGTCTCTGCCCCTCTGTTTCTCTAACCCCAGTCGGTCGTGGCAGATGGCTGCTCACACTGAGGCCTGGTTCTGGTGGAGGTTTCTTCCTGTTAAAAGGGAGTTTTTCCTTCTCCCAGTCGCTACATACATGCTCAGTATGAGGGATTGCTGCAAGTCAACGCACCAGTGACTGTCCACATGTCCCTACGCTGCTCATCCGGGAGGACGTGAATGCTGCCAAGTCACACTGACTGATGCAATCTGCTGGTATTTCCTGTAGATAGAAAAACTTTTTAATGCAATTTGAATAAATAACGAATCTGACTGCACTGTTCAATGATTAAGATTAATTGGAATGTATGTACCTGAGTTTTGTGAAGTGCCTTGAGACGACATGTGTTGTGAATTGGCGCTATATAAATAAAACTGAATTGAATTGAAAATTGAGTACTAAGCATATTTCTGTAGTTTTAAATTAGTCCTTTGTATTTTCATTTCAAGCAGCCAGACTCTCTAGTAATGCTTTAAAGTGGACTTTTAGGCACCTTGTGGTTTAACACAATAACACAAGAAAATATTACGTATGTCCCAGTAAAATGTGTCTGGCAACATCTGAGCTTAGAACGTTTGGCTCTGTTTAAACAAGCTAACCTCTCCAATTATTTATTAGCAGCCTGTTTGATCTAATCCAAGGTCTGCCAGAGTTCACAGTGAATCCTCTTTAACTTAAAAATGTATTGCTAAGCTGTTATCTTAAAATTGTATGATTATAGTAGCATTAAATTATTTAAATTATACAATATGGATTGTTCTTATCAAGCATAGACTTTATATACAAAATTACATGATCAATGTTCTTTAAAAAAAAAAAAGTCAATCTCTGAAATGTTAACAAAAAAATTGGGCCTGAACATTTAGGCCTGAACATTATAGCCAGCATGTAGCATATACACCATTTAGAGGCCCTTTCAATGAACTGGAACTTAGGGATCTAGGATGTAGACAGAGCTGGCAGCTTTACTGAAATACTGAAATTAGGCATTTTTCATGGAAACAGAACCATCAGCATGCTGCTTTGGGAATGGGGATCGTCAGCCAAAAGCAAAATCATCCTCTGTTCTTCTGTGGCTCGTGCGGGTGATAAATCAAACCGCCGAACAACAATTAGCACTCCGTTGACACTCCTTTCACATCCAACAGTTTACACAGGAAGTCGGCCAAGTGATGTTAAAAAAATGCTGCATTGTCTTGCCAAGTGCATCTGCTATTATCAGCAATGGAAATCCATCCACTTGTTGTGCAAGCTTGTGAAAACAGGTCTACAGGTCTCAGTTAACAGCAGAACAAAATGTGCTGTATAATAAACTAACAGCATTGCAAATTTACACTACATACATGCTGCGGGAAAGCACAAGAGAAAATTAATCCCCGACGGATTCTGTAGCTCCCAAGAATATGAACTTATTGCATATGCCTTAAAAGTCAAACATACAGGATTGTTGCCCCCTTCTTTATATTCAATAGAAAATTGTTTGCTGAAAGCGATCACACAAACTTCAATAACAACAGGGATAAACAACACTCATCCGGTCTAATCTCTCTGCGGACCACACAGCTCAATTAATTACCTAGGCTCTGTATTTGACTTCAGGGCATTAGCAATCATCTTTAAATATTAATTGTCTTTGTCCAGGGACTGATACAGGGGCCTTGTTGTTGTCTTATACTTTAGTTGTAGAGTTTCTACAGAGGTAAACTGGTCATCAAGAAAAAGGCTTAAATATTTTATTTGTTCAAAAAAGTAACAAAAGTTTTGTATTTTAGAAACTCCTGCCAGAGTGTGGGTTTTGTTTGAGAGACTGAACCCAGGCTTGGACTCTAAAGTATGATCCTATTCAGCCTAATTCAATCATGTGTTTATTTAGACCTGCCATGTTGTTAATTTCAATCATTTGAGGCATTGCTGTTGGTAAACTAAGCATTTGTTTTGCAAGCTTTTCTATGATTTCACATGTTGATTTGAAATTAATTTCTATTTACTGCACAGTATTCAAACTCCTTGAACGTTTTCCATTTAATCAGAAAACAACTACAAACCAAAGTAATTGCTTGGGATATAATGTGATAGACCTAATGTTTTTCAATATTTTTTTCCAAATAAAAATCTGAAAAATAAATTCATGCTTATATTCAATCCTCTTCACTCTGATTATATTTTCCTATAAATAAATTGAATATATTTGTGTTGTAAGCTAGCTTGGGATGACATTTGTTTAGGCTTGGCAAATAAACAGAATTGAATCAAATTGAACTGAATTGAGCTGTTTCCCTAAAATAAAATCCAGTGCTACCTCTATTTACTGTGCATTATTAAAAGGTGGCCAGTTTATTCCCAGTATAAATGCAGCTCTTCTGTAAATCCCTCACAGGTTTGGTAGAGTAATGCTGATATGAAAATGGAAAGACTATGGCACTTTTGCAAACCCACTAAGACATGGCCATCCTCCTAACATGACAGGCCAAGGAACAGCAGGAATCCGCAACTCAGGTGGGAGAATCTGTCAACAGGACAAGTTTTATTCCTAATACTAACTTCTGTCTGCTCTCCTCCATAGGTTTCCTGCCATCTTTTGTTTCTTAGTTTAGTTTTGTTAGTACAATTTCACACTTAGACACTATCTGCACTTATGCACACCTTATTACTTACCACTGCTTTTACTAACAGGTGGGAGAATCTGTCAATAGGACAGATTCTACCATGATTTCAGTAAAATTATTTACATTATATATAGAAACTTTTATTTTAACATAACTTGGATTGCATAAATTAATGTTTAGGAGCTTCTTCCTTCTTGTTGTGTCGTAACAGTTTGGCCTTTATACCACTATTCTACACAGACCATGAATAATACGTATCGGCAAGAATTGCCAAATTTTAGGATTCTTGGTTGAATTGTAATAAGTTTCTGAATTTGTAACGGATTCACATTTTCTTTTTATTCAGTTCTTGCAATTCTTGAGCCATCTGGAATTTGTGGCAAATTTTTTGAGCCATTTGGTGTCAAACTAGCAAATCTAACAAAATATCAGTTAATTCTTAACAGATTCCTAGTTTATTCTTAAGTATAGTAACTGATTCCCAATTGATTTCTAGGCGATCCTATGTGTTCTTAACTCAATTAGGGATTTGTAGAGTACTGTCTTGACCACTTATGGACACCGTATCCCCGAAAACTGGTCTCTCTTTGCCCCTTAGAAAAAAAATTAATAATAAGAAATAAGGAAATTGATTAATAAAAAAGTAAAACACCAAAACTAAATAAATAAATAAATTAAACATTTGTTTTAAATAAATAATAAATCATCAGAAACAATATAAAACTGAATTATTTAAATTTAGTTTCTTATTACATTTTATGTCACTTAAGTTTTTACATTTTACCATCAAAAACAATCACCTTACTTAAAACATTTTAACTTCTAAATATCAACAGTCAACTGATTCCTAACTGATTCCTAAAATTTGTGCAGTAGATTTGAGTAAATCCTACCGAATTCTTGACAATATTCCAACGAATCAAGTTAAATCTCGCGCTTTATCTGTCATAGCTGTGTCGTAACTGAATCATCACAAAACAGACCAGAAAAAAATCCTCACAAATCCTAAAATTTTGTATTTATTGGCAATTTTTTCTTATTTGTGGTCTGTGTGGAGTAGTGGCTTTATGGAAGTGTGGTAGGAAGAAAGTCATTGTTGAAAGAAAGCCTAAAAAGGTCCCTTTTGTAGTTTAAATCATGAAGAAGAAGGCAGTCTGATTAGATGAGAACTAAGACACTAAGACACAGCATCATGATGTGGGAATGCTTTTCTTCAGCAGTGACAGGAAAGTTGGTCAGAGTTGATGGGACAATAGATGAAGCTAAATGCAGTGGTTCACATTGCAGCAGGTACAATAAAAACATATTCATGGGTTAGAACAGATCAATCACATTTGCAAGACAAGAAAAGCGATGTTCACAGACATTCTCCATCAAACTGGACTGTGCCTGAGCTATCAGCAATAAGAATGGTATAAAAATCATATGGGAAAAACTTTGAGAGACACACCCCAAAAGACTTGCACTGTTAACTGGTTATTTTGCAGGACACTGAGAAGACAAAACGGAGCCAACAAATCAGCACATAAAGTTGACAGAAGAAAGATATGAAGATTTATAGCGTATGTCTCCTGACCACCAGCAGGGCAAACAAACAAACAACAACAACATCCTGAGTTAAGATGAAGCGTGTGGAGTGAACATGCCTTCAGAGGATATCTGTCTTCGTTTAGGCTGTCTTTAATAATTAACTTGATACATTTATTTATTACTCTACACCACGGAGATACCCAGGTGAGTTCAGCTTCTCTTGGGATTAATGCTCAAGGGAGAAAATGGAAGATTCCTTTCCTTTTTTCTTCCTGCCTTTCATGCTTTGCATGAGTGTTTGTAGCCCAGACAAGAGGAAGCCAAGGAAAAAATCAGACTTGGCCTCTGTTCACCTTTACCTGCAGAATCTCCTATATCAGCATGTTTCCTAGATTACCATGGGGCCAAAAAGCAAAGAACGGGGGAACTGAAAGCACGAAGACTGGGGAGCAGGTCCAGGTATTCCAAACTTACGCGTGTGTATTTTCTTATACATCTAGCATAAAAAGACAATTAATTACATAATATTTTTTTAACCTATTTAGAAAACGACATTTGTAAAGAATTACACTTGGTTTCCAAAGTATTCATCATAGTAAATAATAAAAATGTATAATAATGTTAGTGTGGTTTAAGTACACGTATTGACATGTAATGTTACTTATATTTCACTAAAATTTCCTCTGGACCAGAAGTATCTTTTGATCTGCCAAAGAATTCATAAAATTTTGCAACCTTGCAACCACAAACGTCAGTGTATTTGATTGGAATTGGAAAATAATACATTGTTATCAAAATATATTTTTACAAAAATTTAGAAAGGGTGGGATGCAGTATTAGTCAGTCCCCATTACTTTGATAACCCAAATTAAAATCCAGTGCAACCACAAGACCTTTGAAGTCACCTTATTTGTCAATGGACTCCACCTGTGTGTAATCTAATCTCAGTATTAATACAGCTGTAAAGGCCACAGGGGTTTGATAGAAAAATGCAGAGCACAACTCAATCTTTCCCCAAAAATGGAAAGAGCGTGGTCGTCCACCTAAACTGATAGGTTAAACAAAGATAGCAATAATCAGAGAATATGCCAACAGGTCTGTAATAACTCTGGAGGAGCTGCAGAGATATACTGCTCAGGTGGGAGAATTTGTTGACAGGACAACTATTAGTTGGGCACTCTACAAATCTGGTCAGAGGAAGAAGAAAGCCATTGTTGGTTGAAAGTCACAAATGGCCCATTTGTAGTTTGCCACAAATCAAGTAGGGGACACAGCAAACATGTGGAAGAAGTTGCGCTTTTTTTTCCCCAACTTCAATTCAACCTTTTTGGCTACTATGCAAAACATCTCCAAGGAAATGGTGGTAGAGGCATGATGCTATGGTTATGGTTTTCTTCAACAGGGACAGGGAAGCTGGCCATCCTTGCAGAAAAGCTATTAGAAACTCCAAAAAGACTTTAGGCTGGGGGAGAGGTTGTCATTTCAGCAGGGCACCAGCAGTAAACATACAGCCAGAACTACAATGGACTGCTTCAAAGCAAATTCATGTGTTTGAATTACCCCGTCAAAGTCCAGACCTTAATCCAACTGAGAATTTGTGGTAAGGCCTGGAAATTAATGTTCACAGACACTCTTCGTCCAATTTGACTGAGCTTGACCGATTTCCAAAAGTATAGGGCAACAAATTCAGACTCTGAATGTCCATATGTCTCACAGGACTTACAGCAGTAATTGTGACAAATAGTGTTTCTATACTTTTATTACAGTACTTGTGAAAACCTTCAAAGGTTGTAATGATACATGGTCTTCAAAGACTATGAATAATTTATCTTCCACATCACAATTATGCACTACTTTTTTGGCCTAACACAGAAAATCTTAATAAAATACAGAGTTTGTAATGTAAAATGTGAAAAGTTAAGGCAGTATGAATAATTTTGCTATGCACTGTACATACATTTTCAGTGTTTTAGGAATATCTGTTGCTCATCTTTATATCTGACCACAACTTGACAGAATGCCAAGTCAGGGGTGAAACTGGCATGAAAAGGGAGCAGCTTAACAAATTGCCACTCTGCCGCCAAGTCCTGGGAGGGAAGAAGCAGCTTAAAGAAGGTGCTAAAATCCGTGCTGCAGAGACCAGGAAACCCCACAGGGTGAAGGGTGAGGGTGGAGAAGGCAAGAAAAGTGAAGGTGGGTAGAAGCACATAAAGAGATGAAGCACAGGGAAGAGAAACATGCAAGATAAAGAGGCAGAGGCAGAGGGGAAGAGTGAGAGGCAGAGCAGGGAGAGGACAAAAATGAGCGAACAGTAGAGGCTTGATATGATTTCAATGGAATGTTTGTTGACAGTGCTCCGTGGCCCCGGGCTCTGGGATAAATGATTGAACACTGCGCCTGTCAAAGCCAAAGGATTTCTGTGGGCATGCGTTTCTCTCCCTGCTCTTTTGCTGGAGGGAAGGTAGCAGTCAACTAATTGACACAGAATTAAGCATGAAATGCATTAAAGCACAACCCTCTGCTGCCGTGGCTGGCCTCTTCACCAAAGAAGCAGCTTCCAGCCAGTTTAAAGCTGCAAGTTAAACACACATGCTCCTATGTTACGATTGAATCTCAGACTTGCAAATATACAAATTTAAACAAATCTTTAAAGACAAAACATCCAAGCAGATGGCCTACTTCAACATTTGAGCACCTACACAAAAAGCAAGTACACACATGCACATCCATAAAAGCAAAGAGGCACAGGATAGAGGATCTGCACAGAATACATTAGTAAACAGCATAGAGTTTTTCTGTGAAATTTACTCCATGAGAAAATAATCCTTTAAGATTAACAGTGTCATTCTCCACCACACATTTCATATTATACTCAGGGGGCTGTGATATCAGCTGTGGGCTTCTTACAAATGGCTTACCAGGCATGCAGTAACTACTTTTACCATGGTCTGAAAAGCAAGGTGCATAAAAAAACAGGCAGAGGAAAAAGGCTAAAATGAACTATCAGGAAGGACTTAAGATAAATGAAAAAACAAAAGAACGTGGAAATAAAAACAAACATGACTCCTTCTGCTGATTCTGTTCACATAACCACATTTCCTAACAGCACAGTGCAAGCAGTAAAAGATCAAATTACTTAAAGTTGAAAGTGGGTCAGAAAAATCTACCTGGCTGGTACAAGTGGACACATGATGTAGGACATGTTTCAATGCTAAAAAATAGCGATGAATGAATGATAAAAAAAAAAAATAATAACTGTGTGTATGGGAATGAAAAACTTTAAAGGAAAAAGACAAAGTTTGAATTTAAGAGATGGCCAGTAGCCACAGCAGGCTCTGAAAGCCCTTTTGGCAGAGCCTAAGACAGAATGAGAGGTGCTAAAGAAAATGCGGGAGTCTATGGGTCAACCTCATCTCTCTGACTACCAACCGGTCATGTGGTAGCTTCTCAAGTCTTGGAGGCAACAGAGGGGGAATAGAGAAGGAAGAAGCAAGAGAAGTGGGAGGGAGGGTGGTTGTACTGTGAGGGGGATCCCCAGGGTCAATTACCCACAAGAAGGAGGTACTGTAGCCAACACTCTGCATCTCATTTGCAAGGCAGCAGCAAAGGTGCACCTGAGCTCCTCTAGTGAGTGTCCTGCCACATCTCCGAGGCAATTAATGTCTCCTTTTCAGCGACATGTGCTTCTCAGTGTGACAACTGGCGTGGCTGGGCAGCTGCCGGCCGAGCAGGCTGGCTGAGAGGGAAGGCCTCGGCAATGCTGCTCGTCTTCCCAGAGAGACTAATTTCAGACAGGGCCTCACCTGTGTTTTTGCAACAGCATGAGTCAGAGGACTTTAGATTCAGACCCAAACACACATGCACTCATAAATTTAGATAAGCAAGCACATAAAAATGTCCTATATACAACAGCGAAATGACCAGATAAGAACAATGAAAGAAGATTCAATTCCTTGCCAACAGATGAAGGACTAAGGATCATCAGCTGCACATAGAAACTAACAATAACAATAATTAAATGATTTAATACTTTATGATTTGCATGTGTACATAGAATTTCAGAAAATGTGCCTTTTGGGCAGGTTGATGAGAATAGTTATAAACCAGACTCAGTAGACACTGTAAATGGAAGATCTAACAGAATGACGAGAAATTTTGATGCACAAAAAAAGATTCTCAATTTTGGCCTGAGGTGACACTGGAAAACATCCATCAGTAACCCAAACATAGATACATTTATTGCCAGAAAGTATGCTTATGGCCAGTCAATATCATACATATTCCTAAAGAAGAGGTGGAATATTTTGTCTAACTGTGGCATGTAAAGAAAGGTCAAGCAAAGGTCGCCAAAAACAACAAGGAATTATCCCCCAACAGATGGTTTTATGACCAAGTGTTGCGGGATACATAGATGAGAATCAATAGAATAAAAACAAATTTTTTAAGAATTTATATATATATATATATATTAATATATATATATATATATATATATATATATTTATTTTTTTTTTACTAAAAAGCTCATTTTTTCAGGTTTTGAATGCTGAGAATGCACAAGATTATACTTTATGTGGGTGTATAGAACATATTTACATTTTTTAAAAACAGAAAAAGTGAAGTTAAAGAGCTGTACAGGACAAAAACAAATCAAAACAATACAATCTACTTAACAGTTTTTTGATATATTAACTTTGTTTTTGAATTGTGACACAGTCACCCACAAACCTGTCTGATCAAGGGGAAACTTGCTTCTTTTTTTAAGTGTGCTGAAGATATTGAAACCTAAGGAGATGTCTTAAAAAACAGACTTGATAAATTTCTGTGAGAGTAAAAGTAAAGAGCGCAGTAGTGGTTCTTACATGTATGGTGCCCTGGGAGAGGTTTTTCCTTTGCATCCTCGATGAGGAATGTTCTGCAAAAAACAGAAAACATTTCTAATGTATCAGGACCATTAGAAGGTCAAAACTGATTGATTATCCTGTATTTCATCAAAATAAAACAATGTTATCTACTCTGGTACATTTAGATTTTAATTAATCTTTCCATTTGATCAACATATGTTTCCTCTCACTAGAAATAATATTTACATTTCCTGAATTGTCCCGTATTGAATCTTTATGGGGATAGGGTGATAGCAAGAAGATCTTTAAACCTCAAAGACTTAGGTTTGTTTTCACAAATAGTGCAGCATAAATCAGTTGTGGTTTGAATCGTTTTTTTTTGTTTGTTTTTGTTTTAGATCTTGATCTAGGGAGGAAGAAATGATGTCCAGACTCCTTATAAAAGGCCTTTTTGAAGGCCCGTGTTGAATGGGAAGCTGTGAATCAGATGCAGATGTTGAATACTTTTGTATGCGACAGCACGGCCTTATTTCCCATATCTAAAAATGCTTCTGACAATTTTTTTCTTCCATAATTAGGACATTAAATTGTTAAGTTTGGTTCCACAGCATCAAAAAGTGCTGCCGCAAGAAAATTAAGCACTGTCCAGACTTGCAGGTAAACAACAACATAACTATATACTTTGGAAATGTTTTCTGATTGATGTACTTTATATTGCTTTATCACTTTAAAGCTTGTTGATTTTCAATTTTGAGATGAGGTTAAGAAAAACTTTAGTTTTCTTTTAACTGTAGACTTTTATGCATAGTGCGTTTTGTTTTATTCTCATAAATAAGTTTCTTTTAGGGAAAATAAAATAAACACTTGAAACACAGTGTAGGAAAGAAAACAGTAAAATTAGATTTAAATTTACAAAACTAGTGAACATCCGGCAAGATCTATTTAAGTTGGGTTTTCATAATTTCGTAGAAGCTTTTAAAGTTAAAACATGTCTTGCTGTATATTTCTGAAGTAAAACAAAAAACAGGGTAAATAAAATAGCATAACATTAAAAACACAATAAAAAAACTCAATTAAGATAAAAATTTTGCAGCTCACTTGGATTTAAAAGGTAAAGAATAAAAATGTTTTTTTTTTTTTTACCGTTTAAAATGGTGAATGTTGGTGGAACCCTTGTGTGACAGGGGCAGGTTTTCCATAGTTTAAATGCTGCAACATTTACTCTTTTATCACCCCATCCCTAACTTCAATCTGATTGATCCTCAACACATTCAGGTGCACAGTTAGACAGTGTCAGCTATTTAATACCCTGCAAACAAACAATAAGATCCTAACATCATTTCTAAGATGCACAATGAGCAGAGGAGCTAAAACAGCCATATCGAGGTTACCTTTGAGCATTCCTGTAAGCCGTTAAGGTTTGCAAAGCAATTGCACATTAGGGAACAAACACTGGTTAATACAATGATTATCAAAGTCCAAACTCCATTCCAAATCCAGATCGAGTCCACACCTTGCTTTAGGGGACACTCAGCTGATGCTCAACCAACAGCTGTGTGGGAGAGACATCTGTGAAGCATATTTCTAGAACACTCATCATTAATAATTACAGTGTTCAAAGCAAAATGCTTAGTTTATAAAGCAAAAAAAAGAATTCTAACTGTAAGTATTGTCTATACACAATTAATTGGAATGGCAATAAAACATGTACTGAGCCAGTTTATCAACAAGTCATATGAACAAAGAGAGCAAGCAAGCTAGCATTAGCCAAGCATGTCGGCAAACTCCTGCCTGTGATCATCAGCAGAGCAAGATGCCAGATTACCAAAGACATTTGGAAGATAGTCATTTACAATTAAAATAGAAAGCTACACTTGCTATGGGGCAGATACTGCTATTACACAGGTCAAACCTAGTTAACCCTGAATTAAAGCAGAGGAGACTCCAGGAGGACAAAACATCAGTTGCTGTCAGAAAAAAATAAATAAATGGAATATCAGACTGCGATGGACTGGCGACCTGTCCAGGGTGTACCCCGCCTTTCGCCCATAGACTGCTGGAGATAGGCACCAGCTCCCCCGCGACCCACTATGGAATAAGCGGTAGAAAATGACTGACTGACTGACTGGAATATCAGAATTGGTGAGTGAGTTAGGTTGAACACAATCACATATTATTGATGGGCTGTTGTCTGAATTTTTTTTCTTTGCAAATTTCTTTGCAAATTCAACAGTTTTTTTTATTTTTTTTTAACTTTTAGATGAAACATATCTACTACTTTTCAGTTTTTTGTTATGAAAATACCAAAACTAGTAACTGGAAGACTTTTAGGAACTTCACAAAAAGACAAAAAATATTTCAGTTAATTTGGGTTGTGTTCATTTTTAACAGTTGGAGTTTTATACATTATCCATACAATTAGACACATTTTTAGGTTACAAGTTTTCACTTTGTAAAATTTGGCATTCTAATAAGTAAGAATGGAAAAACAGAACTGTGGAAAATAAAGACAAACTCTACCATTTTCTGTATTGACTTGCTATGTATTATATTTGTTTTTGCTGAGCCATGAAAATTAATTAAGTTATTGAAGTCCAAGTTAAAATTTATCATGCATTTTGTGTTTCTTACACTTTACTGCCAATATTTAGAGCACCTTAATGTCACAAACAAAGGCTTAATGTGTTGCTCCTTCTGTTTGTACTATCATACAAATGTAATCAAATGCATTTGCTAATCATTAGTTTTTCCAGACCTTTGACCTTATCTAAGCATCGCATCTCGACTTTTAAAGGAGTTTGAGAACCCCTTGGCTATTACAAATGTATAGAATATTACAATAGGGTAATCTAGATAAAATGAAAGCATGCATTTCTTTGTCAAAATCTGGAAATGTGTCCAAAGGGCTGAGATGAGTTCTAGTTTTTATTGGAAAATAAAAGTCAGCTAACATTTGGCATAGTTTAACGTGTACTGTTGTGTAACATGTGTTTGGAAACAGTGTTTCATTCTTGAATCTTATTTAAAAACACAAAATGATGATTGACGATCATTGAGGCAATATACTACAAATGGTTTTCACATGGGGTTTATGTAATTTTGTGTATTTAGTCTTTATCAACTGAATGTTTGAAAAGTAGATGTACAATCAAAAAGCAGTACAAATAATGAAGAACAACAGATTATTAAATAATAAGCCAGTATGAGGACTTATATTATATAGGAATTATATTAGTCATAATTATGTGTTTTTTTTTTTACTGTATAGAAGTATATAGAAGATTGCAATGTGGGGTGTGTGTTACTTACACACTGGTCAGCAAGTGTGTTACCATGTAATCGACTCACAACCTTGTACGTGACCTCGTTGCCGCAGGGCATTGCAGCCAGCAAGTCTAACGCAAGGCTAATGAGTGTCATTCATTGTATTTGGGTGCAGAAGAAAATGCAAGTGCAGGAACACCCTTATTTAACAGATCCATCCTTCCGATCACTGCTCCCTATAGCCCGAGAGCTCACAATGAAAGCCAGTGTCTCCCTCAGTGGGAAGTCTGAGCTCTCCTCCCTGACCATCCCCGCTCATCCGAGACAGAAATAGACATTGCTTCGCCTCCATGCTCATTCTCATAGTCAACTCATGCTAGACACACGCTGGATGAATGACTCCTTCCTTGCCTCAGCTGACTACTGAGGTGCAGTTCCGAGTTGTCGAGCTTGCCACTGAAGAACATGGGAAGTTGGATTTGGCTTGCACGGCAGAAGCGGGGATCACGTGTGCAACTTCCCCAGCAGACGGCCTGCTGAACCCACCCACACACACACACACACAACACACACACCCCACCACACAAAACACACACAACACCACACACACTCTTGTTTTGCTATATGTAGTGGGGACCATGTGTTGACTCCCATTGACTTCCATTGTTTTTCAGTCATTTTCAACCCTTTCTATCCCCAAACCCTGACAATAACCCTAACCTAACCCATTACCAGTGCATGCCTAACCCTAACCTTAAACCTAAACTCAATTCACACCTTAGTCCTAACCCAACCCGTTAGCAAAATAGGTCGTGGGGACCAGAAAAAGTCCTCACTTTGGTACCAACGGTCCTCATTTGTTTTAAATCGGGAAAATGGTTCTCACTGTGATGCCAAAAAGGAACACACACACACACACACACACACACAACACACACACACAACACACACACCACACCCCACACAAACCACACATGAGCAAAGCAACAAAGCAAGCTGGCTTTTGACAGTGGCAGAGTTATAACGGTGAGGTGAATATTACCCCTGTGGGATTTCATTTACCTCCAGCATATTCACTGAGTTGCTCTGTGTTTTACTGCTCCTCATAATCCGCGCCAAACGCACACATACACCCACATATATACTGCCGCTCTCTCATGTCACCATATCACACACTATTTTTATGTCAGGGTTATTATTGAGATCATTATGGGATGTGGATAGCAGTCAGATGCCCACCTCCAACCACATCTTTTTTGCTGTCCTTCTGAATTTCTTTGAAAGGTTGCCGCAGATTTCTTATTTATCACAAAAGCAAACATGCAAAAGCACTAGCAGATACACACATGCACACATTCAAAAGGAGGTTTTGTATTATTGCAGTTCTCCTCCTAGCATTTAGCTTGTAAAGGTCACCAATGGACTTCTTTTGTTGGGCTCTTTGAAATCTCCTTTGCCCATTGTGTCATCAAATCATTAAAAATTGAGGGCAGAAAGGCAGGCCAGGAGACGTTGCATATGTTTGGAGGCATTATTAATATTAAATAATCATGTTTGTCTCGTAAATTTAGAGTGACTCATGCCACAAAATCAGTAATTTGATAAATTATTGATGGGCTAGCGGGTGGATACAAGGAGAGCCGGTGGTGGAAATGGAATTGCCAAACCCAATTAATGTCTTTTTCTTAGAGTGGCCCCATTAGGGTTGTCACTTATACTGCCAAATGGCAACACTAATAAAGCAGCAACTAGCACTTAACTGCTTAATTAATAGTAAAATGATTAAAATTTTAATTAGCTTAGATTAAATACAGTGTAGGCTAGGAGAGAAGAGTAAAAAGAGGTTGACTTTGTGTGCACTTGCTGATTTAAAATGTCAGATGCAATGTTTTACAGCAAGATTTTTAATATCGACTGCCATTTTAGTAGAGAAATGTGCCAAAACAGATGTAATGACACTAAAGATAGGTAAAATGTCTCAAAATGAATTAATATTTTGTTATAAGTATAATCCCACACTAAAGAATGCAACCTTTATTTCAAATATATTTATTGAGGAAGGGAAAAAATCCCACATTAAGAAATGATTAATGCTGATGAAAGAATCTACGAACTTAGCCACTCTTTAAAAAGGGAATGACGAGAGAACATGTCATTCAAGGAAAGTAGACCTTCTGGAAATGATGACAAGAAAAGAGCAACTGATTTATACTTTTCTATATCCACAGTCAGACCAATAGTTAAAAAGTTTAAAACAGCCTGAACTATAACCAACAGTACACCCAAGCTGATCTTGTCCCCACACAAAGTGTGGATGATGATTGGGTATGTCTAAAACACACTATAGGAAAACTACAGCAAAACTTTCAGTTGTCAGATTATACTTCAAAGAGAGAGCAATATACTTTTGAGGTTTTTCACACATCTTTACCAGGAGGGCCTATTATTGTGGATGGCACTTTATTTACTCCATTCTTAAATTTTTGCAGTTGAAGTGAATCAATAACATTTTATTTTCAGAATTTATGAAACAGACAGATGTGAACAATTCAAGCACATTAAAGTTTTAAAACACAAACAAAACATTTCAGGCGAAGAACGAGCTGAGAAAGATCAAGGTGCGAAAGGCTGCAGGTCCAGATGACATCAACTCCAGGCTTCTGAGGTGCTGTGCAGATCAACTGTGTGACATCATGTGGTACATGTTCAATATTGGCCTGAAGCTAAGGAAAGTACCCCAACTGTGGATGACCTCCTGTGTGGTACCAGTGCCTAAGGTCGGTAGCACTGAGCTCACATCTGATGAAGACTCTTGAGAGATTGGTCCTCAACCATCTTCGACCCCTGGAGAGGTCTTTGTTGGAGTTCGCCCCCCAGAGTGGCATCGGGGTGGATGATGCCATCATCTACCTCCTGCACCAAGCTCTGACCAACCTGGCAAAGCTTGGAAGAATGGTGAGGATCATGTTCTTTGATTTCTCTAGTGCTTTTAATACCATCCAGTCTGGAATTCTGAGGGACAAGCTGGAACTTCAGGAGTGGACCCCCACCTGTCTTTGTGGATACTGGACTACCTTACTGGCCGCGCGAAGTATGTGAGAACACATGGCTGTTAAAGGAAGCTGTTGAAAAAGCTAATCAAAAAAGACAGCTCTGTCCTAGGATGCCCCCTGGACCTAGTTCAGGTGGTAGGAAACAGAACGACTCTGGCAAAAATAACATCACTGTTGGATAATGTCTCCAACCCCATGCCTGAAGCTGTTGCAGAACTGGACCGCTCCTTCACTGAAAGACTGCTGCACCCTAGGTGCACAAAGGAGCGTGATCACAGATTCTTCCTCCCAGGTTTATAAACCTAGACTTTATAAACATCACTGATCTACTCTTACTTTTTTGATTATTACAGATGTTTACCTTTGTGTGTATCTGCATTATTCCATTTGCCTTTCACATTTACTTCACTGCTGAAACACTTGCATTTCCCCTTTGTGGGAAAATAAAGGATATTTCTATTCTAATCTGTCCAAATGCACTTTCACTATAGGACAAATGAATATTAACAGATAAAACATTGAATCTAGATAGATAGATAGATAGATAGATAGATAGATAGATAGATAGATAGATAGATAGATAGATAGATAGATAGATAGATAGATAGATAGATAGATAGATAGATAGATAGATAGATAGATAGATAGATAGATAGATAGATAGATAGATAGATAGATAGATAGATAAATAGATAGATAGATAGATAGATAGATAGATAGATAGATAGATAGATAGATAGATAGATAGATAGATAGATCAGCACTCAGGATCAGACCTTCCTTAAGGAAACCTGCAAGCCCAGTATAAAGGGACTATCCTTCTTCCACTAATACCCATCAAACCCCTCTCTCAGGGGGATGCAGTGTCTCCAATCCCCAACATAAATAAAACAAGTTGTTATTCTTTTCTAGACAAACACCCTCAGAGTGCCCCCAGATAAAAAAGGGGAAACCATGCCAAGCCTGGGTTTTCCTGCAGCAATGTCAGTGGAGATGGGCTCCCTAGACACTTGGCTGGCTGGGCTCTGTAAAGTGTGTCCTGCACTGTGCAAAGTCTCTGCTGTGCCAGGGGCACAGGATGGAAACTTTAAGCACAAACAAAATAAATGAAATACCTACTGATGTTTGCTGTGCTGTAACAAAGCAAATTATTCATTCACTTTATTAAGTCCTTATGTACATGATATTATTAATCGAATTCCCCTGTGACATTTGAGCCGCTGTTTGTTCATTTGAGTCTACAGAAAGACTCCGCTGGAAAGTGAATCATTAGGAAGCATCACTTTGGCCCAGATTTGACAAAGAGGCTAGGAAAGTATGCATTAGCCGATGGAAAAGGTTAAGCATGGTAAAATGAGAAAGGAAATGTGGCGGACAAATTGGGAAATTAGCAGTGGGCTGGTGGGGAATGTCTCAGAGGACCCAGTGCTGAGGCTAGGACCTATTATGGCACATGGCATTAGGCAGCTGGGTGGTAATTATCCTTACATGTTTAGCAAGACACTCTTATGGAGGGCAGCATATATGACTTCTGCCTTATTCATTTGGTTGGCCCATTTAGTTCTGTGCTGAGGTCTGTGAGAGTGAGTAGGGGGTGAGTGTAGGTTTCCTTCTCTTTAAAAGAAAGCAGCATTCACCTGTGTCCATCTGCAGGTGCTCTAATGTCAGCCATAAGCTGCCCCTTTGGACTCTCATCCAGGTGTGTGACCCATAGAATGAAGGCCAGGTGCAAATCTATGTCCTTGGGGAAGGTGACAGAACAGCCCCATGAAGACCCAGCTGGGAGTCTGGGGAGCTGGTGGTCTAGATGTGAATTAGTGTGTGTGTGAGTGTTCAGTGTTTGCCCACTGCCAGCTTTGTCGGAAACAGCTGGTTTCAACCATCTGCTACTCCTCTTCATTGGCACCACCAGAATTTAAAAGTACTTCGTGTGTTTATGTGTGATTTTAATGTGTTTATGATCCCATTTTATTTTTGCATCATCTGCAATTAAGCACATGATGCATAAATGTAACATCAAACTGATTAAAGTAGTCGTATAGCAAAGTATGCCATGTAGACACAAGGAAGTCTAATGTTCTTAACTGTTTTGCTCCTTTTAGTTGCATAATTCCGGTGCTAGATTAACAAGTCTTATTGCACTAAATATGCGCAGACACAAACATGCCCCCAAATCAAGTGGATGGGAGCAATTTTTGTGGGTGCAGGTCACAGTTCTCTCCCCAGGGACAAAACGTAGACACAGAACTAAGAAAAGACAGCCAGTAAGGTTTTTACTTTCATAATATTTTGTAAATAAGATGAGAACTCCAGGTCCTGACCCAGGAAAGCATTCATTAACAACATCTGACTGGAGGTATTTCTAAGTCAATAAGTAAAATGATACAAGTTTAGTTCTATTCATTAATCTCTGCATGCAAATATGTGTAGAAACGTTCCATAATCATAAAGTTGTAAAACTTATTAAGATAAAGATCTAGTGTACCTCATCAGAAGAAAGCATGACTTATTTTTTTGGGACATCTCTGACTTGACTTTGTAAACCAATGATTGTTTCTTTTTCTTCTCCCACGACAGAATGATCACCAGCTTTCTGGAGATGGTGTTTTCCCTACACAAGCTCTGATTTTTAAGAATACAGAGCTCTTTGCTTTGGCTGTAATTATCAGAAATATACTACATAAACATGGACAAGCTTTCAACTAAACTCAGACCTAATAAATCTTTTAAATGCGGTAAAACCACATCAACACACAGAGATGATATTTGCCTGGTGAAGTTTTTTAAAGAGCAGGACTTTCTTTGCATCTGGGTTTAGAATTAGAAGCACACACAAGCTCGGGTTTGCACACATTTAGCACCCACAAAAACCTTTGTGAATTTGCCCCTCCGGTACTTGGCAAACAGGAAGGAATAGAGTTTTGTCTGTTATTTTGCAAGTAATAAGGGCAGTTGGTGTGAATTGCCATAAAGGCTGTGCTGTCTTATGTATGTTCGCTTTTCCCTTTGGTTCTTAATCATTTGCTCCAAGCAAATCTACTCTTTCAAATACATTTAAAGGAAAAATAGAAGGACTGGGATATTAAGGGGAAAGAGGGGGGTTAGTATGCTAAAGCTCTACCCGAAACAAGACACATGAGACATACGGGTGTAGTGTTAATTAGGGAGCCAATATTAAAAGATAAATCAGATATGGAGGCAAGGTTTGAGGGAGAAGATGAGGGAGGAGGGACAGAAGAGGAGGAGGGAAATGATACTGAAAATAAGAGAAGAGAGTGAGGGTTAGAGTGTTGATTTGAGAATAGCCTCAGGGCAACCTAGAGGGCAGAAAGGGGAATGATAGGCTGGCTAACCAGGAGTTGATCCAGCATGTGCAGTTCTCTTCCCTTTCATCAATCGTAAAAAATCTTAAGCGACACCACAAAAACTGTTGCCTGCTTTTTTACTTACTTTCTTCGAAATTAATCTTAAACATTATATATGTTCATTTATTATGTTTTTTTACAGATATTAAAAACTTCATTTTTTAGGATTCAGTACTCACAGTGAAAACATCTGTAGCAGAAGCACTCACACACTGCCCAGCAAGTAAGCTGCTCAGAGAAGACATCGATGAAAAATGATGTTTCTTTACACCTCCCCAAATTTGAAAAGTAACAGTGGTGGCGAAAAAGCAAGCTATCTGTAATCGAAGCAACGTAGAGGAGCGTGTTGTCGCTTAATGTGAGTAGACCCCGCTGTTTTCCAAGGAAGACAGTGCTGGAGGGGAGGAAGAAGACGAGGGAATGGGGAGGCAGAAGGGATGAGCAGGCGGAAGAACCCACACGGAGACAGTTGGGGGATCGCTTGATTCAAACATAGCAGAAGGTAGGGAGCAAGGCACACTGTGTGGGCCCCATTATTTTTATTCCCCATTCTCTTTTACCCCATCTCTCCTTTTGAAGACTGCGGGATTTTTCTCCTCCTCTCTGACATAAAAGTAAACAACGTTGCCTGCAGGCACAATTTTCCCCAGCAACACAATAAAATGTGCAGTGAATTTATGATGGTCATCCATTAGCTCTTACCAAGGAAACATCACCCGTATCTGTCGTCCATCATTATAATAGAGGGTTAATGCACTGAATTTACATAAAAAAGTCATATTGTCTGCATGAATTATTTACACCCTCAGCTGTTTTTCCCAATTTTTCTCTCTTTTTTTTCTGTCTTCGTCCTCTCGTCTGTGGCAGAGGATTTGGGTCCAGATTCTCATGGAGAAAATCCAGCAGTAAATTCTCTTGTGAGGTGGTCCTGTCATTGCCACCTCTGTGTCCGAATAATCTATACCAGCATTCAAATCATCATTTGTTTGTTCCCCAACACCTTTGACTTTGATGGGGAGTTTACTCCATGTCCGTCTAGTAAAAATGAAAGACTTAAAAAAGTGGGTTTTTTTTATTACATAAAACAACAAGTGATGGCACAAGGACATACTGGTTCATGACCTTTTAATTGTTAGTGAGTGAGTCGAAGAAATACATTTTAGCGGTTATCTTTTAAATGAGTGAAAGCATTTGGAGGCACATTCAATTCAGGAAGAATGTGAAAAAACAAGTCAAATATATACTTTTTGCAAATATTAAGACTCTTGCCCTTTCTTTAAATTTTGTCACATTACAACTTTGATGTATTTCATTGAGATTTACGTGATAGACCAATACAAGGAACAGCATAATTGACTCTACTTAGTTAAAAAAAAGTTCAAGGTGTGTGAATAATTTTGCAAGGTGCTTTAATATAAGGACTCAGTGATTCAGTCTTCTTCTTACAAATTTATGTTTATACCGGACAAATCTATATCATAAATAAGGTTACAGTTAAAATGATCCCATATTTTGTGACCTAATACAATAACACACAAAATGATCAAATTGTCAGTCGTCCTGCCGTAAGTGAATTATCCTGATATCACAACCCTGTAAAAAAGCCTTGTACAGCAGCTAACAGTTGCTTCTCAGACCCCGGGGAAAGACTCAATGATTGAGCAATTATGACAGGCCCAATTACTGTCATCATATTATCATAGCTAATCCAACCCCACCATGCTGCGCCTTCCACTGCACTGATCACAGCCTTTTCCACTGTCACTGAGGTGAGAAAGTGCTGCCACTGACACTGCTTGTGCTCCCATGAACACGCTCAAGTGAATATGTGGCAAATATGTCAATCTACCGCTGCCTGTTTCTCTTTCTATCTTCCAACATGGTGTCTCTGGGATGGATGTCTTAATTTTTTTTCTAATTCTGCCTGACAGTGCCACAGGCGCTCTGGCTGAGCTAAATTTGTGACACGCCTTGACAGACTGCAGGTTTTAAAAATTATCTGCATTCCTGAAATGGCTAACACACTTCTAAGAAACTATCACAGCAGCAGACATAGTTGAACTGCTGATGCTGCTCATCCAGCTGTGCAGTGAAGCAGGCAGAGGCTCAGAGGAGGCTGAAGAAATTGGTGTAAAGTCCTCTTTTACTTCCTTACCTATAGAAATCAATAACCTCAGAGCTAAACAGATAATCCTCATGCAGTAGACATGACAAAGATGTATATGAGGGAGTCAGTACCAAAGAGAGTTGAATGCACAGCACAAGTATTTTGCAGAAACAGACGGAGCTTTCCATCTGGGCTGCATGGTGGCGCAGTTGGTAGCACTGTTGCCTTGCAGCAAGAAGGTCCTGGGTTCAATTCCCAGCCAGGGGTCTTTCTGCATGGAGTTTGCATGTTCTCCCCGTGCATGCATGGGTTCCACCGGGTACTCTGGCTTCCTCCAACAGTCCAAAGACATGCCTGTTAGGTCACTCTAAAGTGCCCTTACGTGTATGAATGAGTGTGTGTGTGCATGGTTGTTTGTGTGCTGCCCTGCGATGGACTCGTGACTTCTCCAGGGTGTATCCTGCCTCTCACCCATAGACTGCTGGAGACAGGCACCAGCTTCCCTGCGACCCTCTATCAAAATGACTGACAGATAGAGTTTTTTTTTCTTTTTAAATTGTTTCCTATGAATGCTTTTTAATTACTTTAACAAGTGTACATCCCTCTGAAAGGTTGACCTTTGTTCCCCTCCTGTCTCACTTCCAAGTCAAAGCTATGGCCAGTTTCATAAAATACACTGAATGCTGTTGACACGTTTCAGGTGATACACTATTCCAGTAATGAAAAGAGGAGGTGATGACAATTTTATTGTCTAGATTTCTGCTCAGAAATGTTAATATTCTGCTGATATTAACATTCAAAAAGCTTTATTTATACCGAGATTAAATTATACACAGGTGGACTCTATCTGGATCTTTGTTGATCAAAATGTAGACAAACCGCATATATTTTCCATTTCACTGTTTTTATTTATTGATTCAGCTTATTCTATACACTGAATGTGGAAAGTAGGTTGTCTTAGTTTTAAATGGAAAATTTAATATGTTGTTTTTAAGATTTAAAATGTACTTGCAAAGTAAACTTATCTGCTACTATTATACAAAGTATACTGACGCTCAGAACTGTTGAGAAGAACACAAGCAGGTCAGCTTACTGTACAAATAGGGTGGCAAACAAATTTGCATGTCAAAATTAAAAATCAATGTGTCCCACCTACCCTAATGACCAATCTCCCTGCCGCTGCTGCTCCTGCGCTCTGATTAACATTCTGGGAGGTTCAGGAGAAAATGTTAAAGCAAAGCATTAATCTCTCTCAGCAAAAAAAGCTTGTATTCTCTGACGGGTGGGTCAAAGTTGCTGTTTAATCTAGCCCATAATTTCTGAAATGTGCTGACAGAGTGTATTTTGATACATTAAAATGTGGCTGTGTGCGACCCCTCAGCAGGAAGTCAGTATCACAGGCTCCTAGTTATAGTGCAATTATAGTTAAAATTATAAATAGACAGATGAATCAAAACAAAACCAAAGCAAGAGTGGTTCTTAAACATTTGGTAGCAAGTCCCAACTCAGTAAATACGAACTTTTTTAAATCACAGCATCTTAGCGGACATTTTGAAACAGCTTCACAACACTTCAATTTTTTTCAAATTGTCATCTTATTTGATAAAAAACACTTTTTTAAGTGTTTAATTTTTACTAGACGTACATTGGTAATGCACGACTGATTGAAAGGCATGAAGTAATAATGTATTCCATTTTTGCTAAGATTTGGCATTTTCCAGTTTGAAGTTGGAAAAATTAATATAATTATCACCAAACTTTAAAAGTACAAAAGTCAACGGTTCTCACCAACCTGGCCTCAAGATCAAATATGAGTTCCTTACATAAAACTTAGTGATAGATGCAGTTTATTTGCAATTCTGACAATTTGTATCTCAATAAGTCTTTCACACACAGTGCTAAACCTCCTTAGGCAAACATGTTACTGTACTGTTAGGAAGTATAACATACATAGAAACAAATTGTTATTAGCTTGTATGGCTAATAGTCACTGAGCACATCATTTGAGCACATCATCTGGTTTTTATTAGGTTTAATGTGATTCTCAGAGCCAAGTTCCAGCTTTGGGGATGAAAGGAAAATCACATGTATATCCCTCACCAGCACCTGTTCCTGATTTACCTTTGTCCACTTCAGTTCACATTGTTTTGAAAGGTTTCTGATAAAGGAGAGATTATTTTTCTTGAACAATTCATCTTTAAGGCATATGCTATTTATTAGCCAAAGTACCACCAGTGATACTTGTACTGTACCACAGTTTGAGAACCATGGCTGTGGTAAATAGTATTTTAGATCAGCCCAAACTATGACATTCTTTAGAAATGCCTTAATTTTCATCAAGCCCTCAAGGGCCCTTAACCTGACAAAGCTATTTATTTGCTCGTGCATTTGACTTTATTGGCCATTGGCACAGAGGTGCCTTTAGAGGTGTCCTGCTTGCCTATTGAAAAATGTGCCTCTTACCTCTGGCCCAGCTTAGTGGAAATAATATCACTCACACTGAGAGATCATGGTGTCAGGGTCAATTGTCCTGCAAAAGATGGAGGAGACAGGAGACATGTATTGATTTTTCATTTTGTAGGGGTAAGCAAGCATGTTGCGGCTGGGCGCGGGTGCAATGAGGCGGACAGAATGTGCCAGACCGCTATTCAAGCTTGTCATTCATAAGCCATGACTGCTTACGAGGTGCCTTGGAAAAAGGTTATCAAAAAACTATGAAGCCATTTTTCTATCTCTTTGAATTAAAAGGAGATATAATTCCAAGATTTAAATGATAGGGGTAATAACCCATTTGACTGTATTACTCAAGGAAGAATGAGCTAATGGGAAACATTTGGCTGAGGATGCAATGAGGGAACTCTGCCAGCATCACCCCAGATAGGGATGAGCAGGAACTAGCCAAAGAGGGCATTCATAAACCGTGTTCGGCCTTGCAGGGCGGAAATGCTTTCCAAACTCACTACATTATGCCACAGGTCACAGGCTCATCACAGCTTTCCAGCTCATGCCTAACAGCAACAAGCAAAGAATGAATGCCAAAACTCAAACAGCCTCTGTGAACTCTGAGATGTGTTCATCTGAAAACATCTGAAAACATCTTAAGTCATTCATCACTGCATGTGGCTTGATAAAGAGTGTAAGTAATTCCTATGAGCTCCTCTGTTTTCTAGCTCTATAACTATGAAGCTCATATCAGTTTGGGTCATAACCCCTAACATGTCCTTGTAAAAATCCTGCTGCATAAAACACAATATGCCCATATCATATTCTTGAACATGGCAGAGTCTAAAAGCCCTTCAAACCAGTTCACTACATGACTATATGTATTCTGTTTAATGGCTTTTGTGGATAACTTTATCCCAATGTTCTCACTCTCCTTCCTGTCACAGCTCTTGCATTTTGTTTGTCACCTGTGCTGCCCCTCATTCACAAAGCTACGGTCACAGCAGTGGTTTCCAAGCAGGACGGACAAGTAAGGCGAAGAACACAGCAGTCATTTAATGGCCTCTCTGTGCTCCAGTCACCCTGATGGCCAATGCACACTAAATTTATAGCTTTTCACCTCAGGTCTGAGTTCAGTGGTCACAAAATGAGATCATAAGTATACCATATCCACATTCTGCTTAGGTGGAGAAAAAGTTGTAAACAGTGATAAAATACAACCAAGATAGCAGACATGGAATAAAACTTTCAGAAAAAGGCTGACAAAATGTAAAATTGTTTGATCTCTACAGGTTACACATACAGAAAATAAACCATGCATAAGTTTCATCTGTAAAATCTCTGGAGGCTACACACAAATAAATATGCAAGCTTATATGTAGTAATCGAACACATCATGTACAGCAGCACTAAAATGAAATATTTGTTTTTGTTGTCACAGATACGTAACAAAAAGTTTTTCTTATTCTTAAAACAGGATACTAATTAATCTTCATTTCACTCATCAGGTTAAAGCTTTACTTTTGGGTGGTAAAACATACTTTGGAAATGCATAAAGCAATATTAGCAGACCTGAGTTTGCCTGTCCTCCTAATTCTGAAACTACATGTAAAGGCAGATGTGTTCCTAAATTAGTCCTAAAAAGCATATAGTATCTCTCTGAACGGATGGGGTTTGCCTACAATTAAATGAGGCATTATGCATACATTTAGGGAAATGTGCATCTATATTTATGTAAAACGTAGCCAGAGCCAATGGAATTGCAGTCTTAAAGACCAGAGCTAATTGCATTAAACAGATTATGAGGAAAAAACAATCTTCTGAAAGCTATTTGTAATTCTGGTGCAGAAGAAGAGAATGAGAACAAAGGCAATCTCCTATACTTGTGACTTTCCAAAAAACGAGTATTGATTGTTAAAGAGTGTGAATTCATCCTCTCTTCTATCAATGTCTGCTTTTTTACATCAAAAAACAATCTAATTTATGTTTAAAATAATTGTTTAAGCACAAAATACAAACTGATGATTGTGAAACATTTCAACAAATGTCAATATACTGTATATGTTGCTCTTGTGGCTGAGGAGTGGATAACTGTGATCTAAAGTAAAAATGGGTGCAAATTCCTACCATCTGATGGACATGATGTGTCTGGATGTATTTAGTTCAGTTTGCTTTGTGAATTGAAAAATAAATTAAAGCAAATAGTAGGCACAAATCAGTTGCACAACTGCTTGAAAAATTACCCTAGTTGTTTCTATCTAACAGTACCCACATTAAGAATCTTGAAGAGGCATTTAAAAAATAGTGATTTTGCAACAGTTTTTGATATAGTCACAAATATGCAGAGAAATTAAAAGCAGATGATCCAAGAACTTACTTTTTATACAGGGCACCTTAAAAGCAAAAAGTACTTGGAAATAAAGAACTTCTTAACTTCTTCTTGGACTAAAAAGGAAAGCCACCATGGACAACTACATTAAACCCACAAGTTACATTAGACATTACCAGTCAAATTATTCCTAAACATCTAAATGACTGCAATGCACATTTCATGACCAGGGAACATGTAAGAATTATTTCTTGTAGTATAAAATGTTTTAGACCTAAAATGATGATAGATAAAAAGCAACACCGGTGGCAAGAAGGGACTTTTTCATTTTATGATTTCTATTTCAAAGACATTACTTCCAGCTGATATTAAACCAACCAATCTAGCAATAAATCAAATTCTAATCACAGCATATCAAACTTTGAAAGGTCTCCAAGATCAGAAGAGCCTCTTCACACACCTGCTAGGCATGTCAGTGTTTGGGTGAGGCAGGGTATGTTATCATTACACACACGCTCACACACACCTGTACACCTGTGGTACTTCCTGCCTCCAACGCTGTAAGTGTTCCAGTTTCTTCCAGACAGAGGGGGTGAGCAAAGTCAGAGGGAGGGCGACCCAGCAGCTGCTTACCTTGGCTGACTCCTTCACCTGTTAAAGCAAGAAGCCCATATCATACTATACTGCAGTGTTAAAACAGCAGCAATAAATTCCTGACACAAGCAGGCAGTAATGGCTGACACACCCTTGGTTTCCAGTTATTTATTCTATTATTAGTCTGACAGAGAGAGGTATCCCAATCCTTGTGGTTTTTAGTATAACAATGACCATTAGTGGGACCCTTTGTGGGGTGCCTTGAGACGACATTGTTGTAAATAAGCGCCGTCTAACTAAATAGTCTGAACTGAAACTATCTGTGTAGTTATGCTGCTATAGGCTTAGGCTGCTGGAGGACATAATGACCACTTTCACCCTCTTCGCTACATTCTCACACTAGTTTCCAATTTTGCATTATTTGCTGTTATTTCAGCTTTTAACTTTGTTTTCTCTCTTTTCTCGTTCTAGAAGCTCCCCTTTGGCCTGACTCTGTGTCTACCTGTGACACCTTTCTGGGGGGGATCGTACGATCTTCTGCGGGAAACAACTAATGCTAACCCTCTCCCCGATGATCCCTGGCCCTGTCTTTCAGTGTTTAAACCCTTTTCTCTCTCCTAACATGGCTATTGACTGAGCTTTTACTGTAACTAACTCTCTGTGCTCTCTTTCAGACTCTAAACTTGAAAACTGGCTCAGAGTTTATTTTTTCTTTCTTTCTAGGTGAAACGACTAAGGACTACATCCATTAACATTTTTTTTTCCTCCCATAGAAAGTACTCCTGGACCAGTGTTTCTGTGTTCTTTTTTTGTCTCTGCCTTTTTCCCCTTTTTAAACCCCGTCGGTCGTGGCAGATGGCCCCGTCACACTGAGCCTGGTTCTGCTGGGGGTTTCTTCCTGTTAAAAGGAGTTTTTTCCTCTCCACTGTCGCTACTGTATGCTCAGTATGAGGGATTGCTGCAAAGTCAACGCCAGTGACTGTCCAGGTCTCTACATGCTCATCCGGGGAGGAGTGACTGCTACAAATCTCTGACTCGATGCAATCTGCTGTGTTTCCTTAGATAGAAAAACTTTCTATCCAATTTGACTAAATAACTGAATCTGACTGCACTGTTCAATGATTAGGATTAATTGTAATGTATGTACCTGACTTTTGTGAAGTGCCTTGAGACAACATGTGTTGTGAATTGGCGCTATATAAATAAAACTGAATTGAATTGAATTAGAAGAATATTAAATCTATCTTTGAATCCGACGGTAAAAATAGCACAAAGTTCTTCGATGCATGCCACCATGATAGTGCTGGATTAATCCTTGTGTGTATCTGGAACAATTATTTTACAATTTCATTGCATAGCAGCAAAAAGAAATATATTTTTTTTAAAGACGTTTAGATTAGGTTTTCATGGTATCACACCATGTTGTGTTATACGGTTTAATTACAACACTTGTGTCAGCACTTTAATTTTAGTCTGAGATGCAATTACAAAAAATTGTTTCAGTTGGATTTGTTTGTAAAAGATGTAAGATGTGTGCCTTATGCAGAAATGAGAATAAAAGGAAACTCATTAGTTTAATCCTGAAAGCAAACATTATGCCATACCAATTAAAACAGCGATGAATTTAGAATGTAGCTTTTGTATAAACTGTTGTGTAATTTTAGTTACTATGTTTTTCACAATTCCAACATATTATGTTACTATATTTAGCTACAAAATAAAAAACATAAAAAAATGAGAATAATAAAATATTTGACGAAGATTTGATTTTGAAGCCTGTAAATCAAACCGCTCTACCAGATGAAGGTCTAAGTAATCTTTACATTTTACCAACACTTTTCTTCTGACTGGAAGCAATATCAACGTTCTGGAGTGGCCCAGCCAGATTCCCGACCAGAGTCAGACAGAATCAAAATACAAGTGGAAACATGCAAAAAGCAATTATAAGAAGGATTTGAAAGTTTTAATACCAATAAACGTTTTCTCCATTGATTATTGGGAAGAGTATCAACATTTTTTTATCTTTCAAGAAATGCTGTCTCATTTTATATCAGAAATTTACTTGTTTGTTCAATGAAAATTAATTTAAATTTAAATCAATGTGGGCTTAACTGTAACAGCTGTTTTATAACGATATTATATAAAATATTTCCACTTTAGTAATCCAGTCACTTCTAAAGCCAATGGATTCCTATGGATATTACACAGGGTGGCAGAGTAAAGGAATAGAAATGCAAGTCACACTTCTCAGAAATTGAAAATATTAAATTATTTCTATTTCTAATTTATACTTTACTTTGGAAAATGTCAAAATGCATTAAAATTGTGTGATAAAATTTGAAAACGTTGATACTTGAGCCAGGTATACTGCACATTTCCACAGTACAGAAGAGAAAGTCTGCATTTTTTTTAACAACTGAGACCACATGAAACATTAAACTGAGTCATAATCTGTGTACAGATATTCCCTCAGTGTACCTCAATAACAGCAATGTGTGCTTCCAGTCAGCGTCATAGTCAATAATCATATTGTATTCTGCATATTTTCTTGTCTGCATGAATTTCTGAATAAGTTCCAAATGTGTCTGCTTTCTATCACCAGGACAGTGGTTAAGAAATACTGCAGTGTGTATGTGTGTGTTTGTGTGTGTGTGTGTGTGTGTCTGGGGGGTGGGGGGGGGGGGTGGTACCTGTTTGGCCAGACCCTGCTGTGTGCCCTAGTTAATGTGTGTGTGGGGGTGTGTGAACGTGCACGTGTGTGTATGGTACTTCTTGTGTTTAATAATGCATGGCCCCTAGCCCAGGACGGGCCCTTTGATAAAGTACAGCACCGCGGCACATGCATAAGCAGCTCCAGCCATATGCAGAAAACGGAAATTGATGGTGGAGATAAAGTCTGTGGTGCGGCTGCTGCAAAGTGTGTGTGCATGTGTGTGTGTTTGTGTGTGTGTGAGTGTGTGTGTGTTTGAGTGTAAGTGTCTAACAGAGAAGGAGAATGAGCCGCAGAAAGATTTATGGATTGTATCAATGTCTTTATGAAAGTATTTGATCAGGTGGCAATCCGGGGCTTTTAGGATGAGTCTTTGTGCTGTGTGAACACATTTGAAGACAGATACTTCTGGCAATGTCTGATTGGCTGATACTGTACAAGCAAGCAAATGAGGAAATGTAGCTAAAGAGGTAAGGCTTTGGTGTGTGTAACTAAGATTTAGAGATATGAAAGTGTGTGAAGAATATGTAGAGGAAGGTTTTGAGTTTCAGAGAAAAGTGTAATGATCAGTTGAATATTCTCTGAGAAGGTTAAAAAACTGATCTCTCAGTCACAGTAGCAGTCAGAAGAAGGAGTCAGTGTTTGGGTCCAAGGTAGGTGCCGACATGCTGTTTTAACATACGGGGGTGCAAAATGATTTAACAATTACGCACATAAAAGTTTCCAAGCTCAACATATAAATGCCAACAAGCTTCTGTTAATTCATGTGTCACCCCATGACCTTTAAGTGTTATCTTGTTCTAACTTATCCTTCATTTTCTTGCTTACAGTAACAATTATGTTTCTTTAATATTTGTTTGATACTCTTTAATTATTTTAATTTATATCTGAGTTCTGAAGAAGCCCGTATCTTTGACAAAATGTAAAGTCATAACACAAAGCTCTTCAGCTCTTTGTTTGACCTCCTTTATGTGCCACCTATCTTCTTCACGTTCTCCCTTTCTCTAACCATCTGCCCACTCTTTTTTTTCCTACTTTATACCACCCTCCATCACCCCCACCCAATCATAAAGAACAGACAGTCAGATATACAGCAAAAGAAAGAAAAACCCTATCTCCTTTTGTTGCAGCTTTAATTTACTTTATACATTAATATTTCAGGGCCCACTGCAGGCATGGTGCGAAAAACAGTGGGAGCTACAATGTGTGTTGATATCAGTGTAAGTGTGTGTGTGTGTGTGTAACGTTCAAACTGTAGGAGGGGAGAAGATTAATATTTCAGTGGACCTTATTGGAGAACCCTATGCCAACTCCAAACCACCATGGCTTGGGTGTAAAATGGTACTGTGGCTCACCAATGTGCTCCGCCCTTGGTAGTTTTACCATATCTAAGGCTGATTTTATTCCTCCTTCAAATATCAATTCATCATAGCTAATAGGGGCGCATTTTTGCCTTCTTGTATTATTTTCTGTCAGTATATTCATATTTAATCTGAAATGTTCAAAACTGGGGCAAAAATCCAATTATATCTATGAGCCACAATCCTGCTTAGCAATCAGAACTTCCCTGTCTATATGTACAAATTACAAACAACACCAAAAAAGGTTTCATAGAAAGAATACCAAAAATAATACAGGTTTCAACATCATAAAAAAACAACAACAGACAAATAAGTCACAACTGTTATGTTTTCGTGTTCCAGTCATCTGGCTTAAACAATAAATAATGTTTGTATTAAAAAAAATGTGTCTGTCACTTTTTCAGTGAGATATTGATCCACAGCAGGGACAATGGAACATATTTTAAATGGGTCGAGACCATTCATCGCCAGGGTCCAGTCAAGAAGTATTTCTTCGCTAGCTGTGCTTTTATGCAGCTTTTTACAGAATCCAAGTTTTAACATTTATTAAAATACCTCCAAATTAGAAGTTTTCCATTTTTATTTTTCAATGTCACCAAGGTCTTATTCAGCACTAACAAAAGTAAAATTACTGTAAACTGGTCAAGGATTTTACTTTTGTAAAATGGTTTTATCAAATATCAAAATCTCACAAAACCTCCAGTCACTTCTATACTGACCACTAATTGAAACACTGCACTGTGAAAAAAAATCAAATTGTTTTCAGAAAATGTCAACACAGTCTTAATCTAAGCCTCTGTGGAAGCAAAATGTAAAATTAAGGATGGCTCAGTGTAGGCAACTACTGTATTATTGCTATTAAAATAGTTTGTTGAACTACGTTAATGCCAACTGAACAGTTAAGGGATGTGTTGATTTTCTTCTTGGTGAACACAATTAGCTTCCTCGGTATTCAGCAGCATTCGGGTTTTAAAATTTGCTGATGTGGTTATAAAGAGTAAAGTAAAGTATGGTAACTCTCTGCACACAGTAAACATCAGCATTCTTTCTGTTTTATTCAATCCTGACCTCTAGAGGGTCAGTTTGGTTAAAAAAATAAACATAAAAGATTCTGCAGGAGAATAGCCTCAATGAAACGATTTGTGCTTTAGTAGCGATTCATCAAGTTCTGGTAACAACTTGGTTTTGAAAAGTGACCGGTTCTAAAGTGACTGGGGCTTGGATCAGATTATTTCCTAAAACCAATATATGACGATAAAAATGTGGCTCAGGCTATTGTTTAAGAAGTTTTGACTTTGGTGGTATTTGATGGAAATACATATAATTTTATACATTGCCTGGCCAAAAAAAAAGTCGCCACCAAAAAAAAAAAAAGGTTACACACTCTAATATTTCAGTGGACCGCCTTTAGCTTTGATTACAGCACACATTTACTGTGACGTTATTTCGATAAGCTTCTGCAGTATCACAAGATTTATTTCCACCCAGTGTTGCATTAATTTTTCACCAAGATCTTGTATTGATGATGGTAGAGTCTGACTGCTGCGCAAAGCCTTCTCCAGCACATCCCAAAGATTCTCAATGGGGTTAAGGTCTGGACTCTGTGGTGGCCAATCCATGTGTGAGAATGCTGTCTCATGCTCCCTGAACCACTCTTTCACAATTCAAGCCCAATGAATCTTGGCATTTCATTTTGGAATATGCCCGTGCCATCAGGGAAGAAAAAATCCATCGATGGACTAACATGGTCATTCAGTATATTCAGGTAGTCAGCTGACCTCATTCTTTGAACACATGCTGTTGCTGAACCCAGACCTGACCAACTGTAGCAACCCCAGATCATAGCACTGCCCCCACAGGCTTGTACAGTAGGCACTAGGCATCACTTCACCTGCCTCTCTTCTTACCCTGATGCACCCATCACTCTAGAACAGGGTAAATCTGGACTTATCAGACTATATGACCATCTTCCATTGCTCCAGAGTCCAATCTTTATGCTCCCCAGCAAATTGAAGCCTTTTTTTCCGGTTAGCCTCACTGATTAGTGGTTTTCTTAAAGCTACACGGCTGTTCAGACCCAATCCCTTGAGTTCCCTTCGCATTGTGACTGTGGAAATGCTCTTACTTTCACTATTAAACATAGCCTGGAGTTCTACTGTATTAAGGTTGTATTAATATTTGATGTCATCATTTCCAATGTGCCCCAGATGATTACGTGTTGACCAAGCAGGGTAACCAGGTGTCCTGTTCTGGTTAGGACTTGCAAAGTCATTTTTTATTATTTTAAAGGGGTCAAAAATGAAAAAGCAAGCTATAAATATTTTACATAAAATTAGTAATGTGAATAAAAAACATAAAGTAAGCAGAATTTCAATGACTTTTTATCAAAAGAAAGACAGAGACACTCCAGGTGTGAAAGGACATGGAAGAGAAGACTTGCATCAGTTTTATATTAGGGCTTTTAGTATTAAAGGTTTAAATGGTAGTTACAGTATGTCCCTATTCAATCCAAAATATGAGCTAGTGGTGTTGATCATGGCATAACCCTCCATAGCTTCTTGTTATTCTACTGTAATGTCATGTCTGCTGCACTCCCAATGATTCATATCAAAACAGAGTGTAAACAAGTTAGCCTTGGCTGAGTTTATTGAGGACTTCAGCTGTGTGTGTCGAGTCAGATATGTCTTTAAAAATAAAAGGCTGTCCAGCAGAAACTTCTGCTTGGACAAAACATAATATATAACACTATGTAATATGTTGCTGTTGATGATACTACAGTGAACATCATTGTTTTTATGAACTGATTATACATCAGTTTGGTTTAATGAGGTGCTGGAATAGGACATGGTATTAGAAAACATCTATTAATTAATACTTCAAATCGATAGTGGGAAAAAAAAAAAAATCCTGATCGAGGCATCCCCTGCAAACATTGATCTGAAATGTGCTTTCACTGACTTCTTATACAAAGTTTCACTCACCTTAGACGCTTTAATTGCAAAACTAGTTTCATCATAAGTAAATTGCATGCAGTAGTACAGTAATTTTGGTAAAATTGATTCATGAGCTGAGCAGTGCAATCTTAATTATTCATTTATCAAAGTTAATACAATTGGTTTTGAGCGTTCCCTTTCTTAGTAATAAAATTAGTCAGTTAAATGACTACTTCAATGATACATTTTCCATTCCAGATGGATAAATACACTTGAAATGAAATATTACTTCGAACAAATATCCCAAAGAAGTGCAAGTAGGTACTGTTTACAACTAGGAAATAGACCAGTAAACAATTTGGAGCTGGAATTGGATTTTAAATTTGGAAGAGGATGAGGAAGATGCAGTGGCAGCTTTTATCACAGATCAGTGGGTCTTCAAGTGCAGGGTCTTCTACTCGCTGCATCAGGGAAACCCGGCAGGAAGCCACATTGAAATGAGGTGCCTTCCCCCAGGCTCTTAGCCACCCATGACATTTGGACTTACATGTGTGTGATTGTGCGTGGAGTGTTTAGGGTGAAGGGTGGGGGGCTTGAGTTTCCGCTCAAAGACCCAATTGCCTCCGCTCCCCTGGATCTTGTTTCCCCTACTCATACTCCTACCCACCCTCCTTCAGTTGGACCATGATTCTAATTTGCCTATTCATTTAAAAGCACAAAATACCTACTGAGATCCAATATGGGGTTGAGGCAGGGAGCATGAGTGGGCACTCAGCAGGGGTGGAAAACACAGCAACAACATGATGTAGAAAAGAAAGTGGCGGAGAGGGAAAGAGAGAGGTGGTAGATGCTCAGACCTCCAACAGGAGCTTACTTCAAATGGCTTTCTGCCTCCTTCAGTTCCTTCTCCCCATTCTCCTTTTTCAGTTTTTCTCGGTTTTTCCTCACTGTTGCTCTGCTCATTGGGTTGGTACTGAGACTGGGAAGTGCAGCTCGCTTGACCCAGCTGGCAGGGGTTCAAACCAGATACAGGGCCTATGTGCGTGTGTTTGTTGAAAGGAAGTGGATAATTTTAAAGCAGCTCTTTCTTGTGCATTCACCCTTTTGGCAAAACTGTAATCAAACTTCAAAAGTTGATTGAGTAATTTTGAAACTTAGAAAAAAAATCATAGATATTAATGTATATAAATGGTAGCTAACCTACAGTATACACACGAGCTGTGAATTACATGTTTTATGGATGGCCTCTATGTCTCTTGGATAGTCTGGTAGTTTTATATAAAAAACTACACAGAGTTTCTAAAAGTGAGAGGTACAATGAAGTATGGTGGGAGCAGAAAGGGAGAATTAGTGGGTCTCACTTAAAGTAAACCAATGAAAAAAAAACAGTCCTTCAGTTCTAGGCTTTACATACACTGCCTGGCCCAAAAAAAGTCGCCACCTGGATTTAACTAAGCAAATAGGTATGAGCCTCCCATTGGATAATTAGTGCATGGGTGATTATGTTTCAGCTGGCAACAAGTTATTTAACCCCAACTGATGCAATGAGTTGCTTCTCATTTCTTAAACAACCATGTTGAAAGACACATCCCGTTGTCGTGGAAAAGATGTTTCATAAGAGTCAAATCACTGACATGCTTCAACCAGAGAAAACATCTAAGGTGATTGCAGAAACTACCAAAATTGGGTTAAGAACTGTCCAACATATTAAAAACTGGAAGGATAGTGGGTACCCATCGTCTTCGAGGAAGAAATGTGGCAGGAAAAAAATCCTAAATGATCGTGATCGGCGATCACTTAAACGTTTGGTAAAATCAAATCAAAGAAAAACAACAGTAGAACTCTGGGCTATGTTTAATAGTGAAAGTAAGAACATTTCCACACGTACAATGCGAAGGGAACTAAAGGGATTGGGACTGAACATCTGTGTAGCCTTAAGAAAACCACTAATCAGTGAGGCTAACTAGAAAAAAAGGCCTCAGTTTGCTAGGGAGCATAAAGATTGGACTCTGGAGCAATGGAAGAAGGTCAAATGGTCTGGAGAGTCCAGATTTACCCTGTTCTAGAGTAATGGGTGCATCGGGGCAAGAAGAGAGGCAGGTGAAGTGATGCACCCATCATGCCTAGTGCCTACTGTACAAGCCTGTGGGGGTAGTGCTATGATCTGGGGTTGCTACAGTTGGTCAGGTCTGGGTTCAGCAACAGCATGTGTTCAAAGAATGAGGTCAGCTGACTACCTGAATATACTGAATGACCATGTTATTCCATCAATGGATTTTTTCTTCCCTGATGGCACGGGCATATTCCAAGATGACAATGCCAAGATTCATTTGGCTCGAATTGTGAAAGAGTGGTTCAGGGAGCATGAGACATCATTCTCACACATGGATTGGCCACCACAGAGTCTAGACCTTAACCCCATTGAGAATCTTTGGGATGTGCTGGAGAAGTCTTTGGGCAGCGGTCAGACTCTACCATCATCAATGCAAGATCTTGGTGAAAAATTAATGCAACACTGGGTGGAAAGCTTATCAAAACAATGCCACAGTAAATGCGTGCCGTAATCGAAGCTAAAGGCGGTCCAACAAAATATTAGACTGTGTGACCTTTTTTTTGTCGGTGGGTGACTTTTTTTTTGGTCAGGCAGTGTAATTTGTATCTACAGTTTTGGGGTCTACTTAGTTTTCCCCAAATGTTTTCAGTTTGGAATGATCCTTGTTTAATAAATACTGGCATGATGGGATCTTCTATGCTCAAGATAAATGAAAGACCACAACAATGCCCAAACCTCACCCAGAATAGGTAGACAAAGGTACCGTCCTAAGGGTGACCAGATACCCCGATTTGTGCGGGAATATGCCGCATTTTTCACTCCTGTCCCGGTGTCCTTCAAACAGAAACAATGTCCTGCGTCTCACTGGGTCAAATTCTGAAGTCAAAAAACTATTTGACTGGAGCTTTTTTGAAATGTTAGGAAAGCAGAGCTGCAGTCATCAGCTGTCAATCAAAATACGCAGCAGAGTCCCACATCATGAACAACCTGCGCAACACGTTGTTAGTAAAATAAAACGGAACAAGTAAAGGATTTTTTTGTATAGCCTACATCCGTAAGCTATACAGAATACAATGGAATGTGTCACGGAAAAGAAATGAAGCAACAACAAAGACTGGGAATGGGTAGGCCAGTGAAAGCAGATTGAGGGATTTTTATGAAGTTTGCCAAAGTTATTTTTCAATTTCACATGGAGGGGAGCACAATGTGAAGCGACACTGTAAAAGTGAGTCGCACAAGAAATGCACTGCCGAAAAATCTGCCAACTGATCTATAGACTCATGTTTACTGAAGCCCAGAGAATACTCCCAGACAGACAAGGTACCAAGAATACCCGTGTTAAACTATAAAAGCTTTTAAAGTTTTTCTTTTAAACTTGTGCTAATTCATTGTTGTGCACTAACAGGCAATGCAAAGATTAAACCATATAATTTGAGATCTTTGTTAAATTAAAATTTATGACATTATCATAGTGTTAGTAATGTGTCCCGCAATGTCCCTCATAAGCAACCCTGTTGTCCCGCATCCCTTTTTTTATATATCTGGTCACCATACGTCCTAGTGTCCTGCACCCGGTGGTTGAGTAGGGCTCAAAAGTATGTCCAAAGGTCCAAAACGGATTTTTTCATATGGTCATAGGTCTGGAACAACTAGTAATAAGTAAATACATTTGCTTACAATTTACAAGCAAACCAAATGGTCCTTTATGCATACAATACTTTGCTTGTTAACCTAAGCTGCTTTAATTTTCAAAGGTAAAGTGAGCACTCTGATTCGAAATGTTAACTTACACTTCAGCAACTTAAATACTCTTCATACCTAAATAAACAAAGCATCTTACTTTACACACAAGAATAAAGAAAGTAAAAAGAACAAAACACTGTAACATCAAAACAACTTGGAAAAAACTCACAGATACAGTTACAACACATACTGTAGTGACACACTTACACTGTCTGTCTTCAAAGAGCTGCCTAAAGAAGGGCATTTTTCCAAATTTATGTTTTGATTTTACCCAAAATATTTCTTTTTTCATTTTTATGTTTTACAATTTTGAATATTTCACAAAGTAAAGACATAGTTAATCTCTCAAAATTCAACAGATCAAGAGAAAAATAATCCAGGTTTAGAGGAAGTCATTTAATGTTTCAGTTGAATTTTTACCCATCTATCTGTCAGTTATCTCTAAGTATTTTTGTGCTAAGATCAAGTAGCACACAGTTTCATCTGGAAGTAATTAGAATTTTATCAGTACTACATATTCCACTGTAGTTTTGTCATAGCGTTCTATCTCTTTCTTTTGTTTATGAAAACTTCATGCACTAAGCTCTTTGGTTTGAACACAATATTATTAATGACTTGTGTAAGGGTCTAGGCGGGTTACGTTCACAAAAACAGTGAAGTATGTTGAGACCTTTGATCCGGTCTCAGTCTGGATGTACTTGCCATTTGATTTGGCTCCGGATCGAAACCAGAAGCCATAACAATTTAGCCTGAAAATCAAGTCCCTACCCAAAGGATTATTAACAACTATTTAAAGTGATGAACCAAAAGTATAGATGTAATTAATAAAGTGTGTAATCGTGTTATTTCACAAACTGATTCAGGAAGCGAGAGAATGGTAAGCATCATTACAATGTATATCAGCCTAGTTAGCAAAAATTTACACTCTCTTCTTTGCTTCATCACCTTTTTCCATCTGTTTGAACTCCCATTTAAACACAGACTCACACCTTACACCACTCTAATTGTGAAGATGATGCAATTTTCTGGAACATTAACAAAATCAAAAGGAGCAGCGCTTTCTCCTTTCCTCTGAGTGAGCCTCTTTAATGTGATTCAGTCAATGAATTTGGGTCTTCTTACACAGAAACGCCTTTTCTCACTGTGAAACACCACATTGTTCTCCTTTGCCAGTGGAAGCCATAATGAAAGCTGGTAAAAACAAAATTACCATTAACCAGATTACTTTTAAACAGCACCTCTTCCAGAGATGCAGAGCAGTACACAACCTAAAAGCTTTACTTTAAATGGCAATCTAATTGCTCACTAAATCATATCCATTTCAAAAGTACAAGTTTTCCTCAGCCTTTCAGTTCTTTCCCACGTCCCCTACATTATGTCGATGCATTTTAAAGCCCATTGATGAGATCCCTGGTGTTTATATCTCATGTGAATATTCAAAAGCATCAAAGTTGTCAAAATGCTGCATTTGGAATTACACTGTCCCAAACACTGTAATCAAAAGATGTGTCACAAATGGAAGATTTGATGACACACGTGGACCCCCCGTACTTTTATGTTTGATAAAGTATGTTCCCCCTGTTGAATACATTACAGCTGTTGTTAGAGCAAAGTAATGCCCACTCACTCCCCTGGCACCCCAGCATCCAGCACTGAAAACAATAATTCAACTCCATTGCGTTTTTTTTATTTTTTTATAACTCTGTCAGCAGGCACCTCCCTCCCAAAATACCCAAACATGTCTCCACCCTAAAATAAACCACCATACCCCACTTTTTTCACACCTACACCTTGACCTTGGCAGATTAACTCCATGATAATCCTGAATGATAAAAAGTGCACATGCAAAATCCTCAAGAGGAGAAGAAAAAAGATCAGGGGGAGACAGGGGACCAAGAAGGACTTCTACCCCCCCTTTAAAAACATCTTATTGGCGAGAAGTGACCCTGGACGTGGGGCTATTGTCTAGGCTCCTTATCATAATGTAGGCTGTGTTGTCTTCTCCATTACACCTCGGCCATTCAATTAGCCCCCATTACCATAGTAATAGAGCTCTGCGTCACCGAGGTCAGGACTGACAAGGGGAGGAGGAGAGCGGTCAGAGGGAGCGAGATGTAGACAAAAAAAAAACATGTCAGATACCTGATACCAGAACAATATCATTATTATAACAAAAATAATACATGTTGGAAGGCAATGATTTTTTACATCTCACAGAAAAAAATGTTTGGTAATATTAATAAAATTGCAGAAATTATTTATGTAGGACAAATGTGGCTAAAATAATCTTCAATGTCTCATTGAAATGTAAATACACAGGTTTATTGAGGAAATTAAATAAGATGGGGGCAGTACGGTGGCGCAGTTGGTTGCGCTGTTGCCTTGCAGCAAGAAGGTCCTGGGTTTGACTCCCGGCCGGGGGTCTTTCTGCATGGAGTTTGCATGTTCTCCCCCATACTTGGGTTCTCACCGGGTACTCCGGCTTCCTCCCACAGTCCAAAAACATGTCTGTTTGGTAAATCGGTCTCTCTAAGTTGCCTTTAGGTGTGAATGGGTGTGTTTTCTCCATGGTTGTTTGTCCTGTGTGTCTCTGTGTTGCCCTGCGATGGATTGGCCAGGGTGTGCCTGCCTCTCGCCTGTAGACTGCTGGAGATAGGCACCAGCTCCCCCGTGACCCACTATGGAAGAAGCGGTATAGAAGATAAATGAATGAATGAATAAATAAGATGGCTGAGGATGGCCAATTTGATTTGATGATTTTCTAAAAATGTCAATAATGACTACAACTAATGGTGCTAAGTGGTACTGATTACCAATAATGAGTATCGTACAGCTTATAGCTACACCTTTGATGTGTTTTCATAGGGGGGAGTAAGGATGTAGAAGATCCTAAAATTGTGAAGCCCTCATAATTATTATCAGTATATATTTGTATTTGTTTTTTCATTAATTATTATACTGGAGCTAAATCTCTGTTTTCATCAGGTGTGACTTGCTTGTTCTCTTGAAACATTTTATAACAAAGAGCGACAACCAAAAGTTTCAAATAGGATAAAAAAGAAAAAGCACTAATAATGCTATCGTTAACATTTCTACATATTAAGACAGTGATTTGTAAGAGTGTGTCCACATTTTTTCTTCCCCCCTTCTTCAGATTCCCTCTTCAGCATAACCTAACCTCTCATTATCACCATTTTTCATCCCATTAGGGTAATTGGTCTACATAAAATGCCCTTAGTAAGAGTGTGTACATATAAGGTAGTTTGCCTTACGTTTCTTTGTGTTGCCTTGTGACAAACTAGCGACTTGTAAAGGGTCTTCATTACCTCTCGCTCATTGGCCGCAGGACAAAGATATTGCCCTACCTCCCACATCTGCGTAGACAATATATGGATGGAAATGAACATCTTTCTCCTTTTTTGTTGTCCTTTGAGGCTTCTTGCCTCATATCAAAAGATTATCACCCATACATATTTCCTATCTGAAGATCTACAGATTCGGACACGCAAGTACGATGTCATCGATAAATCAGCGATGATTTGAACCAGTTTTTGGATTAAATATAGATGTATCGGTCTTTAAATGCATGCATTAGTGAAATGTGATCAGATAAAATACGAGTTAATGTCAATGAAATAGAAATATTTTGCTCACTACTAAGGCACTGAAAGGTTAATAAGCACATCTGTTACATGCCAGATTTTTACATTGACTTGTTTCATTAGATGTAATCCATGTGTTTTATCAGTGTGGGAGAAAATACTTTCTCTTTGTCAAGAAAATAAGAATATCAGATATTTTTGTTCCATCACAAAGCGTTGCTCTCTTGCGTCATCCTAGCATTATCCCTAGCTTCATTGTGTTGTATCTTTTCAGTCATAATACTGAGTCAAAGAAATATGTGGTTGAGATGTGAATTAAATGATGCTGAATCTGTGTTTGCTCTCTAAGTATATTTAATTCATTGCATCATTGGCATCAAGATTTATATATTGGTCACAAACCAAAGGAACCCAACCCTAATCCATGAAAAAGACTTGATGGATGAATGAGAGGGGTGCATAATTAAATTATTTCCACAGCTTACTAGTGTTTCTTAAAAACGTATCTATCCCAATTTCTCTCTTTTCTTTTGAACTTCTGTGACTCACCTGCACCTAAAAACAGGCATCTGTTTCCCCTTTGCCTCATTTTTTCCCTGTCAGTCTTTATACCAGGGCACGTGCCAAGTGACCGGCACCTCCCTCTTGTCCCTGTCTGCGTGTTGCCTTGTTGTCGCTGCCACTTTCTGGCACGAAACTCATGTGAAGGAGAGAGAGAGAAAGAGGGAGACAGTAAGAGCAGGCAAGATTTGGAAAAAAGGCAAGAGGAAAAGGAAAAAGACAAGGAAACAAGAGAACGCATGCAGATGTAGGACCCATCTCGTTTACAAATATGCAAATGCTGTTGGCTTTGTGATATGCAAATGAGAGATTACAGAGTGCTAATTAGGGTCAAAAGAACTGTTCATGTCAATTAGGGGAGATAGAAAAAAAAAATCCCCGCTTTCATTGGCCTCTAGCCCCCTACGCCTGCCATGGATATCTTCTGCTTTGTCTTTCAAAAAATTGAGACATAAAAAAGACAAATAAAAACTACACATACAAGGACCTGGGCACCAGTATTTGGATAACCAGTTTACATTGTTAAAAGGGTAGAGGTCCAAGTTTGTTTCAATAAAGGAGTGTAAGTGATTTTTTAAGACAAACAAAAAAATCACAGTTTTTGACATGTACCTGTATAAAAGACTTTGTGTTTTGGAAATAAACAATGTTTTGTTTCTAATTTTTAAAAATTAAGTCTATTACTATTATTATTATTATTATTATTATATTATTATATATTATTATTATTAGTTAAACTATGATGATAAGCACAAAGGTTAGGGGGAGATTTTCTTTTTCAAATCCATGACCAGATTAGGAGGAAATTAAAAGAAGAAAGTAAAGAAGCTGCTTTTCATAAGTTGTGTGCTTTGAAAAAGCATTTATACGCCTAGTGCATAATTGTGAAGTGAAAAGAAAACGAGGTGGGAGAATCTGTTAATATGAATGTAAAATCCACATCTGGCCTATAAGGTAGGGTGGCAAAAAAAAATACATTTTTGAAAGACTAAAAGGTCCAGTTTAAAGCTTGCTATGTATAGGTGACAATGCAAACATGTTGAAGAAGGAGGTCTGGTCAAATTAAATGAACTATATACTTTTTGCCCTACATGTAAAACACTCCGTGTTGCTGAACACTAACCCTGCATATGGCAGCATCATGTTGTGGGGACAATTTTCTTCAGAAACAGAAAGGCAATCATGGAAGAAAACCTGTTAGAGGCTGCACAACAGCTTGACTGTTCAGTGTGGGCTGACCTTTCAGCAAAGCGACACTAAATATAAGGTCAGAGCTACAATGAAGTGGTTTAGATCAAAACCTATTTATGTGCAAGAATGGTCCCTATTAATTTCCAGACCCAAACCCAATCCAAAGACTTGGAAACTGCAGTTCATAGATGCCCTAAGTCTGACTGATGCTGTTTTATAAAGAAGAATGGGTAAACATAGATGTGAAAAGCTGATAGACCCTGAAAGAATGCAACTGGAGCAGGAGGTGGTTCTAGAAAGTTTGGGCTCAAAATGGCTGAATACAAATGCACACAACTCTTTCCAATTTTTTTTTTTTTTTTGTTGCTATAAAAACGTTCTAGGTATCCATTTCTTTCCATCTCACAAATATATACTACTTTTGGGTTTGGTATTGGTCAATCACATAAAGTCCCAACAAAACATTATGAAATTTGTTGTTGTGATGTGCCAAAATGTGAAAAACTCAAGCTCTGTGACTTATTTTGCAAGGCACTCTAATTCAACGTGCACAATTCATATTTTGTTTGACCATCACCATTTGCCTTTTTAAATTTTATCTTGTAAAAACATCATTTAACCAATTACTTTATGAGTAAGATTAGCAATATATCCAGATCGTTAAAGAAAAAAAATACTATTTTTTTAGAGCAAATAATTGTCAACAGGACAACCAAAGAGATATGTGCATGAATGACAGATCTAAGTAGATTCATTTTTCTGCTTCCACTGTTCCTCTTTCATTTCTCCCACCTTGTCATTGGGTTCGTCAAGTGTGGGTTTCAGGAGTACTGTTATATTTGCATCCTAATGACCCCTCCAGTGGCCCCCGAGGCCGGGTCCTCTGCATTACCGAGAGATCAATTAGGGCCAGAGCCTGGCGTCTGCTGTGCCCCATTATAAACCTCGACCATGTCTCTATCCCACTGTCGCTTCCTCCACTCCTTCTCCCACATGTCTTCGACCTGTACCTGTAGCTCTACCTTCTCACATCTCTTATCAGCTAAAGTTTACAGATGCATGAAGCACACGCTCACATAATCTGCTCACACATATTCACGCTTGTGCATAAGTCCTGTTACTCTCTCTGAGCCTTAGTGGAGAGGTGAAAGATGGGCAGGATCAGTCCGCAGAGTTTCTGCTCTGTATGATTCTTTTTCAACCTTGTTGCAGAGCAAAGCCACACAAAGACCAGATTGTGAAGTGTGCATGATTTTGACACAGCCGGTGTTATAAAGCTCCTGTGGCTGCCAATCATGCTGCAGTAAAAGCACAGCGATTCAGCTGGGGGATGAAGAACTTGGCTGGGTATATACAAGCTTCCCGTGCCCCTTGATTCTCTATCCATTCACTTGTTGCATGAGAGCTCTGGTGAAGACTAAGCCAGGTGTACTGAAATCCTAACTGCGCTGTTCCTGTGACATGTGACACAGTAACGTTTGTTAAAAAGTTGCATTTAGACAATTGAGAATTGAAGCAAATCAACCAAATGGAACAGTCAATTTTTTTTAGAGAACTATAGAAATATATACTGTATATTAATATCCAGAAATAGTGGGAAACTATGTGTAAATAGTAACGGGTGTGTTGTCAAAGTTGGGTAGGAAAGCCTAAAAAGAAAGGATTGTTTTTCAAGCAACACTGAAGAAAGCATGAAGAAATTTCAGGTTTTTTTTTTGTAAACACAAGCTCATCTCAGATGAGACAGTGTTTAATGGCACATTAGTTATGGTCTACAGGGGTCGGCCCCTTCCACTCTGTTTCAGTACTTTGGATTTTCTGACTTCTCGGCCAGAAAAACAATGTTTTTTAGTTATCATATGTGCCTAAACAGTGAAGCGAGTGGAGCAACGGCTACCCCATTTTTAAAAGCACCAACTTTTTTTTAAGTTACCGGTTAAATTTGTTTAAACCTGGAGAAAACTTACACTTTAAACAGAGAATCTTTTAGTCTACTGTATCTTCTATTTTTGTGATGTGTTTTTTTTCAGTGGTCAGTTGGGCCGATGGTTGGGGTAGAGAGGGTTGTGGGGGATTAATTACTCATTTTTTCCTCTTATCTTCCCCATTTCATAACATAATCCGCCACCACTGTGATTTTTGGCTATTGTGTTGGGTTCATAGCATTTAAGTCAACTCTGGGCTCTGCACCTTACATTGTGTTTAAAAATTATTTTTGTTATCTCTGTGTTTTCCTCTTTTCCTCTTCCTCAGTGCTTCAGCTCAAGCACCTCTCACAGCTGCAGCTCATTCAGTTAATTAGACCCACCTATGTATCACTCATCCTAGAAAGCACTCTCTTTCATTCACCCGTTGCTTACTGTTCCCATGCTTTTCATCCTTCTCGTGTTCCATGTTTTGCCTTATGGTTTGGATTCCTTTGCTGCATTTTTTCCTTATTCAGGAAACACTTGGGCTCTTTATATTATTAAATACTCACTTTTTGTCATGATTCTTCCAGCTACACACAAAATGACAACTGCTTGTTTTCCAGCTGGCAACTAGAGCAAACTCTGATTGAATGCTGACTTCCAGGACAAATTCAGTGCAGCATTATATTCATAATACTTTTTGTAAATATGATATGAAGACAGGACAAGGAGAAACTTCAATGAGTCACATGTCACATGCTATTTATTTATACTTGTGACAATTGTTGTCCTTCACAGAGTCACTTTCGAATGTCTGTCATTCACTCTCCGCCCTGCCTCTAAATATATAGGGACAGAGTTGTAAATTTTGGTGTTTCACCCCAATATTATCAGTGTCTCCATCTAGTACAGGTACAACTAAAAAACGGAACAAACACTATATGCCAGGCTTCTTTTCACTTATTTTGAATAATAAATGAGCCTCACAAAAACTGATCAAGTCATACACCCAATTTCAAATTGCTATTTAGTCTCTTCTAACTTCCTCTTTGTACCTGTGTACTTGAACCATTATATATCATATAGCATTTTAATGAATTATGGTGAAAATAATCATTAAATCATGAAAATGTTCAAATACCTTATTTACTTTGTAATGCACCCTCTTTCCATGTATTTTGGTTCAGTGCAAAAACTATGAGAAAAGAAATCAGATGTCAGCAGCTGGTTACATCATTCTTTTTTTGATGGAGCCAAAAGTTCCAGTATGTATGTGGTGAACCTCAGAATAACTTTAAAACCCTGACTGGTTGTTTTGTTCAAGGCAAACTGTTCTTTGATAATCCCAAACATTTGTCTCATATTTCTGCTAGGATTTTTTTCCTACTCTGAGTAATTGTATAAAAAATTAGTTTATTACAGCTTTTGAATGTCCTCGATGTTCAAATGTAAAAAAGTGACATTCTTGATGCATTTGACACGTAGCCTTTCTTTCAACATCAATAAAAAACAAACTTTTTTACTGCTTAAAGCCTGTTGCGAAAATATTGCATTGTTTTCTGCAATAATAAAATCACATGATTTATTAAACCATTCGACTGTAAAAAAATGCCAAAATTGCAGATTTGTCTACACAGTAATTAGAATGAACATCATCTTTCAAATCTACCAGTTTTGGCTTCAGTGGTAGACCCAACTGCAGGGAGATAAAATGCAGAGTTAAAGCAAAAACCAATACTTTTAAAGAAATCAAAAGAAACTCAGTAAAACAGAGTGGAAACATCATATGTTTTGGAATTTGGTTGGAACCCAAGAGTAAAATAAATCCAAATCCAGAACATGAAAGAAACTAACAGAATTAACCAGAGGCGAAAATATATTAATGGGCAGTGATCAATGAAACAAGGTGGACACAGGTGGAGACTAATTCACCAGAGTGAGAGCAGAGGAATGAGAAAACCTCATAACAGAGACTGAGAGGAGAAAATGAATCGAATAGCAGAACAAAAACAATAAAACTGAATCAGTTCAGTTTTTTAGCAACTGAACAAGTGGCTAAAAAAAAACAAAACTAAAAGGAGACCAAAAACTCGAAACAGGTGGAACAGAAACCAGGAAGAAAAATAGAACGTGAATTGAAATGAATCAAACAGCATATTAAAGGAAGAGCTAACTAAAAATGAGAAAGTTTATAAATAAAGTCTGAAACTAAGAATTTCAGAAACAAATAAGTACATAAAAGAATAAACACAGAGACCAACTCATCATGACATTATCTTGGGAGATTTCATGCAAAAATATGCTTGAAGGTTGTATTTGAAAGAGAAGCAACGTCTTCAAGTTCAGATACTTAGTTATCGACCCTGAACAGCAAAATTAAATTTTTACTGTGATTCTGAAAAAAGGTATTGGTCAGTAAAAACAACAAAAATGGGTACATTAAAAGACAAAAAAACTGAAAATTTGTTTACTAAAAAATATCAAACTGTTTTAAAAAGACTTAAAGAATATTAAATTATGCTCAGCGGTACAATTAAAATAAAATATTAATCAAAGGCAAAAGGTTTATAATGTATGTAAAATTATCCAAAAGTTCTGGGATTGTGTTATTCATACACAAAGCATGCAGTCCACCGTTTGAGCCAGTGTGTGCAAAGAGATGTTGATGAATTAAAAGTATTTCTGTTGCATACCATTTCCAAAGACATCTGTGTGTTTGTAAACTCAGACTTCCCCCAACATAACACCATTTAACTTTTAGCACTGACATATCAGGCCCTCTAACACAATGCAGGATTGTGATTAATCATCTATTGGCCCCCACCATGGGCCCCTCATCTTGAAATCGAGGTGGCAGAAGATGCAAGCCCCTGGACCCCGGGGAGTTGACCCCTGCCACATGCCTCTCATCTCTGCTCAGAAAGCCTCTACCCACCTCTCGGCAGCTGTCAATCAAAGGGCACAGATGGAGAGTGCAGGGAAAGACGTGAGAAAAGAGAGAGCCATGTGTAAGCTTTGTTTTTGGGACGTACAATGAACTGGGATCCCACCAGTCCCACTGGATTCAACACAAATCTAAAGGGAGTGCGCTAAAAAAACAATACTGTTTGTAGCCAAAAAAGAATATCCAAGTTCTAAAATAACATAAACACATTGATAGAACACCGCATACAGGTTTTAGGCAACATTTGCTATGAGACAAAATATTTTATTCTGATGCTGCAAATTCCCACTTAAGCAAGTAAGGTAGTATCGATTTTACACATCCTGTAGCACAAAACCCTGGTGTTCTTTGGTCAGACAGAGCAGATGAACCATTTGGGCTAAACATCCACAATACAGCATTTTTTCAAACCCCTCTGAGTTTTATGATCAGTTTAGAGCTCTGTAGTAATGGAAGTTTTTTGAACCGACATTTGAGGAAATTGATACATTTGTGAAGGAGGAGAAATACATTTCTGTAGTTCACAGTCAGTTAACTCTATCACACTCTATCACACAAGAAACATGTTTTTCCAGATTATTCATGTTTTTCCTGAATTAAAGCAAAACAGAGAATTTATTCAAATTGGATAAAAAGTTTTTCTATCTAAGGAAACACAGCAGAATGCATAGAGTCAGAGACTTGTAGCATTCCCTCCTCCTGGATGAGCATGTAGCAACAGCGGACAGTCACTGGCGTTGACTTTGAAGCAATCCCTCATACTGAGCATGCATGTAGCGACAGCGGAGAGGAAAAACTCCCTTTTAACAGGAAGAAACCTCCAGCAGAACCAGGCTCAGTGTGAGCAACCATCTGCCACGACCGACTGGGGGTTTGAGAGAACAGAGCAGAGACACAAAGAGAACAAAGAAGGACTGATCCAGGAGTACTTTCTATGGAAAGGAAAAGTAAATGTTAATGGATGTAGCTCCTTTAGTCATTCCATCTAGAAAGAAAGAACAGATAAACTCTTAGCCAGTTTTCAATGTTAGAGTCTGAAAGAGAGCATATATAATTACTTACAGTAAAAGCTCAGTCAATTGCTATGTCTAGGAGAGAGAAAGATTTAAACACTGAAAGACAGGGCCATGTGGATAATCGGTAGAGGGTGAGTATTAAGTTGTTGCCAGGAGAAGTTTGGATGATGCCCCCCTCCAGAAAGGTGTCACAGGTAGACACAGAGTCAGGCCAGGTGTAAATATGCAGGGATTGTTACGCTGCATCATTATAAATGATCCAGTTGTTGATTTTTTCCTTCTGTTCCATTTGGCCCTTGCTTTTCTGGACTGTTACAGTTAGTTAACTTTTGTTGTGCTACTCACAGCAGGCTTGTCATCTGCCCTGACGAGAAATTTTTTTTTGGAGAAACAAATTAAAAGATCAAAAGATCTGAATCCTGGCAGCATCATCATAAATCATACATCTTCTTAAATACAACACTTTAACAACACTGTAACACTTTATGTACAACCTTTGCCAGAGTAGTTAAACAAATTCAACAAATTGTTTCACAATAAGGCCAGTAAGACCTAAAAATACCAACATCTGAATAGCTGGAGAAGTGAAGTCAATCTGCAAATGATTGGGCTTTGGGGAACACTGATCACTGCCATTGATTCTTCCCTCCTCAGTCAATTAGATCAATGAGACATTTTTTGGCCTGCTTAGCCACGTGTCATCTGTCACACTCCACTATCCCCTCCATTTGTACTCCAGAACAGTTTCCAGAGCACAGATGGTAAACTATACGGCCGATTGCAGCCCACAGAGCAAAGGTCAGAGACTGAAGAACAGAACCGACACAAACAATTGTATTAAAACATTTTTAAAAGGACAAAAAAAAAATTGCTCTAAAGATTTTGACAGTAGACCCATAGGACTGTTACATTTCTAGTGTGAAATCACAGAATGAGAGAAATCTAATAAAAAAATTGCCACACATCAATTACTTTTGCTTAAGATTAACAGTCCTCAAAGCTAAATTTGTTGCTGCTCAATGATCTCATTTCTAAGACAAATCAGATGAGAAGTGAACTGGTTGAATGAAAATGGTTGACTTAACTGTTCAGCCTTGATTTTAATGTTTATTACTGTAGAAAAAAAATATCCAAACTCAAATACTGTGCTTTCTTAATGAGACATTCAAAGCTCCAAAATGTGACCGCTATCAGACTTCAATCTGAATGGTTCACAACCCCAAAATGACCTGCACACTCAGAAGTTCTAAAAAAACATAATATTAATTGTCATATGCAGCTCTTTGTCATATGCAGGTTAAAAAAAAATCAACAAAGCAATGAAAAGCTTAAGAGAAGAAGAAGAACCATTTGACTTGCTATATAAAAAAACAAGAAGTACCAATTGTGTGCAATAGAAAAAAAAGAGACATACTGTAGCAGCAAACAGCACAAAGTGTCACAATGTGGCTTAGTGCAATATCATTGTCAAGAGTTCAGTAGTCTGAGAGATTGTGGATAAAACGGTCTTTAACTCTTTTTCTTCAAGCTGGCAGACACTTATACTACGAATAAGCAGGTAGCTGACAATAAGTCCTTTTGCTGGGTTAGTGTGATCCTTGATATTGCTGCGTCCTTTATGCAGACGCCGGCCACGGTAAATGTCCTGAATGGGGGGGGATTGCTGCCAGCGATGACCTCTGCCGTTCGCACCACCTTTTGTATTGCTTTCCAGCTCTGACTGGTGCAGTTCCTGTACCACACTGTGATGTGGCCTGTCAGGCTCTCAATAATGCATCTGTAGAAGTTTATGAGGATGCTGGCGTTCATACCAAACTTCCTCAGCCTTCTCAGGAAGTAGAGTCTCCGTCTGGCTTTCTTGACCACAGTGTCTGCATGTAGTGTCCAGGATAAGTCCTCAGTAATGTAAATGCTGGAACTTGAAGGAACTTGTAGCTGCTGACCTGCTCCACCTCATCATTGTTAATATAAATGGGGGAATACTGGCCTCCACTCAATCTCCTAAAGTCCATTGTCATCTCCCTAGTATTGCTGACATTCAGAGAGAGGTTATTTTCCTGACACCAACTAGTCAGTATTTTCACCTCATTCCTATAGGCACTCTTGTCGTTGTCTGTAATAAGCCCCAAGATGGTGGTGTCATCAGCAAACTTGAGTCCAGTCATATTTGAAGAGGGAGTAGAGGAGTGGACTGAGAACACAGCCCTGAGGTGCGCTGCGCTGAGGACTAGTGTGGAGGAGAGGTGTCTGTGGTCTGTTGGTAAAAAAGTCCAATATCCAGCAGCAGATGGTGAGCTTGGTGACCAGTTTCAAGGGGACTATGGTATTGAATGCTGAGCTGAAGTCAAAGAGCATTCTCACATAGGTGTTTCCCCTCTCCAGGTGGTTAAGGGAGGCGTGAACTGTGAGAGCAATCGCGTGAGTTTTTGCTTTTTATGCAAATTGGAGAGGTGTCAGGAAGGGAGGCACAGATGTGGTTCTTGATGATTCGCTCATTGCACTTTATGATGACAGATGTAAGTGCTATAGGGCAAAAGTCATGAGGACAGGTTGCTACGAGAACGTTGTAATGGGGACAAGAGTGGAGGTCTTGGGGGTGGCGGGCACAATAGACAGGCTCAGAGACAGGTTATAGACGTTGATGAGTTGGTGAGTTGGTCAGCACAAACTCTCAGCACCCTTCCTGAGATGCCGTGCCAGATGCCTTACGATCTTCCCCTTCCAAAAATCTTAAGGATACTCTGAATATCTTGATGGCTCTAAAGATAATCTTTTGAGATATTCCTGCTGTGTGTGGTGCACTAAGAGTGATCTAGTCTGCTTGGATAGATGCCGGGGCTGGTCTGACATCAAATCGGGGAAATTCAACACGTTGGATTGTCTTGGCCCAATATTCTAAATTGTTGGGTGTTCTCCGAGGACAAACAAACGTGCAGCCAGTTGAATGTGACATGTAGCTGTAAGAATTATGATTATTGATTAATTAATATTTATCAAGAATTATAATTTAAAATCATAAATTGAAAACATTTATTTCTTAACCAAAAATCTTTACTTACGAATTGAAATCATAGATGTCCTCTGGTGTTGTAATTATGGCTCAAGGCCCTTGATAATTACAATTATTAAATTATCAGTAATAATTGAAAACTATTACTAGATGTCACTGTTTAATCAACCGCTTCACCGAAGGTGGGGGAACTTTGACCTTATTTTGACAAACAAATCACTCTTGCTCAAAATAAACACAAACGCTTTCTCTTTATCTACGTGAATATTTATTAAATCAACAGCCCTGATACACCTCCCTATTCTGATTCAATAATCTTCACCTAATCAAGCATGCAAAAATTCTACACAAAAGGGGTAAAATAACTAACTAAACAAGATAAAACAGCATTGAGTGTGTATGAAAGTCAAACCAGCAGTTATGGCAAAAACAAGAGAAAATATAGTACTGAGCAAAGCTTTGGGAGCGGCCTCCACCAGGCTGCAGTCATAAAACCCCCAAACTTGGAGCTCAGTGAAACACAAAGGGTCATAAAACCTTTAGGTGTCAACCAGTGGAAAAACACGAAGAGTGAAGACAAATAGTGAGTATTCCACCATGAGGTTCTAGCAGTCCAACTTTAAGTTCACTTGAGTCTACGCTCAGGTGTTCAAACACCGTGAGACACGCACAGCTTTAAAGCGTGGCGACTTTTAGAGTTCAAAATAAGCAGCAATCAAAATTTCAATAAGACATTGCATGCACATACAACTTAGAACACATTGGACTATAAGTGGCGATTCTAAATCGCCCTAAAATCCTACTCTATCCTACCCAAGCTATTTCTAATACAAATAAAAACAAAACGGGATTACTTGGTGTCGTCTTCTCTGGAGCAGGGGGAGAGGGGGAGTTAGTTACGCGTCCGTAACAAACTCAAAGACGGCCGGCCTTCCTCCTTTGGCAAAAGGGGAAAAATATGACGGACTGTCAGCAGTCGACTAGAACAACAACAAAGAGGAAAATTTCGTCTCTTTGGAAAACTTCAGTGGGTTTTTCTTGGGTTACGTGTTAAATCCACGCCTTCAATCGGTAAAGTAAAACTTACTGGTCTTCCTATCCCTGCAAGCTTAGCTCGTTGAGCTTCTCATGAGTTTGGCCAGTGGGGAGAGTTAATGAAAACCCATGTCTTAGTTTCTTCTCCAGAATGATGCACCTCCGTTGCGTGGTAACTGTGTCTCGGTTTCCAGCGAAGCAAAGGTGGGGCGTCTCCCATGTCCTTATATAGCCCACTGTGACATCAGAGCTGCCACGCCCCTTCCTATCAGCAGCAATGCCTGCTGGGAGTTGTGGTAGCAGACCATACTGGGGTATATAGTAGCAGATGACACTGGGAGGTATACAAATGTCCAACATAGCCAATCAGAAAGCGAGGAAATGGAAACATGAAGCGGAATCCAAAATAACATAATACAAAACAACTGCGATGGTGCACCAGAAATCTATGCACATTTATTTTAACTGTAATTACCAGGAAAGCTCAATGAAATATCAGAAGACAGAACAATCCAAACATAATGTGTAACAGCATTTCATGGAAAAAAAACAAAACACAAATCACCTCCAAATCATACTGTTGCAAGTAGAGCCCCTGTTCATGCTGCATCTGCTCCTTTAACCAACACCTTTTTTCTTGTAATATTGTTTCTCTGTTGAAATTAGTCCACAAACTATCTTCACTGCTTCTTCCTTGTCTGCCATGTTTATTTACTCTGATCTCGAGAGGTTTTGTGAGATTTCCATTCTGATATCTGAATGTTCATGAGTGATGTGTTGTGCTTGCTGTGTGGCTGTACACCACACACTGTAGGACCAAACCTGTTATATCTAAAAAGTTTTATCGTCATGTGTGGGGTCTCAGAAGTTTTGAAAATCAACTGACAATTTTAAAATCTTTTAAATCATGTGAACCAGGCATTAGGAAGTGTCGATTTTGCACAACCTGCAAAAAAATCCAGCACAACCTGGTTTTCTTTGGTTAGAGCAGATGAACCATTTGGGGCTAAAAATCTACAATAAAGGATGTGCAGTCAGAGCCAGGGCACCGACGTAAAAGTCGGAATGAAATATGACATGACCATTTTGACTGCAGACGCTTTAAAAACTTTGCATATTGTATCTGATTTATTACCACATATGAAAGTGGCACAATTTGAATTTTTTTGGAGGTGAAAAGATTAGATTGGATTTGGGCTGTTCTTACTGCCTAGAAAAAGTCGGATATGGGTCGCACATGGGCAAAAACGTTGATTTAGGCCGCATTTGCTTGTATTGTGAACATAGCGGGGGATGCTATCGTGCCAACATGCCAAATGTGAATTTTGTTAAATTCTACTAGGACTTTTAATGGGTCCATGTGCTTTGGTCAGATAAAACAAATGTGCTTTCACACCAATGCTGTTTTGTCCACTTTAAACAGAGCAGTTTTTTTCCTTGGTTAGTCGGCTTAATTTCAGCAGGTGTGACAGCTCTTCCAAGCTCTGTTGCAGACAAAACACTCTGGTACACCTGAAGCGTACGACTCAGTTTGCATACAACTGAACCCTGGTGGTTTTGGTTTCCAGCGGGAATGCAATTGGACTATCCAGTTAACGAACGAGACAAAGTAAACCAGAGAGAGGAAATTATGTCTCTTATTTGCCTAACTTATGGACTTATCAGATCTGAAAAAATTTAAATCCATGCTCTGTGTCTGTGTAAACACAGAAGCATGTCAAAGTCTCGTTTCATGTATTCAGAGTAACATACTCTGAATACATGACATACATTCTGGGGTTGGACAATGAAACTGAAACACCTGTCATTTTAGTGTGGGAAGTTTCATGGCTAAATTGGACCAGCCTGGTAGCCAGTCTTCATTGATTGCAAAATTGCACCAGTAAGAGCAGAGTGTAAAATTTTAAATTTAGCAGGGTAAGAGCACAGTTTGCTCAAAATATTGAATGCACACAACATTATGGGTGACATACCAAGTTAAAAAGAGGACAAATTGTTGGTGCCTTTTTTGCTGGCACATCTGTGACCAAGGAAGCAAGTCTTTGTGTTTGTATCAAGAGCCACGGTATCCGGGTAATGTCAGCATACCACCAAGAAGGACGAACCACATCCAACAGGATTAACTGGGGACACAAAAAGAAGCTGTCTGAAAGGGGATGTTGGGGTGCTAACCCTGGATTGTACCCAAAAAAAACATAAAACCACGGCTGCCCAAAATCACGGCAGAATTAAATGTGCACCCCAACTCTCCTGTTTCCCAGAACTGTCCGTCAGGAGCCCACAGGGTCTATAAAAGGGCCCGAGCTGCTATAGCCAAAACCTTTGGTCACTCATGCCAATGCCAAACGTCGGTTTCAATGGTGCAAGGAACGCAAATTTTGGGCGGGGACAATGTGAAACATGTATTGTTCTCTGATGAGTCCCCCTTTACTGTTTTCCCCCCTCCGAGTGTTCGGGGGGAGAAGCCCCAAAGAAGCGTACCACCCAGACTGTTGCATGTCCAGAGTGAAGCATGGGGGTGGATCAGTGATGGTTTGGGCTGCCATATCATGGTATTCCCTTGGCCCAATACTTGTGCTAGATGGGCGCGTCACTGCCAAGGGCTACCGAACCATTCTTGAGGACCATGTGCATCCAATGGTTTAAAAAATTTAACCTGAAAGGCGGTGCCGTGTATCAGATGACAATGCACCAATACACACAGCAAGACTGGTGAAAGATTGGTTTGATGAACATGAAAGTAAAGTTGAAAATCTCTCATGGCCTGCACAGTCACCAGATCTAAAATTATTGAGCCACTTTGGGGTGTTTGGGGGAGCGAGTCAGGAAACGTTTTCCTCCACCAGTATCACGTAGTGACCTGGCCACTATCCTGCAAGAAGAATGGCTTAAAATCCCTCTGACCACTGTACAGGACTTGTATATGTCATTCCCAAGACGAATTGACGGTGTAGTGGCCGCAGAAGGAGGCCCTACACCATACTAATAAATTGTTGTGGTCTAAAACCAGGTGTATCAGTTTCATTGTCCAACCCCTGTACATACAGAGTAGTTGCATAAATAACTTGCTTTTTTGGTGCTCATACTGGGCAACTTGGTTTGTTTTTAAAGGTCCAGTGTGAAAGTGAAACAAACCAAATAAAGGTATGGACATTTTGGCATTCTTGGCCCATTTGAACCAAGTCCCCCCAAATTATCCTGGTGTGAAAATGCTCTATCTGACGACTGAGCTTTTTGGCAACACTGCAAGTTGGTTTATTTTGAAACAATGGGTAATTATGTGGAAAAGCTCCTCATGTCTACTGTTAAGTAGGGTGGACAATCTTTGGTGCCGTAGGCCCGACTCTATTCCAAATGCCCTAGGAATTTTGTTGGGGATCATGGCATCATGCATTCTTTAAAATACCAGGCAATCTGGTAGGGATCAGGCGAACAGCGCTAGGCTGGTTTAAATCTTATCTGTCTGACAGATTCCAGTTTGTTCATGTAAATGATAAATCACCTTTAAACTCCAGGTTAATTGTGGAGTACCACAGGTTCAGTACATGGGCTAATTCTCTCTTACTATATAATATATATTTATAATTATATCACTTTATATATATACATACATATATATATAGTATACTATATATATATGCATCCAATAGGTCAAATTATCAGGCAGCATAGGATAACATCTTTCACTGCGTAGCTGATGATACTCAGCTTATTATCCATAAATTCCTGATGAGCCCAACCAGTTTTAGATAGGACTACAAGCATGTCTTGAAGACATAAAAACTTGGATGACCTTACATTTTCTGCTTCCAAAATTCAGACAATAACAGAAGTTGTCATCTTTGGACCGGAGTCATTAAAAAAAAAGTGCTTAGTTAATCAATTTAACTGGATGGCATTAAATTGACCTCCGGTAATGTAAAGTAAAAAACACCTTGGTGTTACTTTCTGCACCAGGACATGTCATTTAAATCCCATATTAAACAGGTTGTTCCTAGGATTTCCTTCTTTCACCGCTCCGGAACATAGCCAAAATTAGAAATATCCTGTCCATGAGTGATGCTGACAAACATAGTCCATGCATTTGTTACTTCAAGGCTGGACTATTGTAATTCTTTACTATCAGGATGTCCACACAATGCAGTTAAAGCTTTTCAGCTGATTCAAAATGCTGCAGCAAGATTTATGAGAAATTAAAAGGAGCATGGATCCATTTCTCCTAATTTTAGCCTCCCTTCATTGGCTCCCTGTAAAATCCAGAATAGAATTAAAATTCTCCTCCTCACATATAAAGCCCTTATTATCTAGCTCCATCATACATCAGAGATCTGATTGTTCCATATATTCCTAACAGAGCACTTCGTTCTCAGACTGCAGGTTCTACTAGTGGTTCCTAGAGTCTCTAGAAGTAGAATGGGAGGCAGATCTTTAGTTATCAGGCTCCTCTCCTGTGGAACCAGCTCCCGGTTTTGGGTGGTGAGGCAGACACCCTGTGTACATTTTAGGCTAGGCTTAAAAACTTTCCTTTTGATAAAAGCATTATATTTAGAGTGGCTTAGTTTATCAGGGAGGGGAGCCTTCCTCCGTCCCTGTTGGATGGAGTAAAGGGGGAGTCAGGTTTAGCCTAAAACGGCCTAGTGTATGGTTGAGGTGCAAACACACCCCTCCATTTCTGCTACCTGTATGACCCCTCTCTTTTACAATGGTTATTATTAGTCTGACAGAGAGAGGTATCCAATCCTTTTGGTTTTTAGTATAACAATGACCATCAGGGGACCCTTTGTGGGGTGCCTTGAGACCGACATTTGTTGAAAATAAGTGCCGTTTAACTAAATAATCTGAACTAGAAACTATCTGTGTAGTTATGATATGCGCTAGGCTTAGGCTGCTGGAGGACATAATGACCACTTTCACCCTCTTCGCTACATTCTCACACTCCTTTCCAATTTTGCATTATTTGCTGTTATTTCAGCTTTTAACTTTGTGTTCTCTCTTTTCTCGTTCTAGAAGCTACACCTGGCCTGACTCTGTGTCTACCTGTGACACCTTTCTGGAGAGGGGCATCGTACGATCTTCTGCTGGCAACAACTTAATGCTAACCCTCTACCGATGATCCGCATGGCCCTGTCTTTCAGTGTTTAACCCTTTCTCTCTCCTAGACATGGCGATTGACTGAGCTTTTACTGTAATTAATTATATGTGCTCTCTTTCAGACTCTAACCTTGAAAACTGGCTCAGAGTTTATCTGTTCTTTCTTTCTAGGTGAAACGACTAAAGGGGCTACATCCATTAACATTTACTTTTCCTTCCCATAGAAAGTACTCCTGGATCAGTGCTTCTGTGTTCTTTTTGTGTCTCTGTTGTGTTCTCTCTAACCCCCAGTCGGTCGTGGCAGATGGCCGCTCACACTGAGCCTGGTTCTGCTGGAGGTTTCTTCCTGTTAAAAGGGAGTTTTTCCTCTCCACTGTCACTACATGCATGCTCAGTATGAGGGTTTGCTGCACAGTCAACGCCAGTGACTGTCCACTGTCTCTACATGCTCTTCCGGGAGGAGGGAATGCTGCTATTCACTGACTGGATGCAATCTGTTGGGTTTCCTTAGACAGAAAAACTTTATATCCAATTTGAATAAATAACTGAATCTGACTGCACTGTTCAATTGTTAGGACTATTTGGAATGTATGTACCTGACTTTTGTAAAGTGCCTTGAGACATGTGTTGTGAGTTGGCGCTATATATATAAAAACTGAATTGAATTGAATTGAACATAGTTCAGCAGACATGAAATCAATCCTCTTCCATTTCTCTGAGTAGTAAATCCCATAGAGTATAAAAGTGGACCCAGGTTTCCTGACAAGATTTTTAAAAGATGAATGGTCAAATATCCCTCTCTCTGAAAGGTCAATTTTTTTATGAAATGTTGTCAGAAAAGACAAAATGGCTTCCTGGTTGATAAAATGAGGGTTGTGCTGTATACAGGGGTATCAACATTTTGGGTAATTTTATTAAAACTATTATTTCTTAACATACAATGTCACTACAATAAATGTGTTTAAATTAAAGATTCAAATTTCAAATATTTTTCTAGTGTGAAATTATTTTAGCTTTTTACACATCTTCACCTGGGTTACCAATACATATTACATTTCAGGCATTCAGGTATACCTAGTGGTCTGGTAAACATTGTTCAGTTTATTAGCTTTCACTATATAGTTGAGCAAGTTCTTGAAGAAACAAATCTTTTCATCCCTTATTTTTCCATATGATTCTTTATCTGATGGTTATTCTTACTAACACAGGCTCTTGTGTTAATTAACAGCTGAGGAACTGCTGCTGTAAAGAGTGTCCAACATGCTGACCCCATGCCAAAGCTTGAGTGCTGTCACATTAGGACCTCTGCTCCCCTTCAGCCATTCTACATGCACACACTCACCAGTACATCAGTTTCTGCCCCATTCTAACACCAACCTGGGTCAAGACCATGGGAGACTGACCCCCCCCCACACCCCAGACCCCTTTCCTCTCTCCTCCCACTGACCCCCTTCAACGAATGGCTATTGTTTACTTTCACTCTCCTCCACGGCTCTGATGGTCTGCGGGGGGGGGGGCTACCAAATCGTTACATTATTGTCTGGTCCTCCCTTGTGCCCCCCGCCACTGCCGACCCGGCCTAACCCCATTCACAGTACTCAAAAGCACCATCTGTATCATCCAACAGTCAGGCAGTGAGCGGCAGCGCGAGAGAGGCAAGAAGAGGAAAGAAAACAAGGCGGAAAGAAAGGAGATGACAGCCTATAAGGGAAGAAAGGAAAGGGAGAGAGAGCGAGAGGCATCTGCTTGGGTGTTGAGCTGTCTGTCGGAAAGTATCTGTCAAATAGTTTTCGCAGTGTGAAGGCTTCCCTGCTGCTTGCCTTTTTTCAAACATTGTGCTTATTGATTTTTTTACAGCTTCCTTCAATTTCTACTTTCCTCAATCTTCTAATCTTACATGTTTTTCCCAGTTTATGTATTTTCTGCTGTAAAGATTTCTCAGACAATCCTAAATCACTCTTCCCCTAACCCGCTTCACTACCTCCCTCCATCCATCCTTCCCTGTACCCCCCTCCTCCATGTACATCCTTCATTTTGCTGTGGTGTTGAACAAGCATTCCAGGGTCTCTAGTGTGGCTGCATGTGCGAGGAAGGAGGATTTTTCCCATGGGGCCGGAGGTGAAAACTGGGACTCACTCTGTCCGCTGAGGGACGCCATCTGTCCCCGTCCCTGCACTTGCTGGAGGGGAGCCCTCTCACCCCTCCTCCTGTCTCCTCCATCCATCCGTCCCACCCTCTGTCCATCCACTCACCATCCCTTCATTGCATTGGTCCATGGTGCTGAATCACCAGGAATGTACCCCCACCCTGCCCCTTAACAACCCCCATCACCTTTCTCCTTTCTTCCTCCCCATTCTCCTCTCTGTCCCGTTACTAATTTATTTCTGACCCCAACCCCCCTTTTCCCCTTTATTTCCCTCCCACTTTGCCTCCTTTCGTCTCGCCTCCACCCATCTCTCTCTCTATCTCTAATCAATCATCCATATGACACCGGTGGCAAAATTATTAAATTATCATAAATTTGTGATGAGCCCAGTGAGAACATGGATACAGTTTTAATTGCCAGCCTATGACCTCTAATTATGCGTATCAGTGTATTAATTACATATTTGGAGAGGATGAATTGAACTGAGCTTGACACTTTCCAGTAGATGAGGCATTATTGTGTACACAAAGGCAGTAATATATTTGACTAATTGCCATGCTTTAGTATGATGACATGGTAACTTTGACACAATCTCTAATATCGTTGAAAAATGTCAAATCTGAATATTTTTGTTAAACTAACTAAAAAGAAAAAAAATCAAGCAAATAACAATACTAAATGCAGTGTAATAAAAAGGTAATAAAACAGTTTTCCTGCACATTACTCCACGTCAAATATCTATATTTTTATTACTCAAAACACCTGAGTTCTTAGGCCTTTCTTATCCAATTATTAATGCATAGGCACGGATGGATGGACAGATGGATGGACGGACGCATAGGTGGATGGTTTGCTGGACACAACTTTTAGACAATGCGGTCTGGTTGGAAGTCTAAAAATACAAATCTTTTCTAGTTCTCAGTGTTCTATTATTATACTTATTCAGATCTGGAAAATGCCAAACTGAAATTGTTTCAAGACTGCACAGAAACGTTGAGAGTATCTGGCGCTGGCAGCATGGAAATATTAGTTAGGCCATGTCTGCATCCCTGGGTGCAGCTGTCTCTGTGTATGTGCCCATCTCAGCTCTGGTTCTGCTGTGATGCTCAACGGTCAGATGAGTGCACGAAGACAGAGGGAGCACACTTTCACGTGGGAACCTGGTTTAGACGCGCAGCCAAACAAGCGCAGGGGCAGCTAAGTGTAAAACCTCCAAACTGTCACAGAGGGGGCAAGAGAACGAGTGGCTGAACACCCCCCACCCCTCATTCACCATTTCTTCTCACCCTCACGCTTCCACCCCTTAACTCTCCCACCCCACCGTCACCCTTCCTGGCTCACGCACCATTTCAGTCCCAACACTGCACCTCCCATTCTGCCCATAAATGTCCCTACATCCACGCCCCAGCATGCAGACATACACCTCCACGCCTCCTGTCAATCAGAAAGGAAGAGTGTCACGCAGTCACAGAGAGGGTTGGAAAGAAAGCAAAGATTAAAATTGAACAAAAAGCCAGCTACTTTATTACCAAATTAAACCACTCTGGTTTGATGGGGAGTACATAAATGTATAATAAAGTAAATGTAATAAATGTTAGAAAAGGAAAGAAGATGAGTTGTTTGAAGAGAGAGGGATATAAAAAGCTAAAATGTCTCCATTCTCTCACGGGACAGCTGCAACAAAGAACCATGCAGGACACTGCAGTGGGGTGGCAGTTTTTTACTTAGCCTCCCTTCTAACCCTACCCCCCAAAACCCACTGAGGTCAGTCCTTCACTGACCCAGTCTCGATTGTTTCCCGTCACTCTGTCAGCTCTGATTGTTGCTGACTGGTTAAATAGCTGAAAACCAAATTAGAGGGGCCAAGGGTGGAAAAAAATCTGTAAAAGAAAAAGAAGGGTGAGGGTGAGGATTTTGGGAAAAGGGATGGTAAGGCTGGAAGATGCCCTCTTTTCTCTTTTCCCCTTAGATAACAGGCTATTTGACCCAAATAAACAATGTGAGCACCTAAAAATGTGGAAAGAGGAGGAGGAGGGTTCAGAGAGTTTGTGGTTGGAGGTGTTGTGGAGACATTGAGACAGCGCTTCCTTGGTAGCAAAGACACAGGGCTGACACTGAACCATGATAGGGAGAAAAGGTGACCCTGAAAGAGTAGATGAAGACTGTTTGCTTTTTTACATTAAAATATGGCAACTGAAGCTTTATTTGATATATTTATGCGTATTTTGGAATACAATTGACCACACTGAAAGCAAATTACTCTGGACCAATGGAATGCCACTTTCAAATTCCCTTTAAAAAAGTTATAAGTTAAAGCCTCTAGTTTGGGAACGGTGAGAGGTCTGTCATTGTTACATTTACTCATCTTCAAAAAACAATTTAGAGGTTTTTCAAGCAAACTGATCTTCCTATGCATTCTTTTGTCACAGGCTATGTTATAAACTGATTAGAAATAACATAATGAACACATGCCCTCTTAGTTTTCAAAGTGGGGCCTTCATAGATTGGATTTGTTTGTCCAGACGTCAAGTCAACACCTCATGGTTGTTGTGCTGCTCCGCAAATCAAATCGAATCAAATTTTGGCAGAGCAGATTATCATACCAAAAAGTGTCATGGCCATCAGGGAATTCTATTTCCTTCAAAAGGTGTGCATGATCTGCAACAATGCTGAGGTAAGTGGTACGTTTTAAAGTATCTTCCACTGCCAAACCCAAGATTTCCCAGCAGAACATTGCCCAAAGCATGACATCTCCATCACCACGTCTCCATTGGCTAGCTTTCTTCTCATACTGCATCCAGGTGCCAACTGTTTCCAAGCCACATTCTTCTATTGCTCCTTGATCCAGCTCAGATGACTACATGCTCACATGCATTAAGGAGTCTTGGCTACCCATGATCATGTCGACCAATTCACAACTGTTTCTTTCATTGGCTGGTGACACCTGCTTTTTTGGGGATGCACTGACCCACTCATCTAGCCTTCACAGTTTGGCTCTTGTCAAACTCATTCGGCACTTTACACTTGCACATTTTTCATGCTCCAAACACATCAGCAATGAGGACAAAATCTTCACTTGCTGCCCAATACGCTCCAACCACTAACAGGTGCCATGATGAAGAGATAATGCAAGATTTTCTTGAACTGACATGTTTTAACACCAATCCGATGAGTGATTTCTGATTTAATATACTGTAAATTTGGAGACAAGCACATAGTCGATGTGTCTTCGCCCAATGCTTTGAGCCGATGTAGGCAGAACACCTCTTTATATCAAGTATAAGACAAACATGATTTACCCTAAAACCCATAAAAACACACTTGACTGGCAGATATAATGTTACAGGCAACAGATTTCCTTGACACAAACCCTAATGGCTGCACTATCTGACTTAGATAAGTGTTTAAGACTTGCCGCTGATTAATTATGCATGCATACCCATTCCCTCTGTTTCATTCCAATCAAACAGCTAAATAAACCAAGGTCCGGATGGACCTTTTGCTCTAATTGGACAAATGGCTTGCTTAATTGATCATTGATTGACAATCAATAAGGAACATGTGTTTGTGTGCTTTACAAGGCAAGTGATTGAAAGCCAGCTATAAAATCAGGCAGATAGTTTGACAGACGCCAAAGGGCTCTCAACACTTGACTGTAGATTTTTTTTTAAGTGGAGCATAGGGAAATAGGGAGACACTAGAGGGCTGTTTTCTTCCCATCTGAGCCCAAGTGGGATATTTCAATCTTCAAAATGAGATCACTACAACAGCAAATCTAAAAATGAATTAAATTCCACCATAAATAATAGTTTGTACAACCCCCTTTCTCCAACAGAACATCACTTAGTCTCTTCCTATATTGTTATATAAGGTTGGGACATACAGAGAGGGGGATCTTTGACAACAATGCATTGCCAATTCACGCTTGTTTAGAGAAGGACCAAAGTGTTGATATACTGGCAACAGAGCTCTTCAATACATACAATAGAAAAACCTAAAGGTGGTGTGGCACAAGAAGAACAGGACATACATCACAGGCAAAGAAACAGGCGGACTGATGGAGGAACAGAGTATATGGCAGATTAATGGAAGATACCGGCAGGGATGAACGAGAAATCAGGAACCTAAATACGGAGGCAGTTGTGGGAGATGATGAAGGAACCAAATGAGCTAATCAGAGGAAATGTGGAGCAGCTGTGGCAAAATGAAAGCAGGGAAGCTGAAGGAGGGAGACAGACAAATTAAGTTGAACTGAGGTATAAATAAACTATTAAACCAAGGGAAAAGATCTTACAGAGATTTAACATATTCAAAAAATAAAATGTGAAACTAAACACAAAAGAAAGAACCAATAAGGCAACACATTTCTAACAATAATAAACGCTGAATATGATGAGAGCAAGTCATCTCTTTTGCTCTTTTTGCTTTGGTTTATCCCACTTGATTTCCATATGATTCAGCTTTTGAAGCAGAGAGAGCTTTGGAAGAAGGGTTTTGTCTCCTGAATCAATTAAATAATTTTTTTTTTATATATATTGATTATTCACAACACATTTTATCTCAAGGTACAACACAAAACAGACAGTCTGTATTGATATGGCCATATGATGTTGAGACACCCAGTAACAACCCATTTTAAGTTATTTTCTCTGAGGCCACGCTATTTCTAGGCGGCCTCAGACAAAATAACTCCTATGTCAAATAGTCTGTGGTTCAATGTGCTCTAACAAGGTGTCAAGGACCTTTGGAAGAGAGTCAGACCCACAGCAACACACATCCTCCACTGTACCTAACAGCGGGCATGAGGTGCTTTTTTCACATTTTATCCTTTGTTACATGCCAGATTGATTGGAGTGTTTGTTGCCGAAACACATTCCCTTTGTCTGACATATTCAAAGTTCTCAGGCTTGTTATAAAGACTTGATAACCTCTGCCACACTTGTAGTTTGGTGTATTTCATTTTACATGCCTTTCAGTATTTCTGAAAGTGTGGTGGAAATTTAAACATCAGCTCTCACCTAGCGGCCAGTAACTAAAAGAAATGGGCCCTTGTGTCATGTTCTGTTTATACCCCAGGGAAACAGGGAATCATAAATCACTAATTTAAATTTGCTACACTTGATCAACTAGTATAAATAAAAAAAAAAAAAATCAGTTATATTTACTGTATAGCACCAATAAACGCAGGAACAGTGTTCTCTCCATGTGCTCTGCCAAGTGTCCAGCGCGTGGCGGACAGTGGAAGAGATGAAGGTAATTTGAAGATCTGTTCTCAATTTTCCTCCATTTCTGATACTCTGGACGTGTATCGCTTATCAGTCAAAACACCTGTTTAAAAGCAGACAAGTGTGTCTACTGATACAGAGAAGGGGGAATCTCAATGATCATCCTGTCCCAACAGAATAGAGGGACATCACTTTGGCTCCCTTTGATCTGCTGCTCATATTTTCTCTTGAAAGGACCGGCAGAGAGACATGGAGATATGGAGGAAGAGGAGATACTTCACCTAGCCATCAGCGGGCCTCTGTCAGCACCTTCAGCTACCCATCCTTGCTCTGTTTCTGCGCCAGCTCTATTAAATATGAAACGCTAAAACAAAAGGAGGCAGAGTGAAAAGGGAGGGAGCGGGGGCCACAAAGGGCACCACTCAATGCCTTTGAAGAGGCACTGAGGCGAAGGGTGTCGTGAGCACAAATGTACACACCTTGCACAAACAAGTACACACCAACCCCCCTAAATGATGTGGGGATGGCAAAGATGTACATTTGCATTTTGTATTTTTAGATCACTTCTCAGAGCTATATCACAAAAGGGACATCAGGAGATGAAATTAAACGTAAAAGCCTTCATTAGATGATAATACACGCTTGCATCTGTTTGGAGAGGTGTATGTGTTTTATTGGGTATTAAGACAGGTAAGATTAAAGGGTCTTTAAATGTTTTATTGGATGTGGAAGCAAAAACAGATAATTTCCATGGAAGTAAATAAAAAGATTAACCAAATCTATTCATGTATGGGTCCTCTTACAGATTACTTCTGTTTTTGCTTTTTTGCTATACCTAAATGTTTCAAATCAAGCATAACTTAATAGCAGACAAAGATAACCCAAGTCAGTCAGTCATTTTCTACCGCTTATTCCATAGTGGGTCGCGGGGGGGCTGGTGGCTATCTCCAGCAGTCTATGGGCGAGAGGCGGGGTACACCCTGGACAGGAGATAACCCAAGTTAATGTCAAAAATAGTTTTTGCATGAAGATTTTATTTATGAAGCGAAAAAACTATCAGACCAACCTCGCCGTATCATAAAATATAGTTTTTAAATCATGAATTCATTGTGATCAACCCCATCTTTCAGTCAGTTTCACTAGCTACATCCCAGGCCTGATAACTGCCAGACCTGTGGAATGAATAGATCATTTAAGTAGACCCTGTAGAACAACACAAAGTAGACTAAAATATCTCAAAAGGCAACACATAGCTTCATCAAACGAAATTCAAAAATAGACAAGAACAACAAAGTCAATTACATCTATCAGTCTGAAAAGGGTTAACACCCAATTTTAAGGCCTTGGGACTCCAATGGAGCACAGTGAGAGCCACTATTCAGAAATCGAGAAAATATGGAGCAGTAGTGAACCTTCCCAGGAGTGGTTGGACTTCAGCAGTAAAGGACTGACAAAAATGCTATCCATGGAAGAGTTCCAATGTGAAAACTACCGCTGACTAAAAAGCAGTAAAAAGCCCTTCTAACATTGTCCAAATAACATCTTCATGATCCTCAAGACCCCCAAGAAATTGTGTGGACTGGTGAGACAAATGTTGGAAGGTATGCATCATGTTACAGAACATCATTATGACAGTCAAAGATTTTGGTGATTTTATGGAATAATAAACTCTGTTCTCTACCAGAAAATTCTAAAGGAGAATGACTGGCCATCAGTTTGTGACCCTGGGTTCAAGCCCAGTTGGGTTATGTGGCAAGCAATTTACCAAATTTTCCGGCTTTTCCGTGATTTTAAACAGGCTGATCATGCACCAAAAAACTCAAATGTGCCTAAATTAAAAGAATTCTGAAAAGGAGAGTGAACAATAATTACTCCAAAATTACATATGAGACTCAGTTACTGTGAATGCTTGACGCTAGTAGTTTCTGCACAATCAGTTATCAGGTTTATGGAACAATTATAAATTCACAAAGGCCCAAGATGGTTTGGATAGTTTTGTATTTTGACCCTGAATTATAATTTAAAAACTGCTTATTGTTTTTACTTACATGATTTTTGTCTAATATAAAATGTAATTGATGATCTGAAACTGATAAGTGTGACAAAAAAAACAGAAGAAATCTGTAACAGGGCAAATATGTTTTTAAGGCTCTTAAAATTGCACAACTAAATGGGGTTTATTTTACTTTTTCCATATAGTTGGAGGGCTAATAGTCACACATTGTGTATGTCAGGATATACATCTGTTACACAGAGGGAAATAGTCTGAAAGACAACTATCCACACTAATATTTTATTATTGGGCCTTTCTTCAGTTTTGATTTCTTGGTTATTGGTCTGAACAACCATCAAATTGAGTCTTTTTTGTTAGCCAGAACATTTAAATGATTTAATGAAGTTTAAGAGAAGGTTTTGTTGTCAGAAGACACCAAAATCAAGCTCGTTTCAGAATCAAATAGTGTGATAAAAATAAATGCTTTGGGCTGTTTTTCTGCTAAGGGTATAAGACAACTTCATCACAATGACGGGACAAGGGACAGGACCAAGTACAATAAAATCTTGGAATGTCTTCCAAAGGAAAGGTCATGGATGTTTGTTGCTGCATGGAAATGATGCAACAAAATTTCTTCCTGAGTAACAAAGGAGTTTCTGAGGAAGCATTGGATTATGGAGTGGCCAAGGCAGGCTTCAGGTCTCAATTTTAGGTAAAACTTGTGGATGGAGCAGAGTTTATTTAGTTACCAAGCAGCAACCAAGAAACCTAACAGATTAAGGAAACCTTCTGTACAGAGGAGTGATCAAAATCTAACCAAGGTTCTAAGCGATATTGTGTTTGTGGATCAAATACGAATCATAATTTCACTTAGTGACATAAAAATAGTTTTTGGTTATCTCTATTTTCTTTGTTTTGTTGATATTCCCCTAGATTAAAATTAAAAACGGCCATGATAATTAAAGACTTTTTTTTGGTCAGTAAGCAAAGTTACACAATCAACAGAAAAACATATGGTATTTTCCCCACTGTAAATTAAAAACGACTATTTATTGTGAAATATTCCGGTAACGTTTTTAAGTAAAAATCCTGTTGCAGGTATTGGCATGACAGGGAGCAATTGAACTTTGCTTCTGAGCACATCTTAAATTTAATGTCTCCCATCAGAGAAACTTCAAGGTGCTATCTTTGGGAAACAATCAGCAATGTGCTCTTTGTGACCTTTAGCTACTCAGCAAGCTCAGTCCAATCACAGAGTATTGATATTATCCACCATGCACCATTTATAACGTCAGCTCCTGCTCGCCTCAAATGCCCGGTCGAAATACCAGCACAGTCATGTTGTGTTTTGGTTGAGTTGATTTTGAAAGGGGAATCGTGGTAACCAGTAGTTTAGACAATTTTAAGTCGAGTGATAACATTAATTAGGCAGGTCCTACTTAAAGACATATCCAAGGCTGTGCAAATACATTATCTGCCGCATGAACTTTTCCACATTTTGTCATGTAACAACCATAAACTTAAATGTATCATCGAATTTTATGTAATTTCAACTGGGAAATAACTGCAAAGTGGAAGGAAAATGATAGATGGTTTTTAATTTGAACAAAGTTGAATGCTCTTTTATCCAGACCTTTTTAATCTGACACCACTAAATAAAATCCAGTGCTATTAATTTCATTCTGAAGTCACCTAATTCATAAATTACTTGTTTAATTTAATATCAGTACAGCTGTTCTGTGAAAACGTCAGGGGGACAAAAGAGAACAAAGAGCATCATGACGACCAAGATATGAACCAGACAGGTCATTGACAAAGTTGTGGAAAACTTTAAGGCAGGGTTAGTTTATGAATTAATATCTCAAGATCTCACAGAGAGATGTTTAATCCATCATCTGAAATTGGAAAGAGTATGACACAACTAAAAACCTTCCAATACATGGCTTTCCATTTAAATGTAAGTAGAGCATTAATCCGAGCCAAAATGCCAGTGGTAATGCTGGAGGAGCAGCAGAGATTAACAGCTCAGGTGAGATAATCTGTTAACAGAACAATTATTAGTTGTACACAAATCTGGCCTGTGCACAAAAAGAAAGAATAGCAGCAATAAAGCCATTGTTGGGAGAAAGCTATGGGAAATCTAATTTGTAATTTTTTACAAGCCATGGGAGAAACAGCAAACACGTGAAAGAAGATGTTCTGGTCAGATCACACCAAAATGAAATTTATGGTCTACATACAATAAAAGATGCTGTGTCACAGGGAACAAGCACTACACTTCAATCTGCACAACCCATCCCCATGGTGAAACATGGTGGTGGCAGCATCATGCGGTGGGGATGCTTTACTTCAGCATGGGTTGATAAACTAAGACTAAAATTAAAAACTAAAATTTATAAAACTAAGTAAAGAACAATGCTGGAAATAAACCTGTTAGAGGGCTTCAATTCCCGACCTGTTACGATTTGTGGGTGTTTTTGGGTTTTTGTTGGTCTTAATTTTAGTTGGGATTTGAATCATGCTTCTGTTTTCCTGGTCATGCTTTAGTTTTTGTAGTCATGTTTTGCTAAATTGTGTTCTTGGATTGGGCTTCTGGTTATGCTTTGGTTTCATGTTTTTCTAGTTAGATTTGTTTGGATCCTTGATGTTCCTGTTTTGCTCCTGTCACGTTGTGTTCTGTCTGTTAGTTAACTTTATTCGGTTCACCTGCACCAAGCTAATCTGTCTCCTTGCTCCACCTGGTTCACAATCCATAAATACACACCTGTTCAGTTACTCATCGCGGAAACATTTCAGATCATGTCACCTTGTCTGTTGGATCATGCCATGCTTATCTTGCCTGCGTGTTTATTGTTTTGGTTCCTGCCTCCTCCTGTGAGTGAGTTTTTTGTTTTTTCATTAAATCTTTTTCACCTACCGTTATGCTGCCTGCTAGTCTGCATTCTGGGGTTCAACGCTGCACTAATCCTAACACAACCTCTGGACTTTTGCTGCATGGCGTTGCCCCTGCTCTCTGCCTGTTTCCTGTCTGAAAGCTGATTAAAATCATTAGTGCTACAAAATCTTATGAAAAAGCTTGATACGGAGCTTGATATTCTGCACCATAACCCATCTTTCATCAACTCAAAACCTCATTATGTACTTGTCATTATGAGTCTTTGAACCATCTACAATATGAAGAAGGCAGAAGTCTGGTCAACGAACTTTGATCAGTGGGACCTCAAACTGCACCTATAAGTCTATTCAGCTCTCTATCATCTGTCATCCCTCTCCCTAGGCTCAGCTAAGCTCTATTAACCCTAGTCAAGCTGTGAAATGGCTATGTGTGTGCAGGCATGTGGCAGGAAGACCAGGCCTGTGTGCTGTCTTGGCCAGTCGAAGAAAAGGCCTCATGACTAAGTCTGGAATCTTATTGGCTTAATCCTACCAAGGTCAAGTTATGTAAATCCAATAAGTCATAAATCACTGTCATGGATTTGGAAAGAAAAACGTCATTATCATGGCACATACAAGTGCTAAACTGTTATTCAGTTGTTCATTTGGCTGCAAAATTAAGCCAGTGCTCCCAATGAAGGATAGAGGCAAGTTTTTAGAGCTAATGCAGCAGAAGGCATTTAATGAAAGAAAAAGACCAGAACAGCAAATTAATTCCAAAACAAAGGTGAGGATAAGAAAAGCCAATGATCCAAGGAGACCCACGTGACAACTGGCGTAAAAACAGTAGAGTAACAGGCGGATCTAACAAAGAGGGGCTGAAACTAAGGAGTATTTATACTGGGAAGACTGATTACTGGAATGGGAACCAGGTGAGACAAACAGAATGGTAACAGTTGTAAGAGGAGATGGAAACTTAGGCACTGAGATAAAATAACAAAGAAAAACTGACTAGAGAAAACAGTTGAACAAAATTTTGCTTTAGGTATGATGAAAACTAAATAGTCACAAAACAAAACACAAATCTACACATGAATGACTTAAAGTATACAACAAAAATTCAAAGTCAACGCAAAGTCCTCACCTAATGACAGACTGGCTGGTTGGGCACAGTTGCTATTGATTTTAGTTTAGTTTTAATTATATATGTCCTTAATAAGAAAAAGTTGGACTATGATTAGATTGAATTGTTTACTGTATATGATGGCAAATTGGTGCAATGCAAGACCATCTCTTAACTGAACACCTAAAATAACATTTTAATGAGGAGTTTGTCAACATTATAATTCATTCATATTCACATCATTCACAAGCTACCATAATATGACCATTACAGCCACGGATTATATTGACAAAGGATTTGAAAGTGACAGAAATCTTCCATCCATCCATCCAAGCAGCCACAACTGACAAAGTTACATAAATAATTTAGTTATTTCAGAGAGTTTTGGGCCTGTCCTGTGGTTTCCTTCTATTGGGACAGAAGGAGACCTCTAAGGAGAGACCCAGTGGAAATCCTGATTAGATGCTCCAGTCACTCAACTGACTTCTTTAAAGGGGAAGAGCAGTGGCTCTACTTTAAACGTCCTCTATTTTCCTCTTGCAGGTTCAGCTTTAAAGACGTCGAACCGGAAGGCAGGAAGTGAAATAAAGTTGCCGAGGATTGGGTTGCCACTGCTGTAGAGGTTGCTCATGGCAGCAGGCAGAGACTTTTGTATACTAATCTGGTGTGAAGAGGGGCAGCAAAAACAATCATTGCTCTCCAAACAAAAAATGACAAAAAAAAACAATCGAGACTAGCCTGAAGATGACAGGAGAAAAGTAATTTTCTCAGAGGTGGGCGTAGTTCTGGTTGTTTAGAATATTCGGTTGAATTGTAATAAGTTTGTAATACGTTCCTGAATTCATACCTGTTTCATATTTTGTTCTTATTCAGTTCTTGCAATTCTTGAGCCATCTGGATTTGGTGGCAAGAGTTTTGAGCTGTTAAAAAAAAAAATCTTGGTCATTTTTAACAAATTCGTAGGTCATTCTTAGGTAATTGATTCGTAGGCATTCCTATGTGTTCTTAACTCAGTTGGGGATTGTCCTGACCCCTCAGGGCATCTTACCTCCTAAAACTGCTCAAATCTTTCTACTGCCCTTGGAAAAAAATGAAAAAAGTCACTTTTTAATTTAGTTTTCATTACATTTTAGGTCCATAAACAAGCTCTTTAGTTTCTAAATTTTATTGGCAAAAACAATCACTTCACTTTAAACATTTTAACTTCTAAATATCAACAGTCATCATTTAAATAACAAATTTAATTAACATTATATCTTGACGGAAAATCCCATGAATTGTCAAGATTAGCAACGAATTCAAATTCGATCGTACCTGATTCTTAGATGTATTCAGCATCCAGTTTAACTGATTTCTAACTGATTCGTAACGTTTGTGCAGTTAGTTAGATTAAAATTCTGTAGATAAAATTTCCAAATGGTATTAGCACATAATCAGCATTTACATGTTGTATTTTGTATTCCTCCACTTTATCAGTCAAACAGCAGGTAGAACAAGTGAAATGGGTATGAAAAGTGAAAATATAATATTTATGGTGTTTTTAGCTGCGATTTCAAAGCTCACCTGAGAGTAAGAACTGCCAAAATCCTGTTAAAGGCAAACCGAAGCAAAGAGATGATCTGGAATACGAGACAGAAGCTGTCCTCCACCAAAAAATATTTCTATAATATTCAAAATTAATCAGTTGTTTTAAGATTAAAAATATGTGATTTTCTTTATCTGATATTTAGTTTGCTCTTAATATATGTATACCTGACTAATTTAACAAGATCAACATTTTTCTGTGTTGCGAAGCACATAAAAATGAATTCAAGTTGCTCATTTTGTGCTGTTAGTGATAAAAATATGAGAGAAAAAAATTCACTCTAAACAAAAAAAAAAGAAATATTTACACAAACAGTAAGCTGGAATAAATGGATTACATATTATTGCTTTAATACATCCTCACAAACTAGTATATCTACCAATTTAGAATAAATCAAGTATCAGAATTACAGATCCTCAATCCCTAGATTTGGAATATCTGATAAGACCATACAGATGAGAATGTCACCTTGGATTCTTGGTAAGAACAATGACCACTGTTCACTGTTTCATCATCCTTGGATTGGTCTTTGATCTGCACTGTAATAACCCCAGATTCATCTTGTTAGTTTTGTGTGTGTTCATGTGTGAGAGAGTCTAATTTTTAAGCACATAGAGCGTTATTTTCATCCTTGCATAATGTCTGAGAGTCTGAGTGTGTTTGTGTGCTCGAGCAGCGAGCCTGATGTATCTTTTAGCTGCAGATAGATAAACAGTGGAGACAAACATACGCTGCATCAGTTTAATGACCCATCCCTGTAGAGTCCCTCTACATTCAATTAGTGGGAAGATAATTAATCGGGCCAAGTCTCTGGCTGCTGAGTTGGCTGGCGGACTGGCAGCGGGAAGCCAGGTGGTCTAACTGGAAAGGCAGAGTGTGTATAAAAAAGTAGGTGTGTGTGTGTGTGTCTGTGTGTGTGATACAGTTTTTTTATGTTGCACAAAGGCACAACAATGCAGAAAAAGAGCACCCCAGAAAGAGAAATGAATAGCCCCTGAATCTAACTACAAGGACATAACCGAAACAAACAGAAGAAATAAAGGCTATAAAACATGAAAGTAAAATGGCTTCCCTTATTAGGAGTTATTTATGTCATATTATCATTTTTTTATACTTTAGACACCGACTCTGTTCTGTTTGTCTTTATTTCCTTTAACCCTGCATCTCTTTTTCTTCCATACTCAGACAACTGTGACCAGTAAGCCCCTAGTGGTCGTATGGTGCCATTACACAAACACTAGTTCACTGTGGGCCTACACAGCGCTCCATCAATCTTCTGCTGACAAAAGGACAAGACTGTGGTAAACACACCACAGGGACTTTGACTATGGCATCAAACACATGTACTCTCTCTGAATGTAAACAGGTTAAAGAGTGACACAGCAACACAGATGTTTGATGTTTATATTCAAGACAGCATACGTTTTTGTAATAACAAGGCAAGTGCTTTAAAGCTTCTATCCACTGTTGTAGTTTTTTTTCTCACCAACAAATGCAATAAAAACACACATTGGTGTTATTTTAAATATTTTACCAGAGAAAGAAACTCCATATTTGGCTCTGTGTGTATTGTTCAGTGACATCAAAAGAGGCACATAATTTGAGCTGATCAACTGGCTTTAAGAAAAACCAGAGCAGATGTGCGGCTTTTGACAGATATCAACAAATATTCTACAGCACTTGAGTTACTTTTGAGTGACAAGAGTTCAACCTTACGTGTTTACAAGTTTGACTCTGATGACCCTTAAACCATGATGGATGCAGCTGTAGATGGTGAAGCAAATAGTGAATCTGGCAGTGATCATCTTCAAAATTTTAACTGATACAAATTTGTTTACATTCTAGTTTGAATTTTCCATTTGACTGGTCCCTGATTAGCTGGCGCTACTAAATGAGTATATGCTGTGTTCTGTTTGCATTACCCTAAGTTTGCATTACCTGAGTTAGTTTATTTGCCAGTATGGTGGGCAAAATTTACAGCACCTTTAAAGAATATGAGTAAACACCATCAAGAGGTATTTGATTAAAAAACTTGCAAACTAAGAGGAAACAGCAACAAGAAGACCATGAGCCGACACAGTTTAAAGAATGCCAATAAGTTGCCTTGTGTGATATCATCAGATGCAGGTGCATTTGGAAGCCTGTTTTTGGGAAGTAGACTTAATCTTAAATAATGATTTTTACAACAATATAACAAAACAAAACAAACAAAAAAAAAAAAACAGGCCATAACATGTTATTCTGAGGGGGTGAAAAAATATAACTAAATGAGTTGGATTGACTTTAAAAAAAATTCTGGCTAGTAGCTTCAAATAAATATGTAATATTTACACTATAAGAAACATTTCTACCAATAAATTAAAATAAATAAACCTAAAATTAAGTGGACAAACTGTACTTTTTATTTCAACGTAAATATGGAATGAGAAAGCATTACGATTATTTTCTACTTCTCTGAGACAGTAAAATTTAGAAAGCAATGTAGGTGGTTTAGTTGATTTTGTCTTAGAATAATATTAAAACAAAGCTATAATCAAGCTACTGTTAATTTGGTTCCAGCTGTTGTTACTTCACACCTAATCCCATTCACCAGAATCAGGATAAACTTTAGTTCCTTTATTTGTTCCAATCTCAGTTACCCTGACGCAGTACGAAAAGTAGCCATCCTGTTCTGGTTAATATTTGGCAAGAATATAGATTTTACACAAAACAATGTTCATTTTAGTCTTAGATAGTCTTGGTTTTTTGTAAATATCTGAAACAAAAATTATATAATTTTCTTAGCTGCACTTGTATCTGTGACACACACAAAAAAGTCTTCTTTTCTGCATACTCTTCTTCGTTTCACCTCTTTTCTTTCCCAGCTTGTTATGCAGATTCCCAGATTTGCCTCCTTTAACATTCATACAAACACACACACACACACACACACACACACACACACAGACATACAGTTCTGTCTCTGACTCCCTAGGGGAACCAGGGAAGGGCAAAGCGAAGATGGAAATGAATTCAGCCATGTTGCAAGTGGCAACGCAAATCTGCATCTGTAATTACCCC